>WAAD01026645.1:27604-120952 GCA_013389945.1 Fregata magnificens | reverse complement strand
GAGGGGCTCGGCCGCTGGCGAGGGCAGCGCAGGACGGAGCGGAGGCCGGGCGAGGGGTCTGCTGCCCATCGCGGCCGGGCGCGGGAGGGGCGAGCGTGTGAGCCTGTGTGCTTGCCCTCTTCGTTTTTACTTACGGGTGGCGTAGTCCTAGCCCGTTTTCGGGGGGAGCTGCCTGGCTTCTGTACGAGGAGAGTGGTCTCGCATCCTTTCCGCAGATTTATCTTCAGGGTGGTCTGTCGGTGTCAACAGCTCACACCGTAAGCTTTGCATTTGAGGCGTTTCTGGGAAGTCGGGAGCAAGGAGGAGATCATGCCTGTCTTTCTGAACTGTAAATACCTCTCTTCTCATTCCCCGTACAGCTTTGCTTTTCATTGGGCACTAAAGGAATGCTTTTGGGACAAAAATGAGGTAGTAATCTCTCCGGTCAAATGAGATGACACTTGCTTTGGAAGGCTTTGGCTTTCATTAATAGCACTTTGCAGAAATGAACATGAATTGGTGCTCTTGGGCTGCCTTCCTATATGCATTGCATAACTTGCAAGCAGTAGGTTCTGATAAAACTTTATAGTTGTCCCAAAGAACTAGAAGCAATGAGGAGTGTTTCCTCTAACCTTTGAGACTGGTTTCTGTGCCAACTATTCCCTAAATATCCCCAGAATTTTGGTTGCTCGTCAGCTGCCATCCTGTCAGGCAGTGATTTGAATGATACTCGTCATCCAAGGTGGGCTGTATGAGGTTATTCAGAGTCCTTGGACTACAGTATGTATAAAAAAAGAAAAAAAAAAAAAAGAGGGAGAAGTAAATCGTTCTTACTGTGATCTTGCAACCCTTCCTGTCTAAAAGGACAAATAGAAAATTAGACTTGTTTTCCTCTATGTAGCAAAGTTCTGTTTCTTAGCCATTGAATAATTTTTTGAATTCTCTGGCTTGTTAGAGACACGCTTGCTGTGATGCAATTCATGGTCTTATTAAGGAAAACAGTAAGTGAGTCATAATAAGGGCTGTCGGAAATAAAATTGGCTCCATCCTTGAAAGGGCTCATGCTGGTTTTCCTGTACAGTATAGGACATCTTCTTCAGGTTGCAGTTTTCCTACCCTGAGTTGGGCGGTTGTTTTTTATTTTTTAAATACTACGCCCCTGCATTTTCTTTTAATCAAGACTTCAGAGTGTTGATAACGTTTGTTATAATGTTCAGGAGACAAGAAAACTAAATTTGACTACGAGGTGTCAGAACAGGTATTTTGATGGCAATATGTAGTACATATGTTTAGCGGTAGGTACTAAAAATATCAAATTTGACGTCTTTTTGTGTTTGTAAAGCTTGTCTTGTTCTTTGACCATAACTGGTCACATTGACAACTTCAGGGGGAAGAGAGAGGAAAGGAGTGGATGGTTTGCTTGACTCGTGTGTATGTGTGTCTTGTAGAGAGATACATAGGCGTGTTGGAGTTGTCTTACAGTGGTACAAATAAATGACATTGGTATTGTTGGAGGGATAAGAGACTTGGGGCTTAATATAATTAATATGTAAAACACAGAAATGGAAATTGGGAGCTAGGGCTTGTTCTTTCATGCAGCTGTAGATCTCTTGTGTGGTCTGGGGAGAGAGATCTCTCTTTGGCCTCTTTCCACATCGGGGACAGAGATGGTGGTTCTGCTGGCTCTCTGGAGAGCTGAAGTAAGGACTGAGAAATGTTCTGAGGATTTTGGAGCACAAAGACAATAATTTATATTTTAAAAATACGATATTTTCTCCTTTTTATCAAAGGTTGCTCTTCTTTATGTGATGGAGCTTATGGCCAGAAAGAAAGCATTACCTTAAATTGCTGTGACTGAAGCATCACAAGAGACTCCAAGATTCCCAGAGCCCAGTCCTAACAAGGTTTATTTTACAACAGAAAAAAATGGTGTGGTTCAAAACTGTTCTCACACAGCAAACTGCAACAATCTCTACATTAAATCCCCCACCAGAGGGAGTCTGGATAACTTCATCAAGGCATTAGAAACTGGTGGAACTTTTAACCAGTTTCTTCCCTTTCTTCTCTTGGAGCCCTCTGACTATCATTTTACTGCCCACAGTAAGCAAGAACTTCCTAGCGTTGGTGTAAGGAGGTCACTCAGTAACATGACACTTCAGTGACAGTGCGAACTGCTGAAATGTAAGGGTGCGATGGTGTAGCATTACGAAATGCTTTCCTACCTGCAAACCACTAAAAATTTCTTAACTGTGTATAATTTTATACATTTTTGAGGTCTCTTTCCTGTAGCTCTCTGCCAATAGCACATCAAGAGATCTACTCCAGAAATGTGTGTTTGCTTGCATTTAGTAAATTAATTACTGCGTTACAGGCAGTACTGTGGTGCTGTAAAAGCAGATGCAGTGGTGGTTACCTATGGGGCTTCGTTCCACCCTTGCTGGTACAGGGCAGATCTGTGTTGTGTCCATGTGAGAAAACAGCCATTTTTCTCTTGACTGTGATTTATAAAGGGCTACAGTTAAACTTTCAAGAATGAAAAACACAGGATATATGCTGAAATGAGGAACATATCTCACTTGTCTGTCTTGTCTGTTTCTTACCATTTTCCATAGAGCTGTTTTGAGATAGAAAAATTCTCCCTTTCTCCCCAGCAATTACAGAAGGAGATGTTTCTGGAAAATAAAGACGTTCTCTCAAGGACAAGCCAAAGTCCTCTTTTATTGCAAATGTTAAATAGATTTTTGTGGTTGGAAACAGTTGTGTTCCCCTCCTCCCAGTGTACATACAAAATATAGGGAATGCAAAAAAAAAGGGAAACCGCGTTCAGCGCTAGCTTTAGAATATGCTCAAATCTTTTCAGGTCTGGATTTCTAAATGCATAGTTCATGACGACTTCAGGCAAAATGGCTTAAGAAGGTGGTTATGGCCATGATTCCCTCCCCCACACCTGCCCCTTCCCGAGCAGCTCTGGTGTCCCTGACTCTTTAGGAATTTGGCTGAGCCTGCTATCAGGAGTGCAACATTTGGACAGATACTCATTACAGCAAATGTGGGCAAAATTCAAACATTTAGGAAATTGGATCGCATGTGCTCAGTAGCGCTTTATGTGAGCTTAGCTAAGAAAAATGTCATTGGTACAAAGCATACTTGGACCTTTGGCATCTGGTAATGCTAAAGGCCTTAGCCTGTTGCTGAAGGGTGACCATCCACACTTGGTACGGGATTGAGGGTGAACATAGGTTTGCCTTGCGCTGGCTGCTGTAGTTTGCACGCTTGGCAGGAAGGCCAGGTTCTTCGCTTGGCTCATCTTTGGTCTGTCCTACCAAAGTCTGAGGACAGGCCAGAACTGAAACACCAAAGGTTAGAGTTAGGCATGGCCGTAGACGAGAGCTAATTCTACTGAAAACTTGCTGCCTTGAGAAGGGAGGTGGAGAGTGAGTAGAGGAAGCGCTGGGGCTAAATATAATAGAGACTAGAAAGGATAACAATAAATAGCTATGTTTGCAAAGTCACTTCTTTCTTAGGCTGTAATCAGTCCAACGTCCTAATTTTACAATCACTTTGTTGTCTGAACCCATTGACCACATGTATTTCAACGGCTCGCCAGTCTGCAATGGGAACAGTTCATCCTTCTGTCATCTGAGGATGCTGAAGGTTTTAAGCCTGCAGCTGATGTCTGTGGGCATTGGCATGGTGTTTCAGGTCGTGTGCTGTTCAGATCAGTTTTTCAAGAACGTTTATGTACCAGCTGTGGAAGGAAAGCTGTTTGAGCTACGCAGAGTTCAGGAAGTGACAGAATTAAGCTTGCTCGTGCAGAGTTGATCTCTATCTTAATGTGCAATCATTAGCTGGATTATTAGATTCTCCTGTCTTCTTCAGCATGCAGAATAGATGGTGCTCAATTAATGATCAGCTCTTCAGTGTTTTGTTTTCTTACTCAGTGTGTGGCTCAGGCGTTATTTAATGCACATGCTACCCAAGCCCATGTGAAATGGGACTTGGTGTGTCACCGCAGGACTACTGTGTGTGCGTGCACTCTGTTACTCGGTCTGCAATGCAATGGACACCTGACTGGTTAGGTGCCTTGTCTTCTCTCTGACCCCTGTCTCTGCTGGTACGTGATGTCTGTAGTATTTTTGTTTTTTAAAGGCTGTATTTGAATATGACATATGTAGTGTTCCTGGTAGCATCTTTTTACTGCACATGTAGGTCATTTTCTGAGCAGAGGAAACAAGATTGTACACAGAATTAGGCAGGAGTGAAAAGCGCTGACATATGGTTCAGGGCTCCCCTGATGGGACTGGCTTCTACTGACAGTAAGGTCCAGTAGCAAATAACAGAAATAACCAAATTCCACCAAAGAACTTGCATCATGTAGTACCAGCTCTGTATTATCTTTACAGTGGTTAAGTAAAGGTCCACCGTACCAGCTGGACTACCATGTATGCTGTGGAAATATTGGAAAATAACCAGTAGGATCTGTTGCCTATTAAAGATGAGTATATGTATGCTGGGGTGGGGTTTTATTTTGTTTGGTTTTTTTTTTTTAAGTGTACTGCTGAGCTTTTTCAGGTGCTGTGTATTTTTATCTTGGAAAAAAATTACAGATTAATCTCTTCCTCCCAACCCCCCATGGGAAGCTCTAAAGCTTCAGTCTGTTTTTATAAATGAGTGTCCACCAGATTTTTTTAAAGGAGTTTATACCTTAGTACATTTTGGAGGGGAAAGTCACCATCAGCCCCCAAGTATGCTGTGCTGCTTCTGGCAGATGCTTGTAATTTTCAATGAGGCTATTTTTTCCTCCAGAGACAGTGGTTTGTTAGTATGAGCTTGCAGTAGGGATGGAGGGGAATGGAGAGACAAATAGCCATGTTGTTGGAATCGAGTTTGTACTGCCACTGACCAGAGATGCTCACCCAAGTTTCCAGGATCTATAGCTACTGACATTACTGTGTGTGCTCAAGGTTGGATCTCTGCATCTTAAGAGCTTAATCTGTTGTTGTGCAAAAGCATCTGGGAGGATGCTTCTGGCTGGAGCTGTGATCTTGCAGTGTACCAGGAGTATATTAAGATGAAAAACTGTACCTTTTGAATTCCTCTAATTTTGTGTGCATTGGACAAGATACAGAGTGCTGTGCTCAGTTCACTGTCACGTCAACAAGCACTGACTCCATTATTGTTTTGTCTGATGGTGTAATACAAAAAGATCAGCAATCTATACATAAATATCGCTACCTTTGGCAAATATTTAGTGACCATTTCAGGATAGAGTATTAAGCACACAGAATTATATCTAAGAGAATTTTTGGACTTTTGATTCTTCTGGAAACTGTTTAAAGTCATAAGGGTGGTGGGGGTTTTTTTGTTGTTTTGGTTTTGTTTTTTTACCTTTGTTTTGGGCTTTTTGCTGTTGTTTTTGTTTAACTTAAAAAAATTCCCGTAGTTCATAAACCTTGAAATGGATTTTCTGTCTCTAAAACATGGGAATCTTGTAAAATAGTTTTCCCTGTATTTGGTCAAACTGTCATATCAAAACATATTTTCTGTTGTATTTTAAATATTTTTGTTCCTTTTGGAAAAAATACAATGCATCCAGTTCATATGTGACATAAATTTGAAACTTTTACGATCCTGTTACTCCTTATAAAAAGGCAACTTGAAGGAAGCTTGCAGTGTTAAATACAAGCGTTTCCTTACCTATCTTGAAAAATTTGAGTGGGCACCATAGGTGGGCTTATTTTCAAAATGCTTTGTTTGCTACAGGAACAAGAGGCCAGTGGCATCCACTTACCATGATGTGAAAGACAGCAAATCATTCAGCTGGAACTCTTGGACTTGAGTGACTTGTTTGGCTGAAGCTTATACCAATCCCATCAGCAGAGGTGCAAGGCAGGACATCTGAGGACAGCCCAAGTGGCAGATTCGAAGTGCTAGCTGTTGTCTTCTGCTGTGCACTGTCAGAATATGCATTTAATTTTTATTCTGAGCGTACTAGTGTATACTTTGCCAATTGTATCCTGAGAAGCAATGAAAAAAGTAAAACCACTGAAAGTAGATGCTGAAAAGAAGGGGTTTTTTAAATTATCTTTTTTTCTTATTATCAGTAGACTTCAAGATAATTAATTATAGCAGCTGTATGCTCTTAAGTGGGTTTTTGTAGAATATACTGTATTTCTAAATACATTAATTTATTTTAAAATGTAGTATTTTAGGAATCTTAGGGATTATTTCGTGAAAGTTTGGTAAGCTTTTGGGTTGCAAATCCTACGGAAGTCCTGAAAATTGGTGCTTTCTACTTAAGATGGCTGGACTCAAACTGGATGACTGGCTGTGTTGCATGCTGGTACCACAGAGATATAATGGGCCTGATGGATAGCTTTATTGCAAAACTGTGTTACGGGTCTTCACTGGTGAAGAATTGAGTTTTCCTGTCTGACCTGTACAATCAATGTTGCTGGTGTGAAGCTTGTGAAGAGGCTGGGTTGGGTGGGACAGTCACTGGAGCTGCTGAAAGCCTAAAACCAGCAACCGCTGGAAATCAGGGGAGCAGAGTTCTCCCTTTGGTTTCTTTTTGCAATGATTGTGTCTGTGAACAAATAGCAAGAGAGGCAGTTGTTTAATGTGTTGTAGAGGTCTTGTGCAACACAGCTCTGGATGAGCGTGTAGTCGTTTCACTACTTTAGCTAAACTATCTTTCTGTAGGTCTTATGATGCAATTTGAACGCAAACTCTTCTAAAATATATTTTGCTTATGATAATTGAAGAAATGAAGCTTTAAAAAACACGCTTTCATGTTCTTTCCATTTCTGATCTTCCTCTGATTTGTTTATCCTTTTGTTAAGGATTTATTCAAAGCAAATGCCTGTTCTGAAGGTGAATTTTTTGTAGGTGGTTTCTCATTTTGACTGTTCATATACCCAGTCACTGAAGTTGGGTTTCTTAGCTCAGGGAGCCTGTCCCTTCTTCCCTCGCAAGTCCCTTACAGACGTGCTAACTGCGTGGATGAAACTTCACGCCGTGACCTCGGAGGCCCCCACGCATCTGGCTGGCTGTGGATAGGCCACGGCATCCTTTCAGCCGTGGTGTTAGCAAATGTCTTCCCGCCTCCCCCTTGGTTTGGTCTCTTGCTTGGCTAAATAGCAAGGGTGCCTGCCTCTTCTGCAATTGCGGGCAGACTTCCTTCTCATGTTCCTCCCCTTCAAGCAGCGAATCCTTGTTTGAAGTCCCACGCATGCCCTAGGGATTGCTCCTGGGTTGACTTTCCCGGGAGTTCAGCCACCTTTTTGTGTGGCCGTTGTGTTAGCGGGCTCAGATGCTGAAACGATTGTGTGGATTAAACAAAAAAAAAGTGTATGCTTATTGATACATGCAACTTTTAACTTTGGTCTTGTCCTTTAGTTGTCCCTGAGGGGTCGTCTTCTCCCTCCCCTAGAGATGGGTCTTCCAGTTGCATATATTCAGGAGCTGTCACCCCAGCTTCTCTACTTCAACTGTCTTCCCCCCATCTCTGATTTCTTCGGTGTGATTCAGCAAGGGAGCAGCTCTCTGGGGGAGGTTTGCCCTCTGTGGCTAATCTGAAAGGCTTCTTGGCTCTCATGAGAGCTGATGTTTTCCGGAAGCACCTGGCACCAACCTTGGGGCTTATCCTTTGCGAGTGAGGATTTTACATCAACGAGCACGTTCTACTTCTGCCCCTGAGTGATGAGGCAATTTCAAGGCAAAAAAAAAAAAATTCCAGGCAGTGTGGAAAACCCTGGTGACACCTGATGCTTTTAGCATGCAGGCAGACAGGCACTCTGCGAGGCTGAACAGTCTTAAGGGAGAGGTGGGGTTTCCCTGGGAGGCAGTTGCTTCAGGCCTCAAATCTAGAACTTTCTGGTCTCTTTTCAACACTGTATATTTGGGAAGGTCTTGAGTTTTCATAGGTCTTGTGCCAACTGGTAGCACTGAGGAGGTCTCTAATCTAATCAACAGCCAGCCAAGCACATACAGCTGTGGGCTCAGTTGTCTCTGAGGCAGTAATGAAGTGATGGTCGATCTCCAGACAATAGGCACAAAACCAGAAGATGCCAGAAATGGTGGAGGACCTGCTGTGTAAACAAAAACGTGTATCCCAAATTAGATTCACCTGGCAATTGCCTCTATTTTCATAGTCTAGAGAAAATTAAATAGCTTTAGAAACCTATACCATAAGTGGGAGGCCTAAGGCAAGAGTTTTCCAGCCTTTTCCCAGAAGTGGGAGTTTCTGCAGGCTAACCTTTTCTGTCTTGGACAGAAACAAGGAGTAACAGCCCTTCTGTTTCCCGTTTCTTTTGGCCAGGAGCCTCACGTACCTGGCTTTCTCCGCTGTTGCTTCTCTTGCAAGCTTTCAGGGAAGCAAAACCAATAATTGTGGTTTTAATGTGCCTATGGACATAATCACTTTGGGGAAAAGAAAATTATTTTCCAGCAGCTGGAAGGAAGTATTAGGGGTGTCTTTGTGTTCAGCCACAGCTCTTCTGCTTTCCTGTCGTACTCCGGAAAACGCAGGGGAACACGTTCCAAGTTGTCCAACAAGCTGTCCAAGAGCAGAAGAGCCTGCCTGGTGTTACACATGTTGTATTGCCCATGCTGTGGGGCGTGCGGTCATGTAAATTGGGAATGTGTTCCAGTGAGCGCTGCTCTGAGAGAAACATCTACTGAGGTGATTGCTGGCACGTGCCAATGGAAGAAGGTCTTTCATTTCTGATTCCTCATAAGAAATTCTCTCCTGTTCCTCCTCTCAAATACTTGTTCTGTGCCAGAACGACATAGAAACCATACAAAGCCTTGAACAATCTATCTTGCTTAGTAACTTCTGAAAGTTTGCAGGTATATTTTTGTAGTTTTAGCGCTCCTACTCTTGGTTCACCAGACAAGACCTTTGAACTTAAGCCTACTTGAAGGCACCAACAATTTGAAATTTAAATCCATCTTGAACTGATCGCACCCCTGATGAATAAGTGGATGTAGGATTTTTGAGTTGAGTTGGGGTTTTTTTTAACCTGTTGGTTGTTCCTGTCTGACTGTTGTCTTTTCTTCATGGTGACACAGTCATAAAAACATGAAGGTGACCTTAAGTAAGTGTCACTAAATGACTTCATGTTGTTACAGCTGATACATTACTATCAGAGCAGTGCCATCATTCATAAGCTATAAATCACATTTATTGTAATCAAATAGAAAAAAAAAAGTTAGGTATTGGTAGTATTTGAAAACAACAGTAGTAATCTTGATTCGTGCCCTGCCCTGAACTGCCTTCTGCAGCTCAGCCAGGTCCTGCTGTGGCACCTGTCCCACTCCCAAGGGTGAGAGAGGAGCAGAGCTACAGGTATTCCTCCGTTTCCCTAGTGCAGTACCAGAGCAGAGCTGCTGTGCCCAGAGGAGAAGGAAGGGAGAAGGAGCACTTGGTGCCATCCTGTTCCCATGCCCTGCGATGCAGTTCAGCCTCCAAAGCCAAGACCAGACCAGCTGGTGGAAACAGGGAGCTCCTGTTCTCATTCCTCTGTTTTTCCTCCCCTAAATCACTATTGATTGTTGTCCAAAGCATGTAATAGTACTACAATACTTGGTAGTTATCTGTGATTCTGTGGGGTTTTTAACCAATATTATGAAAGATTCAAACAGTGTGGCCCATTACTTTTTTACAGCTCTAATCCTGGAGGAACTGGCAGGAACCTGGAGAAAATGCAGTTGTTGATTTACTGTCTCTTCAGCTGCACATTCAGAAATGGATAGGCAGTCAATAGTCAGTTATTTCTTTAAGGAAGAGTTAGATGATCCTGATGCTGAAGACAACTACCTTCTCAGCATGTTGCAGTTTTCTCTTGTGCTGCTGAACTGGCAGTTGTAGCATAGGCTTCACATTCTGCCATTCAACAGCAAAAATTATCAGGGAATTATGGAAGAAAAAAAAAAAACTACTATCTTAAAGGTGCCCAAAGAAAGTTGGAAGCAAAAGCTGTGTATTGAAGCTAATAAATACACTTAACAAATTACTTATTCCTGAGCTTTTTACAGGAAAAGTGGTAGGTAACTAAATATATTGATGAAAGCTATAACAATGAAGCTGGAGCAACTTCAGAAATCTAGAAAGATAACTGAAGCACAGAGCCTATATGAGGTGTTGGAGGCAGGGAATATTTTTGCTGCCTGTTTGAACATCTAACTGACTGGTTTTCCATGTTTCTGTTATCACAATACTGTATCCCCTGTTAGGGATAAATTGTACAATTCTCACTCATCTACTTAAATAAAGTGGAGTGCAGTTGGGAGCAGGGAGAGTTGGGAGCATGAGTTCTAGTATAGTTGATGGAGGATGGTATATCGGGATCCTAAAGTCAGATGCCTCAAGTCGGAGCTAGTACTCCTTTGGAATCTACTTGTTCAACGTGTGATAGTAGGAGAGAAACACTGCTTCTTATAGTATTTTTTGTGCGATTAAGGTTCAGGTCAATGTGCTATATTTGTTATTCCTAGCTGTGTCAGGAATTACTCTGCCTAACTTACTTTGAACTTAATTTTCTGTTTGTAGCTGCCCACCTAGGAAGTTTTGTTTAATCTGTGAGGTTAAGGAGATAAAATTGAAGGGACTGGCCGTTAAGTACTTGCTCTCTTGATTTGGTTGGTTAATTTTTTTAGGGTTGTTGGTTGGAGCTAGGATGGATCCTGGGGAGAGTCTAACATCTGAGAAAGGCAGTGTGGTAATAGCTGAACTAGTGCACAGTGAGCATGGAGGAAGTACTGGTTAAGACTAAAGCTGTGTGTGCTTTAAGCATGCACTTCAGCAAATGTTTGCATATAAGTGACCTTCTTTGTTTGTTCACAGGTCCTTGATTATTGGACTGTTGAGGTCAGTAGTAGCTATGTCAGCACAGGAATGGGGAATCTGCCTGAGGGGAAAAGGTAAGTCTGGTTTTATTCACTATGGAGTTCAGCAACTGTCTTTTGCCTCTTAGACTCCCTGCTCCTGCATTAATCATAGGCGCTGCTGACCTCACCAGTCCAATTCACATTGGAACAGCTTGGTACGAATGGAAGGCCAGAGCCACCCGGACAACTTCAGGATCTTGAAGAAAGGGGTGGGAAAGACTAAATGTTTTACATAGGCATTCATGATGTTTGAGCCCAGGGATTCAATCACTGTGGTAATATTTTGAGCTGAATACTGGGGTCTGGTTTTGCACTGTATGTAGTTATTGGGTAGGAGGAGAAATAAGGCACAGAATGTAGCTCCTTTCTCTTGTAATGATTGACTGGCATGTTCCTGGAAAAAAAGCATTGGTGCATATAGCAGAAATCTGGGTACACATCGAGTAGAGCATTACACAAATAATGTCAACTTCTCTTTCAGTGAGTGGGAATGTACTTTACTAAATTCTTTGGAACCTTGGACTAGCAGGTACTATTTATCTTAAAATCTAACTTTGGGGCAGGGCACAATAGTTGTCTACACCTGTATGTTCTATGTGATTACCTCTGTGCATCTTACTGTCCTGCAGGTTTAGGGCTTCCCTCCTCTGCTGACCCCGATCTGCAGTTTTACTAGCGAGGGTAAACAAAATATTATGATGTTCAACAGTGTGTGTGCTTCTGAAAAAGCTGTAGTTTCAAGGCATAATTTTTAGGTCAAGCTCTGCTGTTGTTGTTTTGCTTTCTTTTGTGTCTGCTGATGGTGACTTTAAAGTAAGAAAAGATTCATCTTGTGTTTTGGCTTTGATTCTGCCTATCCCCGCCTGTTTCTGAATCTTCCTTCCCTGGAGTCAAAAGCTGTCTGTTGTATCAGTCTGCAGGGCCTCTCCCTGATTCAAAGTTAATTGCTTGCCTGACACCCAAGTACTATCTGGGTGATTAATCATTATCCTCTTAGATGTGGCGTGCTCCCTTGCACAGAAGGAAGCAGTGCTCTCGGCTTATAAACACAGCAGGGCAGAGAAGGTTTCCCCTCATAGCTCAAGAGCAGCAGGCCTGTCGTCCTCTGTGATACCGATTGCATCTTTAGCAAGATCTGAGCCACCTGTTTAGAATATTTATGTTTAGTCTATTCAGAAGTTAATTCTCAGTAATTCACTCTGTGATGGTGAACCTTCTAAGGGACTCTGTGTGTGTGTGTGTGTGTGCGCGTGTGTTTTTCTGGTTTTCCTTACCTAGAATCTTAACCTGTTTCTGGCTGGCTTAATAGAGGCTCTGCTCTTGGTCATACGCTCCCTTCTATCTTTCATCCATGAGTATGGATTTATGTGTGTGACTGTTTTAGGTGGGTTGCTGAGGCATAAATCCCTATGGCTGTGTGCTGGTTGGATGAGGGCAAGCCTGGCCTGCCTGTTAGCCTGCCGTCTCAAGCTTTTGTATTAGTTCTGCTTTTCTTCCTAGAGGCTCTTTCCAGGGTACATGAAGTGAAACTGTGCACATTAGGTGTGATGGGGGCTTCTTATGGACCCCGTTGTTACAGTCAAACTATTCAGTTTTTCAGTTTGTCTAACTGCAATGGCTTCTTATCCCCAAATTTCCCCTATGAGGGAGCTTCCTTTGGACTGGGATCTTGGGAAACCACGCTCGTTGCACTGGTGGAAACACAGGGGAACTGGAAGTGTGAGTGCTAAAGTAGCACTATTTGAACCTCAGTAACTCATCTGCCACGCTTGTCTGTCCTGGCCCACGTTGGTGAGAAGGAGTGTCTGATCCAGGCCTCCTAGGCAGTCCTGTTGGGAAGTAGGAATCCAGACATTTGGAGAACTCTGTGTGTGTGTGCATGCACAGAAGAATTGAGTAATGAAATAAAATTATATTAGTGGATATTTTAATTAGGAGTTGTTTGTATTTTTGTGGTGAGAAAAAATGTGATTGAAGGTGGCTATGCAAGAGGATAGTGTAAACCAATTGTGCAGATTTTCAGGATCAGTGTGTTGAGAACGGATTCCACAGCTGCGCTCTGGAGGACGGGAGAAGGTATGAAGAACTGCTTTGGGGTATGGAGCCGTTCTTCCCGCTGCTTTAAATTTTTTTTTTATCCAATGGGAATATATAGTTCTTGGCTCAATTCTTTCTTCTTCGTTAAATTTTTATCGAGTGGGGATGTATATTTCTTGGCTTAGATAATGTGGACTTGTATGGTCTAATACTCGCACAGGGTAACTAGTTTTCATCTGTGCTGTGGCAATGAGCAAGAGAGAGAACTTCAAGAGGCCTGACTCCACACTCTCGCCGGTTTTAAGCCAGTGTGATTCCACTGAAATTACAGCAACATTAATTTCTTTACCGTATGATCTTGATAAACTGTTAATTAGTACAGTACTTTACAGGACATATGAATCTGTTCATCAGGTAATTGTAGGTTCATATAAATTAAGTCTGTAAGGTAGATACAGATGTCATACTGAGCTACAACTGAAAAATACAACTTTAGGCAGATTTGTTAAGAGAAGTTTATAGACTTTTAAGCTGATATTTGAAGACGACGCACATCATAGTTCTTTGTAAATGCTTATATTCATCTTCTATGATATTTTGCTTACAGCAATGCTCTGTTTCTTGCTTAAAGCAAATGATTCAGTTAGTTGTAGTAAAACATAAAAATGCCTGTGTGCATAGTTCTCAGTCTTGTACAAATACGTTCCCAATATAGCTGAATCATCCAGAAGCAATGTATTTTTGTTTGGATTTCTATTTGTCCTACATTATCAGCACTAAAATACATGTATCCCTAAAGCAATAATAGGTTGAGAAGTGTTTGGTCTACTGTGTCTCCTTTTCACAGTTGCTCTGCGTGTTCTTTGGTTTGGATTTCTATTTGTCATGCATTATCAGTCACTGAAATACATACATCCCTGAAGCAATAATAGAATGAGAAGTGTCTGGTCTGCTGCATTTCACTTTCACAATTGCTCTGTGTGTTCTGTACTCTGCAAGTTTGTCCGGTTACAGGATCTGCAGCCGTCGGTTTTCTAAGTCACGGTAAATTTTGCCAATGCAAATACCAGCTTGGGTTACCTGTCCTAGGAGCTGGAACCCATACAGTTCGCTTGTGTGCTATGGAAGCAATAGTAGCAAGGACACTATTGCAAGAAAAAAATACTATTTCATGCTGATACAAAGAGCTAGAGACACATAGCCTTGAACTCATCTTGCCATAACGTGAAGTTTTTTGTGTCATGCAGTTTTTTGGTCTCAAGGCTAAATTACAATGAGCCTTATGTTAAAATAAGTTAAATACATGCACGTGGTTGTTTTACTTTGCCACTCAGAAGGCTTTCTAACTTGAAATACTGCAACAAGAACATGTCTGTCGCACTGTTGAAAGGCCTGACTTGCACATTGGGAGACCCCAAATGTCTGATGCACCATCTCTTGCTAAGTAAACATGAGACCAATCTGTAATTCTTGGATTTGTCACTTCCTGGCCACTTGATCTTAAAGTGACTGTGGTACTTTATGCCTCCATTTTTCCTTCTGTGTAAGGTGGGGCTGATGTTTGCTTGCATTTTTGAAAGGCATTCTCGGACTTACTAAAAACAAGCAATAATCTTTAATTCTATGAGTCATAACCTGTTCAACACTACAATTTCTGTGAATGGATTTCATGGTCTGATTTTAAGTTTCTCAGATGATTTCCTCTATGGTCAGATCTCTCTTCTCCTCTTTCCCTCCTTGCTGTGTGTTTGGCCTTTAGACAGGCAGTACTGTTGGTGGTACTAGTCAGAGAAGCCTGGGCTCAGAAAAGCCTGATGTTCAAATCTTACTGAAATGCTGGTAAATTATTTGTTACAAATTACAATTAATAGCTGTTATGTAATTCCCACTTGGCTTTGTAACTGTAGGTAATTCTACTTAACTGGAAACACAAACTGTGTTAATAGATATGTATATACAAATTGTCGCATACTTGTCATTGCACAGAAAAACAAGATTGCCTAAAATCAACCCAACTCTATAAAGCATTTTTAAGATGTATCTCAGTGGAGTAATGTAGACTTAACTTCCAGAATGTAATCTGACATGCTGTATCACCAGATATGCTTATTCTTCAATTATTCCCACGAGCCTTTTCTGTTCCTTACAAGCAGTTGGCACAAGAGTCGTTAAAGGACTTTGCTACTAAATGCTTTTGGTAATTTATACCTAGGCTTGAGTTTTCTGATATGGTATATTGAAACACTACTCGAAGGGTCTGTACGTCTTAGCAATTAAAAAGTCCTTTAAACTAAGAAAGGAGAGCAATGTAAACTCAGAGTGAGCAGATGAATGTGGATGTGAACTTGACAGTATATGAAAGGTGGATCATGCTGCACCTGAAGATGATGAGCAATAGAGATTTGAATTGCTGAAAGCATACACTGCACTGGAAGCGCGGTCTGCGGGAAGTTTTTCTAGCTGTTCTATTACTGCGGTAGGTCACGAGTATTAAGGAAGGGGATTCTGCTATTAAGGAGGTGGCCTGGTGGCAGGAAGAGTAGCATTCTGCTAGAATAGAGGCTTCTTCCCAACCTCGTCTACATATAAACCTGTCATCAACGTGTGTGCTTTGCAATGGATTGTAAAATTTTATAGGGAAAATATTGCATTTTTATTATTTTCTTACTGCAATACAATTATAAGTGGTACTAACTGGGCAGGTAGGAGTGGGTAGTGAGTAATTCAGAGATCCAGTCACCCAGGAGCTGTTTTGTGCTTCCGTTGCTGGTTCCTAGTGCTTTATTAGAAGCTATCACAACTGGTTTCTTTCCTACTCACTGTTACTCTATTAGTGCTCAGTTTAATGATTCTTCTCCAGCAGGTAATTAATTCTGCCTCCTGATGGTGCCTTCCTGCAGTACTGTCAGCAGTCCCTATCTTTTGTTTTGGGAAATAAGGAAGAGGATGTAGACCAGAGATGTTTTTTAAAATGTAAATAAAGGTAATTCTTTTTACTTGAGTGAAAATTCAATTTTATGTAGCTAGGTTTTACTGTACTTGATGTTTCAATTAGATCTTGCTTTATGAAAACTTAATTAAAAGATCAGGTGAAATGGGACCAGATTATAGGGACAAACAAGATAGGAGACAGTAATTACTTCGTAGGGTTTCTTTGGGAAGAGTACTGTGAGTATTCAGAGCTCCCTCCCCGCTCCAGTGTTAAGATTTTCAGTTATCCTCAAATATGAAAATTTATTTATAAATTTTCTCTGTGAAAGTAGAGTAATGCTGTAAGTGCAGAACTTGCAAAGTTTGTATTTCGGAGGGATCCTGGATTTAGTTGTTTTTCTTGGTTGTAGCTTGTGCATGAATCTTTTCGCTTAAAACTCGAACCTGACATGAGAATGTCTTGTCACTTCAGAAGAGAACACGGCTTCATTTTTAACTGTAAACCTTTTAGTTTGAAGGACAGAATCTGCTTCTTAGTGGGAGCAGATACGAAGGAGTTAAAATGAACAGGAGGTTCTCTGTAGTAGCTATGCCTCAGAGTACAAAAAAGCTGGGGCACTTAGAGGCTGGGGGACAGCAAACTGAAACAGCAGAGTATTTCATTGCCAGGTTAGTCATCATACGACTTAAAGCGATTTATTGCAACTTGCACAGTGCAAGTCGCAGGGAAAGCGGATTTTAATCTCAACAAGGATATTTGCTGCATCTATGTTAATTAGAATGGGACTGTCAGATATGCCATTTTAAGTGCCAACTCCTAATTCTTATTTTCTGGTTTTCACCCTTCTCTTATTGGATAGGGGCAACACAGCAGACTGCCGGATGAGAGAATCAGTACAGTGCTCTGAGTTACGGAAGGGCGTTTTTGATACCTATCTTTATTTCCTTTTAATCTTTAGGTTGTCTAGAGTTACCAGGGTCTTGCATCAATTAACGAGATTTAATGAGAACATCACAATGTTTGCCCAGCTTTCACTGCAAGCCAACCTGCAGCTCTTCCCAGATCCTCCCCTGCTAACATGCCCGGAGAATGAAAACAGGGCAGGAAAAGAGCCGCTCTGCAGCGGGACCTCTGGAGCTGTGCTCCTGTGATCTGTGGTTCTCACATCCGTTTGTTCTGAGCACTGTTATTAATAAGGAGGTCTGCAAAGTAAAAGTTGGAATAGAGCAACCCTATTAGCAGAATTACATCTGTTGTTTGGAAGATGTCTGTCCATTACAGTGTGTCTAGAGGACTGCAAGTTGTCAAAAGCTGAAGGCCATGAGAGCAGCATCTCCCAGGTTTTCCTGGGATCTTCTGTCTTCATCTGGTCTCTTCCCTGAGGCCTTGAGACTTGCAGCCTTGTTTTTAGGAAGCTCTTTGGCAGTCCGTTTCCCTGATAAAACTTAGCAGTAGTTTCCTCCCACCTACAGCATCCACCCACTCCTGGTTAGCTGAGACTTTCCTCAGTTTTTGTCCCTTAGATGTTGGTAATGGAGTAGTTGATCTGTTCTTTTTTTCCCTTTAGTGCTTGACAGCTACTGTCTTGTTTTTTTTTTTTTTCCACAAATGCAGCAGCCTCATTCTTCACTTGTAACATCTCCTTTTTGTCAGTATAAGCAACTGATGGAAGTAAATACACACCAAAATAGGTTAAAGTACCTTTGGTATCCCCTGACAGCTTGAGTGTTACACTGTGAATCCTGCAGTGATCTGGACTATCGCAAGTCATTTCTAGGAGTAAATCTACATGGCCTGAAGAAGTTCAGCACTGGTTTGTCCCTCTACTAAGGACAGTCTAGTGCAAGATCCTTGTCCTAATAGTCAAAACCCTTTCTGACACTTAACCACATTACTTGAGAGATACTTACCTGGGATTCCTCCATAGGATGTTCTCCTATTACAGTTGCATTTCACTGGCACCAAGGAGCTCCCCAGACCCTAGGGAGAAGTTGCATGGAAGCTAGACATTTAAACTGAGCTGCTTGTCCTAAAGCACAGAAATGTGCAGCACTTTGACTACAGACTCAAAATGTTGACTTGACCTGTGTGCACTGGGAATGCCCTTACTCTTCCTAGCATGCAAAATGTGCGTGCCATGGAAGGTATCTTGAGGAACAAGTACTACACTGGTTTCCACCACCGCCCCCAACTTCCAATACTGCAAATATAGACACCATTTATTTTCCCATATGGTCAAAAAAATGTGTTTTATTATTGCTACATGGATCACTTGTGATTGTAGACACAATCTTGTTCGTGTATGAAACCTCTAGTATAGAAGGAGACTAAACACTGAGGTGTATATTTTCATTATGATAGGTATACTTACATTACTGTCATGAGTGCTACTTGCATTATAATGATATAATTGATACTTACCTTTTAAAACCAGGCCTTAGGTTGTAAAAGGCTTACAAGGCTTTTGTTTATTTTTTAGAGCAATAGTGATAAAACCATATAACTAGTACCTGTCTTCCTACAAATCGTGCTGTTTCTTGCACAAGTGGGTAACTAAATGTAGTAATTCATATCAATATATAGTTTTCTGCATTGATGGTTGCAATGTATTTACCCATTGCAAGCATAAAATTACTGGGAATGTAAACTAGACAGTATTTTTATCAAAGGCTTTCCAGAATAGCGGATGAACACAGTCAATGTGAATCCATAGTTTTTTGTCTAAAATACTGTTTGCAATGAGATTAGTCTTTCTAGATTAGTTTTGTTAATTAATGGCAAGTGGTAGGTCAAAAAATGCATTTTTCTGCTCATCTTCATCTTAAGCTGCATGTTTGGAGTCAGTCGCTGGACTTCTGGTTAACTCAATGAGACCTAAAGCAGTTTACAGAAAAGTTAACCTGTTTAACTGTTTTAATAATTGCACTTGTAGAAAGGGGCACTGTTTAAAACCAAGTTACCTCTTCAGTGAAGGAGGCTTTCAGGTACAAGTTGGAGGCATGCTTTTAGGTGAGCTGTAGTTCAGCTTCTAAAGCTTGTTCTTGTTTGTTTAGATATCACCTCTTATTGTAAGTTGGGTAAAGCATCACTGTAGTAGAACTAGGAGAGAAAAAAATGGTTTATAGACAAAAGTGCAAAGTTGGAAAGGAGTATTCATTTTATGTGTAGCTTTCAACTCATTAACCTTGTCCTCTGAAAATAAAATTTCTCTGCACAGAAAATCTTTTGCTAATCCTTGAAGTGGTCAACTGTTCTGTGGTTTTTGGTGTGGGATTGGTGGTTGTTTGTTGTGTTTTTTTTTTTTTTTAAACCATGTAAAGATTGCATGGTGTTCATAATGCTGTCTTTCTAGTGTATATGAATGGTTTAGGCAGATGAGTCCTGCCAAATCTTTCTGGGTCATTCTAAAACCATACTTGCCTGGAAATTGCTGTTTGCTTGGCTGAGTCAGCAGAAAGAGCTGGACGGCCATTCCTCAGCCGCTCGGTTAGCGCTTGTTGTGATCTCGCACCTTAGCACAAGTCCATGTCAGCCACCAGATCAAAAGTCTCAAACGGGAAGCGGAGTAGCTGAGGTACAGATAACGCATCCTGGTCTGCTGCCTTGCTGGAAGGGGAGGAATCACTGGCTGGGGAAGCAACTCCTTATCTTTGGCTGTGACTGCCTCAGGACTTGGCCAAGTTCATCTGCCTGTTTTTCCTAGGTGTAAGCAAGTGGCATGTATAGTGCATAGTCTGCATGTGCCAAAGAATGTCTACAGCAAAGCACTGCTTATGTCAATTACTATTTATTTGAACTAAAAGCTTCACTTTTAAGGTAGATTAAGTAATGCTTGTCTTGCATGTTTGTACAAGCTGTTATAAAGAAAAGTACTGTGTTTGCATTTATAATTTTCAAGTGAAAGAAAAAGAAAATGCTCTTATTTTCTGAAGTGAGAAGCTTTTGCAATATGGTAAAAATAAAGGTTGCATTGAGTAGTGTAAAAATATGTTGCTTCACTCTTTCACAATGAAAGATCTTCTGCAGCTTGTAAGTTCACAGAATCTTTGCAAATAGTGCTTGATCAAAATTAATTCAGAAACAAAACAAATTAGGACTTTTTACTAGTTGCTTTTGGTAGCTCTTAGTCATTTTTAGGGCTGATTGTTAATCTTGTATTGTTATAAGGGTTCCAAAATGCATTTCTTCACAATTCCTGGTACCTTTCAAGTAGAGGGAGCCATAGCAAATTCAATATTGAAAATTAGTGATACTCCCTCATCTGCATGCCTGTGTGCACCCACACGTACTTTCTGAGAAAGAGGTTTTTCCTATTTAGGCTTTCCTAAAAATTCTGTTCCAGAAATAATTCATCTGCTCCTGTCTGGATCACTTTAGAAAAAGGAGAAAATCCATTTCAATGTTGAAAGTTGCTAAATACAAATTGATAGCTGTGTAGGTGACGCAGCAAAAGACTTTTAAACTCTTTTGCTTATTGAAAGTGTAGGTGTAGGTTAGCAACCAATTACTTTGCTTGTATATTTTGAAGAAACTGTCGCTGAGCTAGCTCAATTAATTACCAGTTCAGTCGTTACATTTTTATGATGCTGTCTTCTAGCTGGATTTCTTTTAGGAATCATTCTGATTAATGTTTTGAAGTAATCTGAAACAGGGTAAATCTTAAAGTTAGATCTGTGAATAGATCTGGGCAGCATGAAGGGAGTAACTTGTTTTAAACATGCCAGCTTTCTGGAATGGGATCTACAACCATGAACTACAAGCACAGATTCCCATTATGGCACGCTGTCAGAAGGAGGTCCCTCAGTAGGATATGCAAGAACTAGAGCAGCTGAGTGGGGAGAGTCTGGCTGGGTGTTTCACAAGCAGGATTAAAAGGAATATATGCTGGCCATAAAGAAAGACTGAATGTGGGTAACTAATTCTGGGTTGCTGGGAAGTGTAAACTGTGATCTGACATCTGTAGTGCTAGGCATGCTCTTATGCTTGGGATGGTTGCAAAGATCTTTGCTTCAAATTTACTGGATGTTTAGCTTGATTATTTTGTGTATGGTTAATTAAATCCCACTTTCTCCTTCTGACTCTGCCACTCAAAATAAATTTTCTCTTTCCATGTTTTTGCATTACTGTAACCTTGAATAATCTTAAAATAACTGGGTAGAAAAAATGATTTGTTTTAAACGTTCTCTTCCCAAAATGAGCTGTTCTATGTATAGTACTAACATTGAGGCTGAGGTTGAATAGGACCCTACAGTTAAAGTGGTTCTAACACTTCTAAATAGTTACTTTCATTTTACCTTAAAAACTTTTTCAGTTCTGTTTGCTTGCATGTAAAATTCTCTTTCTGTTCCTACTGTTTGACTGTTTTCCCACAGAAGAAGTATTTTTTCCAGCTCTAGTTCTCCTACTTACTATTTTGGTATCCACAGATTGTGGCATGTTTTGTATCCCCCTCTGCATTGGGATGTTATTTGGTAGAACTGCATGCCTGCAGTTTTCTGCTGTGGGTAGTGATTTTTTTATTTACTGGGTGTGTGTTATTAAAGATTCCTGCAAATGTTTTTGTATGTATTCAAGTTTTTGCTAAACTAAGTTTTCTTTTAATAAACTGAGTAAACTAGGTTTTATTTTAATAAACTTCCTTACTCTAATCTGTACATGGTAGGTTCTTGTCTATCTTGCCTCAAGTGTCATGGCTCACTTATTTTTTCCCATTTTGTAACCACCCAGTTTCCAGATTAAAAAGATTCCTTGACTTGCAGAATTTCAGTGTAGGAAAATCAGTACTGTGATAAATAGTCCCCTCTTGGTTACTCAATTTATTGAATATTCATGTGTGTCTACTATGATATGTGGTTTCCTTATCCTCTTCTTGCAAGATACTGTCCTAGAGATGTCAGAGAAAGGTCTTAGCACTTTATTTGTACAGGAATTGTACTCTGTGTTGGCATCTTAATTTTTTTTATGAGCTGGGTTTGCATATGTATCTTTTGATCAAGGGCGAGTTTGAAACTTGAAATGACTCTTGCGTGTAATGCAATTCACAAAGGCTAATGCTATCTTTTTTGGGGTTTGCATTTACAATATGACAGTTGTGGCTGTTTCTGGTGGACATAATTTGAGGTGGTTTTTTTAGGCGAAGAAGGATTTTGTGTTCTTTATCCTTACTGATACACACAGCAGTGAAAAACCTTCTTGTGGTCAACAGAAAGAATTATTCATCCAGGCTCATTAAGATATGATTGTTCTATAAATTTGAAACAATGTCAACTAGTGAGGAGCTTAATTTATTTTTCTTCAGATTGTTCTGGGGCTTGGACTCCTTCACAGTTGGATGCCACATAGTAACATAGGTTTTTCACACTAATTATAATATTAGTCACTCTGGTTTGGGCTAGTGGCTAGATAGGGGCATAAAGATCTGCAATTAGTTAGTGTATTAGATGTTCAGCAGTACAAGTTCTTTAACTATAGTGAACCAACTCTCTCTGATTTAATAAATTAGTGTTTAAATAAATTAGTGTTTAAATAAAATACAAGACTTTAATGAAGTCTGAGGTTGGTCCCCCATTCTAGAGGAGGTGCACCTAGATCTGCCTGTTACTGTGATTTATGTTCTCACAAAGCAATGTAGTTTTAGTGCTAGTGGTTTGTCCCACTGCCCTTTTGTATTTCAGAGCTCTGTTGTAGCTGAGTACAGTTGTGCTACTGCTAAGAAATGGACTTCTACTAATCTGATGTAGGGGAGAGATTGAAATGGGGAAGTGGGCTGCCAGTCATCCTTGAAATAACTTTCAGTAACCAGTTATAAACTGCTGATAATGCCTTTACTAGATACGTGCAGTGGGTGGAAAGCCTAGATACTAGAGGGGACTTGAGCGTTCCCCTGATGCTCACTCTCAAATACAAGCTGTTTCAATGAAGATTTAGCTTTGTCTGCTAGGGAAGTGGTTAGTGTACTAGAACAGTGTTCAAATGCACTGCTTTCTCAAGTATTTCCTATTAGCATGTTTAATGAGGCACTCTAATATCCCCTTAAGTTGACTGTTATTACTAAAAACTGAAGTGTTAACTGTAACAACAGAAAAGGACTCTACAAGACTATGAAAAGGCTTAGTTTTTTTTAGGTTGTGTCGTATATTTAAAATACGTTGTGGACTTGTCTGTAGAATAGAGGTGGCTGGTTGTTGATGCAATTCCTGTATGTGTGTTTGTGAAAGCTAATGGTCTTTTAAAATAAATATCCTTTGCAGGTAAAATGTATCCATTTTGTCAATGATAGACATTCTTTTCTCCACAAGCTACTTAAATGGATTCTTCTTTAGATTGACAGTAAATAATATACAATTATTGTGGAACTTGTGACTTCTTTCAAAAAGTTAGCCAGTGTGTTGCCCTTATCCTCTTGCATATTACTGCTCAGATGTGAGCAATGTTCTAAAATTATCAGTTGGCAAGAATGCCATTCTCATCAGAAATAAAGTAAAAACCTTAGAGTATAATTTGTGGGAACACAACTGAAAGAAAATACTTTATGAAAATCTCTTTGTCTGTATAATCTGATGTACTTCTGGGATCAATAGTGTTTCAAGGCACTAAATTTAGATTGCATGTCCGATACCCAAGATGTCAGAAGTCCATCAGATTTCCTGCAAAGTTGCTGGAAGATAACATTAGCCTGGTATTCAGCTGTCGCTTGGCAAGTTTCCCCCTGCCCCCTTTGGAATTTACTATTTAATTAAAAAAAAAAAAAAAGAAAACCAAACCTGAATAACAACAAAACCTTGAATTCATATTCAGACTTTCTCACAGCATAACAACTTCTATTAAGCTGTTTATTAATATTTAATTCCTGATTCTCTTTGCCATAAACTTGCTTCTTCAACAGGTTGCCTCCACAAATCCTCTGTCTGTGGAATCACTTCCTAAAGCTTCTTGGAATCCTTACAAGTGGTACAAACCACTATGAGCAGCTTCTTAATGAAGTGAACTTTCCAAGTTGGTTGCGTTAAAGTTTAACATTTTAATGAAAATTTGCTCTTACAAGTTCATTCTAAGATATGTGAAAAAACAAAACTATTATCTGGGTTGAGTATCTCAGTACAGCTTTATATCTTAGTGAAGAATGCCTCATTCCCATGAGTATTCTCCTGAAAGGAAATGTTTCAGTAACTTCTGTTTCTGCCTGTTTATTTGGAACTCCTAACAATACAAATTTCTGTAATGAGCTGTGACTGTTCTTTGTTGTTAGTAGAGATTAATGGCTCAGTTGCTGTACTCTGAAATAGGATCAGGGATATCTCTGCTTTTTTTTTTTGTGATTATTTCACATCCTGATTTTAGTTTCCAACTGGACAGTCCGGAGTCCCATGGCAGTTCAAGCCAGTCTCTGTTATCATACATAGTCCTGCCTATGGGCCAGTACAGACTTTTGATCTCATTGTGAACTGTTTAAGGGAGCTAAGTGGTACAAACCCCTTAAAGGGCAGGTGGATATCCTTTTAGCTGGTTGTATTCCCTGGTTTACCTGGTGTTGATGTAAAAGGTCAGCACGAGGTGGAGGGAAGGAGGGACAGAACCATGATGCAAAGAGACACTGCCTCCTGGATGTGCCTCCTTAGCACTTCTAGTTAACCATCATTCTTCTTTACTCCTAAGCATGAAAGGCTGATTGGGTTGTGTGATTTTTTTTTTTTTTAAAGTTACCTAATTCTTGTCACCTGTCTCTTGTGTTTATGAACCTTTTGGGTAGTAGTCTAAACAGCAACAGTAAAAAAATTGTCAGGAATCCTTCCCAATGTTTTTGCTGCTCCTGACACTGGTTATTGGTTGATGCTAGTGAAACGACTGACACTTACATCCCTACTACCTTAGGACTTTTTTATTATGCTAGGAGTAAAAGTACATCTCATTCAATACCCTGTCTCGAGCTTTTGTTGCTCATCTGTTTTCATGGCGCACCTTCCCTCATGTCTGCTAGACACACGACTGGAGCTGTAGTAGAAGTCCTGGTCTTTACAGGATACGTTTATGTCCATCTGATCTTGCAAAAAAGTCTTTAAAATTATTCCATCTCCCTAGTATTTATTCCCAAATGCTTTTTATAAACGAGAACTTGGATTCCTTCTTTAGTCCTTTTGTTTTGCTACCTTAATCTCATTTCTTAAAATATATTTTTAATTCTCCTAATTATCATAGGAGTTCTTCTTCATGACGTTTTCATGTCTCCTATCAGTAGGTTTGTTGACTTCATTCCTGAACTTCTTAATGAATTCTTTATAATGCTTACATGTTCATACTGAAAATACCTTTCTGGATGGTAATGTGATTCTAAGATGCCTTTTCACACCTGCTTTCTATTGATTGCCTTAAAACTGAGCTGTCTTGTCTCTGCTTTCCAATGGTAAGTCTGCAGATTATAGTAGCAGCTCTAGTAATTAGTCTCCTAAGTGATCTTAGAAGTGAAAAAACATTTAATATGATGATTTCAGTACATCGTGTCATCTAATGCTTCCCGTATCATAATTAGATGCATCTTGTGGTCTAAATTTAAGGAACCTTCTATTATATTTTTTTCTGAACTATATTCTTTAATGAGGGCAGAAGGTTAATGCCTTGGTTACTGAAGTGGATAAAGATTGGGCTTGCCTGCTCTCTCTTCTCAGATTTCATAGCTGTGGTGCACAGTGTAGAGCTTAAACTTTCTCTGGCAGATTTCCAGTTAATTGTTTTCATTTTCTTTTCCTCATGTCTTGTCACTTATCAGCTTTATTAGTTAGGTAGTAATATAGTTGCTTGCAGCAAGAATCTTTTATTTGGTGTGAGGAGTTTAACAGTGAGGGCATATTAGAATATGTCATCTAAGTGCAAACGAAAGCATTCTCATATGAAAGATTAAGAGAGTATTACATTGCAGCCATATTTATTTTGCTAGAAAAGCTGTTCTTTGTTTTCAAATTTCTTTAATACCTATCTATTAAAATAGCTACATCATGAATACTGGTTATGTATTTTAGAGATTTTTATAGTTGATTAACATTTAATGCCTTGCTTCCAACTATGCCTTTTCACAAAAACTCTCCTGTGTTCTAGTGTGTCTTAAATTGAAATTAGAGGAGGAAAATCTGGAGAACATTGATGCATTCTAAGGCAATTAAAGCAAATCTGTAATGTAAATAACATCATCGAATCTAAAACATTATTTCCTTAAAGTGGTATGATTTTTTTTTTTCCTTAATGTGGTCTGTTTCAGAATAACCTTTTTTACTCCTGGTGATTTTTTTAGGAAGAACTTTGCTTTTGTGTGTGAATGCTTGCTGGATGGCAGCCAGACAAACTGGGGAGGCTTTCCTAATTGCCTTCTCCCGTTTCCTGGAACCTCCTGCCACACTCTGTTTCAGGCTTAGAGTAGCAAAGCATATGTTTTGATATATGTTTTGATAACTGGAAATACATAACACAAATTTATCTTCTGAACTGAGGTTTTTGTCTGGATGAACCTATAGGTTTTGGGGAACCCACTAGAGGAAGTAAGGTCTGAGTACAAAGCCAAAAAGGCTGTTTTTGACAGCAACGTGGTGAAAAGTCTCCGGGTGAGAAAGCTAACGTGGAAGTCGCAGAATCACAGGATTGTTTTGGTTGGAGATCCACCTCTACAGATGGTCAAGACCTAACTAAGCATGGTCCTGAGCAACCTGCTCTAGCTGATCTTGCTTGAACAGGGGTTGGACGAGATGATCTCCAAATGCCCCTGTCAATCTAAACAATTCTGTGTGATTTTGAACTAATACTCTAACTCCTTAGGTTTTCCTAAGAAATCGTGTGCTGTTCATTGCAGGTTTGATAATAAATAATTTCAACTATTGTATTAATGCTAGCTGAATAGCTGGTATCATTGGGTACCTTGTGACAGGACTGTTGAAGTGTGCAACCTTCCCCTTCCACTGCTAATTCCTGTAGTCATTAACTTTGTGGCAAGAACGCAGCTGAAACAGTACGCCTGCTGCTGTCATGGTGCCTCTTCTTCAAGATGCTTTACAAACATGTTTTAACTTTCACACTACCCTTAAGTTACAGCAGCAGGCTTTAGTTTCACCTGCAAATGGCAACTGTTGCGTTAGCCAGGGCTAATGGTGGTTCTCGCAGTGTCCCAGGACTGATGGTGTGCGCTGAACATTGGCGATAGCTGTTGGTCTGGTCAATGGCATGGCTCTGCTTTTTGGATGCCTGAGAAGCAGATTTGGCTGGCATGTTTTGAACAACATGTTCTCTGCAGGTACTGTGTAAAATCAGCCTTCATGAAGAGTTGCATGGGGGACAAAAGTAGCTTTTTTACAGAGCATATATTGGTTTTGGTTGTGCACACCTTTCTAAGTGTTCTCCAGTAAAATCCACATAAAGGTGTTGCCATCTTTACCTTTCAAATTAGCTTCACTAGATGATTATCTATTTCAAAGATAACCTTCCTGGGCGTATACGTTATTTTTCTAAAGCTTTTAATGGTATCTGTGTTTGCAGGGCGTGGGGGAGGATGAATGCTAGGGACTGACTTTCAGTAGCTTCCAAGAGAAAGATGTAAGGTCAGGTTTTTTGCTTTGTGTCCCTTGAAAGATGCAAACACAACCATATTTTTCTTCTCTGTATTTATTGCAAGACCCCGTTCTGTTTCTATACCTGTCGACTCCTTGTTGCAGGGCTTGGTCTGTCATTTCATTCCTGCTACTCTGCATTCAATCATCTTCTCTCATTTCCATGTTACTCTTGCAAACAGCAGGGAAGGTGTTTATGGGCCAAATTATAAAATAGCCACTGGCAAGCAGGCTTTTTTTCCCTTCCTTTTTTCCTTTTTCTTTCCATCTTTGAGGTACCATGGCTTGTTAGTGATGATTGGTCTCAATAGAGTAGCAGAGAGCAAGAAATGAATGGCCTCAAAAAAACCTGCTGGAGATACCAAGTGTCTGGTCCACTGAGTCACGAATTCCCAAACCTGGTGATTATTGGAAGCTTGTTCAGGGTGTAGCAAGGGAGTTACTCGATGCTCGTTTTGCTGCTGAGCCTTTCCTGGGCCTCTGCTGCCCGTCGCTGGCAGAGACCGGGACGCCGGGCTTTGGGCCTGGCCCCGCGGAGCTGGGTGTCCTGCCAGGCCAGTCCCAGCAGTGGGAAGATGGCCACGCTGCAGTGGGGGAGCGAGCACGAGCGTGTGAGGCGGCACGCCCGCGGCAGAGGGGAGGTCGGGGGAGCGGGAACCCGAGCTGCCGCAGCTGTGGGGCCCTTCTCCACCCCGGCGTGAGCCGCTGCCTTGCGCGGGTCCTCGGTGGCATTTGTTTCCAGAAAGTAGACGTGCTCCTGTGCTTTCCCATAAAGGCTTTTCCCTTACGTGTACGCTACCTACATCGCTTTAATTGTAATTAGTTCAAACACTGATGTGATGTGAAAGATGTGAGAGAAATATCCCTAATGGTGAACTGCATTTGAAAATTTGCTTCTCTATCAAATACGCAAAGGGCTATTTGAATGCTTTTTTCCGTGGTGCGTTCTGGTTGGCTTTGAAAAATGGTTGAATAAATTTTTAATGTTTTTCTTTCCCGATGCTTTTATGTGGTGTTTTTTTTTTTTTTTTTTTTTTTTTTTTTTTTATTCCGTGTGGGCTGCTCCGTCAATAGGAGGAGGCGGCATTGGCACGTCCTGGGATACTCTGCTGGGAACTGGGTTATCATGCTGAGAGGCTGCTGTGAGCATTTACCTATCATAACAAAAGATCTTCTGGTGCCATTTTATTATTAAACAATCTATATTCCTTGCTCAAGCTTTTGGAGGCTCCCAGCAGTTCTGTCAGGCTAACCTTGTTGCTAAAGATGATTTTATGCTCTTAGTTCAGTGAGTCAGCCAGGCAGCGGGGCGCCGGCCGAAGCCTCCGCCATTTTATGATGAAGCCTTTCTGCCGTGACATGAGCCAGGAACCACAGCTGTGCTTCAGGAACTGCCTGCACACCTCTAGGTGACCCCCTTTCTGGCTGGGGGTACGGCACTGACCCATGCTGGCGTGGGGCTGTCAGTGTGGATGCAGTGGAGCTGCCCCAGGCTGGAAGATGTGATGTCTCTGCTGCTGCTGGGCTGTGCTCACTGTGCTCAAGTTGTATCTCAGCTGGCTGCAGTTGAAATGTGTTTTTGTGTGTGTGCCACCAACGTACTTCCAGTTTTAACTACAAAAAAATTTGCTGTTGGTTGTCACTGTTGGTTCTCTTAAGGAACTAGGAATACACATTTCCTTTAAATGACAGCACGAATTTGTTGGTGAATTTGGACCACCAAAGCATGTACTGCACCCAGCTCTGCTCTTTATATGCCATTGAACTCCTGTTCTTACGGTTTGTGTGTGCGTGCATGCTCCTGTATGTGTTCCACATGGGCACTTCTATCTTGCACAAATGGCTCGTTTAGAGCTGTTGCATAATTCATAGGAAATACTATCAGTGTTAAGACAGAATAAAAGGCACCTGTACTTTAGCTTCAGTCCTTGCTTCCTTATAGTGGTAGAGACTTTAGCACTGCATATGGAATACTTTTAAACCAAGTCAAGAAACAATCCATTCTATATAACAATAATGCAGTTACACAATAGTGATAATAATGACAATAATAATGCTTGGCCTTGCTTTTTCTTGGAGGTGGAAACCGTGCTAAAGTTGTTTAAACTCAGAGCTGTGAACACTTGGCATCTTCAGTTAGTCACTTTGACTTACGTATGCTTACTTGGATCGTAGCATCTCTTTTTTTCAAAACTATAAATACATTTATGCTTTTTGTTTAATCTTAGTATACCTGCAATGTGAATTAAAGAGAGTTATTCCTTGTATCTTTACGTCAAACCTTGAACTTGCAATACAGCTGGTGGCAACTAGTGTGTGTACGCATTTGCTCTGGGTATTATTCTAGAGTTGATTAGGTATATTTTCTTTCTTTTCATCTTTTGGAACCTGGAAATCAAATTCTTCCAGCTTGTTCTATTTAAGTGGTATAATATTTTATGATGAAAAAGGGATGTAGTATCTCTTTTATTTTATAACTGTATTTTATATATATAAAAATATATTTTATATATATAATACATATATATTATGTATAACTGATTTTATAACTGTAATTTATTCTTGTAGGTGTAGCATCTATGACTGTGCCAGTGTACATCGCAGAAGTTGCTCCACCGCACTTAAGAGGCAGATTAGTCACCATTAACACTCTGTTCATCACCGGAGGGCAGTTTTTTGCAAGTGTCGTCGATGGAATCTTCAGCTACCTCGCAAAGGATGGATGGAGGTTTGTGAATCTTTCTTGCTAAAAGCAAAACTGGCATTGTCGTGATTTGGTTGACAGCTATTATAATTCTTGTTGGTAAAGTAGAGTTTATATATAGAGCGGTAAAACTGTATACTTAAATGGAACTTTAATAATTATCTCTTGCTAAATGAGATCCATACTGCTTTCACTTAGGCTTAATATTCACAGTATGCTTAGGTTTTTTTGACTTTACTAAACTTTAAAATGGATGAGCAATAAATATGCATCAACAAGCTTGAATGATTGTCATGATGGTTATGAAAGTAGCTTGCCTTTTGCATTTAGAATAATTACATGCTGATTTTTCAGAAGGCAAATTTCCAGTATGATGCTCTATGTGCAAAATAGAGGTGTATTTCGAATATTCTTGATCTGAGCAGTAGTAATCCAATCAGAATTGAAGTGAAGGATATTGTAGCATAACTTTAGTCAAGAGTTTAGGTTATAGAATAATATGAATCTCTTTACTTTCTGGATATTATGTTCTTCCTGTAGACGTCGTCAGATGTTTCTGGACTGCAGCCTTATACCTACCTTTATGGTGGTGTGTAATTTGAGAGAGATGAGAAATTTCAGTGGCTCAGTATTCTACTTGCAGTGCTGACTTGAAAAAATAATTAACAGAAATGTGTAGGAGGAATAACTTATACATTCCAACTTCTGGAAACTTGTGCTTAATTATGTGTGCTTTTCTCTTGAAACACTCCTAGGAAAGGGACATATGTTGTTGTAGGGCCTTCGATTTCTGTTGCTACAGCCTGGAATAATTTTGCTATTTGAAAATCCTAATTTGAAGGATCCCCCCAGAAAAAACCCCAAAAACCCAAACTTGCAACATAGATGTTATTGCATTCTCTGGCTTCTGATGGAGCTGGATAGGGATTTCTAGGTGCACTGGCGTTTGAGGTTTAAGTTAGGAATGATTAATTTGGGACTTGGTCCATAGAAGAACTTGGAAGCTGATCTTTTTATAGTATGTAAAGAAATACGCATTAGAACAAAAAGTTAGTGTTCTCTTCTTAATGAATCTATGGTTTAATTTGTGTATGTCTGAAGATTCAAGAAGTTTGAGGTTTTACTTTTTGTCCATGTGATTGTTTCCTTTGCCTCTCTTGTAAAAAGTTGTCACATTTTGACCTTAAAAAAGTCACTTCATGCTGATTTTCTTCAGTTTAAGTTTAGTTTAAGTTTTAGCTCTGTTTTGTGCTTTCTGAAAATGCATTGGTTACTTTAGCTCGAGTGAAAATAGCATTTTGCATTTTTACATGAAACTTTTGATGACATTTTCATTTTAATGCAGCTGCATTCTGTGGCAGAATTTATGTCCGCTTATGGAGAATGGAGAAACAGCCTTCACTGAAAGAAAAACTTAGTTTTATGGGATTGCTAATCCCTTTCTGCAGTTAAAGAAATATGCTCAATTTTGAGAAGAGTTAATGGCATGCAGTAATGCATTTCTAGGTAAAATACAAACTGAAGTATTTGATCCCCGATGCCAATTATTCAGTAGTTGCTTTATTATTTTAAATCAACTTTTAGCCTAAACAATTTGCTAATATGATAGCTCCCTATGCATGGGGCTGGATGGGAGGAGTGGACAAGTAAAGATACTTATTTAGAAATGGAGCTCTAAGTCACTGTTACTGTTAGAAGCGTTGTGCACTTTCTGTTGAGGCAGATTTTTTTGAGTTCAGTTTACCTCAGCAGTTACGGATTCAGCTGGGGGAAGCTTTTGTGGATGTAAATCTGTTTTTTTTTGTTTGTTTGTTTGTTTGTTTTCTTCCATTAGGGGGCTGACACATAGGAGGTCAGGATGTGTTTGTAACGTGTGTTTAGTAAATACTAGTGTATTGGAAGAAAAATACAAGCTAACAAAGTATCTGACAAGTATTGATCTTATTGTTTTTTTGTTTAATTGTTCAGATAAACTAAGATATTCCTTAGCTTGAATTTTTGCAGCTCAAAAGCAGACTTCTAGGCTTCTTTGGAAAAGATCAGTCAAAGAGGTAGCATTGTGCTATATGATGTATCAGTTTTCAAATCAAGCAGTGACATAGGATTGGCAAGTACAGTTGTGTGTAAATGGTTATTTAAGTGAAAAATATCATTCCAGTTTGTTACACACACACACACACACACAAGTTACCATCTTTTGATATGTTAATTTGTGAATATATTTAGCTAAAGTGGAAGATTAGGTGGAAGGCAATAATCATTGTCAAATGTAGATTTCATCTTTTTATAAAACACTGATGTTTCGATATGCCACTATACCTTAAATAGGAATGAGGCCTCCACTGAATTAAATGCTGCACAACTGTTCTGAGAACTTCTATACTGGTGTAACTTACTCTTCTACTTGGAACCAGAAATAAACTACTCTGGTATAATTCAGGCCTTTTAACCTATCTGAACTGAAAAAAATAAAAGTAAAATCTAGAACCTGTGCATTGAGCAAGACTAGGAGGTTGGGTGTTTGATCAGAGCTGTGTGAGATGCTGACTTTTGAAAATCTCCAAATATGGGCATTTCCGCTTCTCAAGACTCATTCAGATGTTCAGTCACTCTTACAGGGAAAAATTTTTTTCTCTCATCTTTGATCTGAATTTTCCTTGTTGCAACTTGTGACACTTGACTCTTGCCCTTTCACAGTGTACATCTGAGAAGAGTCTGTCTCCATCTTCTCTATGAGCTCCTTTTCAGTTGTGAAAGATGCAGTTGGATCTCCTCTTGATCATCTGTTTTCTGGACAGCACAAACCCAGTTCTCTCAGCCTCCTCTTTTATGTCATACACCCCAGTTGCACAGCCGTCTTAGTGATCCATTGCTATTCCTGGTTTGTAGCGCGCTCTCATGTTAGTGGTCCCAGTCTTCCAGAGTCAGCATGGTGTGTTGAATAGTGAGGAGTAATTGTTTCTTGCAGCCTGCTGTCTCGTGCTGGATAATTTTTGGTAATGCAGTAATGCTACATTTTATGTACAGGCCAAGTACTGTTCTGCTGGATTGGGTGGAGCGAAGTGAAGTGAAACTGTTGATGATGCATTGGGCAGAAAGTGAGGCTACGCTAGTGATGAGTTATCCAAGGATTCTCAGCTGTGATGCTGGAGCTGTTAATTGGGGATTGTGTACTTGTCTGCTGTCAGCTAGTTTACTGCAACCTAAGACTGAGCAGGGAGGAGTACAGATGGTCTGTCACCTGGAAAGAGTGGCCAGCAAACACATGGGAGGAAATCACAGATATTCATTCCTGAGTCATCACATATAAGAAGGAAAATATGGCAATTATTGTAGCTCTTAGTGACTGAATGGCTAAGTATTGGAGTGCTACAAAAACCAATAAGAAACTTTACTTTTTCTCAGCTCTGCTTGTTCTTGAAAATGCTGGATATTAAATTAAAAATAAACCAAAGAAAACAAATATTTAACCTGACTCTGTCAGGTTAGCTTTATAAACTCTGCTAATGCCATCTTAATAGTATTGCAGCAGTATGTCTGAGAAGGAGAAATGTTACAGCAGACTGATTAAATTTCATGCTGGATTTTTTCAGGTCTGCTAGACATCTGGCTTCCAATGCAACGTCTTGTACTCTGTATAGGAAAGAACTCTATTAGATTTCTGAAAGCTGGCTCACTGCATGAAATGTCTAAAATTGCCTGCTTTTACTCTAAATTGGTTATATCAAAGTTGCTTGATCTGGAAATTGCAACAACTCTTGAACTTGCAATGGATGTATGCTCTTAACTGAACATTTTCCTTCTCGCCTGCTCCTTGTATTCAACTTTGACCAGAAACATGTTGATTGGAAGCTGACTTTAGTGAGTGAGCACTTTCTGTACATTTCTTTTTTATCTTGCCTGTGATAAACAATCCAATAGAGTCCAACTGGTAGCCTTAACGGGCTGGACTGAGCTTTCAGGAGTGTCAATTGATTTTGCCTCCAAAGATGATTGCAGGTACCCAGTTGCTTAGTTCTGGAGGCTCTGCTGCATTTAAGGGACTGAAGGGCTTTGGAGGAGCAGAAATTAGGTAATATGAGTGTAAAGGACTAAATCTGTTTGTTTAGATGCATTAAAAGTTCCTTTTGCTTGCAGTTTGTCAGAATACAGCAACTGGTTTTTTAACCTCTATGGTTTTGTTGTACTCTTCATTTGAAATAGAAAAGGCTTTCTAAATACCACTCTAATGCAGACATTGAATATACAGTTTGGTGAGCTTCAATGGTGTATGTGTAAAGGTGATTCTGTATACAGCTACCAAAATGTTTGTGGACAGGGAAGAGCACAGGAAAAAAATGAGGACATTAATGAATGAGAACGTTAGTGAATGAGGAATGGGAACATTAGTGAATTAGTAACACCTGTTAGATGTGTTGGCTGAAGACTACTCAACTAATAATCCTTCCACAAGCTTTGTGTTTTGAATTTATTTTCTTCCATCTGCTTTTTTTTTTTTTGACTATTGAGGAGCTATACCATTCTTAAAGTGTTAGAAAATAAGAGACTTGCTCACAAATTTTATTCTAGACCAAGATTTACTTGTATGACCTTTGGAAATTTTTGCTGGTTTTAGGAAGAACTTGAGGGCTCAGCTTGGGGATGGGAAGACTGGCCTGCATGCACATTGTCCCAGGATGGCCATCCTCTTTGCATTACCTTTTGGGTGTTCTTTTCCCCATTCTCCAGTTTTCTGCCCTGTGGTATTGCTTGTTTTTCTTTGTTAAATCTACAAATGCCTCTAAGAAAGTCTTTTTCCATTTTAATCCAAAATGCATTTGGATTTGGCAAATACATTTGGTTCATTGCCCTGAAACAAGGTTTTCGTTAATGGTTGTGCTCTCTTTCCTACTCTGTTAGCATCTTATTTCATAGCATGCTTTATAAAAACATCCAGGTGGGAGACTGCCAAATTGTGTGTGAAAACATGCATCCTGGGGTATGAAGAGAGGAGCTGGAGGAGAGATTAGCAAATCCCCTTAATCTCCTGACTGATATCAAGGTGTGAACCTGTTTATGAGTACAGACTACCACAGTATTCAGTCTGAGGGCTGGTTTCTGCAGGTGTTTTAATGATTATAACCACTGATGTGAAACCCGTGATAGCTGCAATAATGTACAGGTGACGCCAACACTGTTTAAAGTCTTTAATGGAAGTGAAAAAAATTTCAGTGAAGCACAAATGGGAAAAGGTCAGATTTAAAAAGCAGAGCAAAATTATACATTGGTCTGCAATTCTTGTTATTCTTTATAGAGTTTTATTGAAAGAATATAAAAATGTGAAGTGTATAGACCAGAACTACCCATGAAAGTTGGTGGTATGCTTGTCTTCCACAGTCTTTTCCCCCCACTTTACCTGGAGTGAATCATGGTATCTGTGGGTGTTGTCACGGGCATCAGTGCTGATCCCTGGAAGCGTAACTCTCCGGCCAGTGGTAATTCTGTGTTGAGTAGAGAACTAGCCTTAATGTTGTATATAGCAACACCCTCGGGCATCGAAAATTCAGTTTTGATTTAAAACCTAACATTGCAGCTGGCTGAAGATTTAGGAGCAGACTCTCTAAAAGATCTAGTGTAACTTGCTGTGCTGGTGAAATGAACATTTTTCAGTGTTTCTGCTTNAGCGGTACCCGTTTTTTCTCTGTGCCTTTGCTTTCTCTTTCTGTTTATTCTTTTCTCATATCTTCACTGAAGGGATTATCAATTTCCAAACTACTGGAATTTTTTTGGGTTTTTATTTAGTCTGACTTAGTGTCCTCAGGACCAGTGGCTGTAGGGTCAGTGGTGGCAGAATAGTCAACATTTCCTTGAGATTTCCTGGAATTGGAAGTGAGGGTCTTGTTTTCTATAATACTTGCAGAATATGATTTTTGCCTGCTTAACTGCTGGTGATAAAGAATACGAGGGGAAGAGGGTTTGATTTGTAAATGACAGCTTGAGTAGCTGTAGCTGAGTCTTCTCATAGCATGTTTTTGTAGGCAAATATTAGATATTTATTTATGTACTTATTTCCAGGTACATGCTGGGCCTGTCAGCTGTTCCAGCAGTTATACAGTTTCTTGGATTCCTGTTTCTTCCTGAAAGTCCCCGCTGGCTTATTCAGAAAGGCCAGACTCAGAGAGCACGGAGAATTCTGTCTCAAATGCGTGGCAATCAGGCAATCGATGAGGAGTACGACAGTATCAAAAACAACATTGAAGAAGAAGAAAACGAAGTTGGAGCAGGTATGCTGAATGCTTGTTGGCCTCTCTGCCTATCAGTGAGGAGATAAAAATCAGAAGAAATGTTGAAGTCATAGCCTGTGGGAGCTTGATGTTTTGCTTTTTCTTGTCTGTTTTGCTATTTGAAATATTTCATATACTGGTAGCTTCAAAAATGAACAGATGTTTCTATGATCCTACAGTTTTAAATTAGATTCCGATTTCTTAAGTGAGGAAAAAGTAGTGTAAGGTTCTAAGTTTATACCACCTATGCTTATGTGAGAATTGCACTCAAAAAATTACTCCATTTAAGAATGCACATCTTGAAGAGTGGAAATCAATAAAATAAAGTTTTGTTTTTTTCATCAGTGGAAAAGGCCAAACAGACACTAGGGAGGTCAGAAGGCATTTTACATGCCTGAATTATCCAGAGGCTGTATCCTGGCTGACCGTATTCTAGACAAGCAGCCTTTGGAAAGATTTACCCTAGGCATGTAATATAGAGATGCTTTTTCAGTAAAGGCAGCTTCTGAAAGTCCTTGTGGTCTGCCCCCAAGAGAATAAGGCATCTAAATCAAATCCTTTTTTTACTCTTTTGTATCCTTATGCCATTATTACTCAAAACTTTATGTATGTACTTATGTGTGTACTTATAAAGCAAGATTACCATTCTATTGACTTTCTGTCCACTACATATTTTTCCTTTGCTTTGTGTGGAAGGCGTTAACGTGGGAATCTCAACTAAGGCTTTTAAGTAAGGCTCATCTTACTTCTTGCTTCCTTAAACATTGATACGAAAATACTGTAACTTCTTAGAGCTGGTGGAAAGAAAAATGTGAGTTATTTTACATCTGTGTAAAGAGAGATTCAACATCTTATAATACCTAATCTCATTGTCTCATTGAGTTTGGCTTTGAGCCTTACAATAAATAATTGTCTGGAAAAAGTTATTTGCTACCTAGTAGTGAAAGGATTTTCAAAATATTCATCACTGGTGTGAAGTAGGGCTGGATTTTTTTTTTCCCCATTATGTTTTTGAGGCTTTGGATACTTTTTTCCAGTTCTTCAGTTTCGTGTGGGGGAAAATGAAGTTCGTTGAAGCTGATTTGATAAAAAGCTGAAGTGGATATTCATAGAACAGCTTGAGTTTAAGAGTCCTGTGCCAAGGTTCTTGATCCTAATCAGGCATTGGGTTGTTTGATTCCATGGAGAGCCACTTAATGCCTAGTATTAAAGTTTTTATGCTTTGTAGAAATAAAAGGAAGGAGTTGTTTGACCCATCCAGTCCCTTATTTTTAGTCACTGGGCTATAGGGTATGACCTTGTTTCTCTCTCTTAGATCTTTCCTCATGCTGCTGTTTCACTATTTGTAAACTAAGTGTGGTGTTGTAAGACTGCAATAGGACTGACTCCAGCTCAGTTGTTAAGTCAGTGCTCTATACATTTGTAACTTGGACTGGCACAATTATGAGGTTGTTGGCTTTCTGGGATGTGCAGGTCTCTTGATCCCTATTCCCCCCCCCTCCAAAAAAAACCCTTATTGTGTTCCTGGAGTTTAGTTAAATCAAGAACATTCCTAGCAGAAATCTTGGTTAGAGAGAATCAGTTTTCCTCTCAGGTAATCCACCGCTTCAGAGTTGTCACCAAAGGGCATTAAAAAAATGAGGGTAGTTAAAAGTATACGCTGTCCCACTTGTTATAAATGCTTAGCAAATGGGCATTAGATAGTTACTGTCACTCTCATTTTTCATTATAACTTGGTAATAATTGCACTTCATCCCATTTAACCCAAAGTCTTTGTTGTTATAAAAAGGTATGTTGTGTCTCAGCATCAAGACATACATTATTTTTGTTACCTTTCTGTGACTTACAGGTGGTATTTACAAGTGGTGTTAAATCATAATTACTTTCATTTCTTGAGGAGTTGTCCAGATCCTCAGTATTGAATCTGGCATGCATAGTGCAAGAGCAACTTACTGTTCATGATTTCATTGCCAGGTGTTTCAGGTATTGACAGCTCAAATGTGTGCTTCTGCAGAGACTTTGCATTTCATTTTGCTATGTGTATTTTGTTTTTGGTTTTTGTTTGTTTGATGTATTCTTGTAGTACTTCTTGTATTCATTTCTCCTATTTGTGGCAGACAATGTTTTAAAACACTAGTTAATAGCAGTGACAAATGATGGTAGTAATTCCTATCAGACATTGCGGACATCATTCCAGTTTTACAAAAAGCTTGAATGACGCTACACTGACAGTGTGTGTATGTGGCATACAAGGAAAGATAACTTTGTAGATCAAAAATTGTCCGGCTTACTTTTAGGTAGTAGTGTCTTTTCCTGTCTTTTTCTTTCTTGAAAGAGAACAGATGTTTTTTTTCATTAATTGATACACAAGCATCTTTGCCAATTTCTTAGGGCATCATTTTCTAAGTGAAAATAAGCCTGTGTTTGACCCCTTCTCTGCAAGGGAGTAACAGAATGTAACCGTAACATATTCTCCAGTCCCACACTAAAAACTGTAATGCCTTTTGTAACTGTTCCATCAACTATTCTTGTCACGGAAATAATGAATCACAGGGGAACTTCATCTGTGTTGTTTAAGCTGCTTTCTTAAGGGTTTGGTTTTAATGTCTGTCATAAAACCAGAGAAGTTCATTGCAGTTTCCACATGGTCATCAAGTGGCTTCTGTTTTGAAAATAATAAAAATGCCTTCAGCAACCAACTTCTGTTTCAGAAGTTTTTTGTGCCAATGTGGGATACCTGTTAAGCGAATGATTCACATTTCTTTATCCTTTCCGATACATTCAGCCAAATCACGGCTGCTGATACTGCTTAGCAGCTTATATTTTACCATTTTCAGATTGGTATCAGGAAAAGGATGTATCTTTTTGACAAACATTTTCCCCATGACTGGTTATGCAAATGACATTTTTTTCTGGCAGTCATGAATATTGCTTTTGCGTGCTCTGTTCTGTACTTCCAGTGTGACTTAGTGTTGTAACCTTGCATTTTGAGAAGGGAAGGGGAGGGCATTGCATTCTGCAGAAACATTACAAGACAAGTTGAATCTTGGTCAAGTCCAGCTAATCATCATCTTTTAACATCATCCCCCTCTCAGATGGTGGGGCTATAGTGCAAAAGGGAGCTGGTGACAGGAAAACCAAGGGTAGAAGGACTAATGAGGAAGATGTTAGAGAGAAGAGAGCTCCCCAAGAGTTGTGGAAGCAGTAGGCTTCCCCTTCAAACATGCTGTGGATGGTGCAGATTCCCCAGTGCTTGGCTCAGGCTCTGAAGCCTTAGAGGAGAGAAAAGGGGAGAGAATGCTCAAAAGGGGTTTGCAACTGAGGGAAGGATCAAAGACATAGCTAGGAGAGGGTTCTGGAGTGACTCTCCCTAGCAAAACATGTCTGGCTCGCACTGCTGCTGAATTGTAGTTTTTAGTACAGTTAAGGCAGAGGTTCTGTACTGCACATTAGTTAAAAACAGGCAATCAAATCATAGCAATGCAGGTAAGCACTGGCACAGTGGCTTAATACACAGGTATAGATGAAGTAACTTGTGCTCCTAAGTGAATTAGAGAGTGGGACTTGTTATGCTAATTCTAGAGCAAGTACTTTGGAGTGAATTTAACAGTGCTGGTTTTCTGCATAACAGTAAAGCTAGCTAGCACACCTTTTGTAAAACTCTTACAGGCTGCCAGTGTAGTGGTCATTGCAGGCTGGAAAGAAATCATTATAGCATCCAACAGAGACATTTTAAATAGACCATTAATTTCCTGTATGTTTGACAACACTCCAATGTTCAAAGCAAATCATAGAAGAGTATCAGTTTGTACTGTCTTTCTGCGTGAAAGCATCTGCAAACAGCATGGCTTTTCCTCACGCCCCTCTTGTAGCAATACTGAGCTGTGATGTGCCAGGATCCGTGGTATTTCACGTTAAATCAGTAGTGATGAGTATAGTACTAACTTAACATCTTGACGAAATGAACATCATTTGCATTAAGACTAGAGATTTATTTTTGTGTAGATGGAGGATGTGTAACCGTGGATCATAATTACACTAGGGGAACAGCGTAATCTCCCCCAGCCCTATTTATTCTACATTTCTGTAACCTGTGAATTAGGGTTGAGACTCTTGACCTTATCTGCTATACGTGTGGACCTTTACATTTTATTATCTGTTCTTACGCATGTATATGTGTCAACTTCTGATCATGAAGATGTCTTTTTCGCACATGTTATGCTTAGTAATTCTGGCCATGTAAAACTGCTGGAGCTCAGTGGTGCATGGAACCATGTTGCCTCTGTGAAAATTGATCATTATACTCTAATATTGTTTAACCTACCATTCTCTGTCTGTACCAGAATGTTACGTAATGGGCACTGCTTCTAGATCAGACATTTTCTTGTGTTTTCATTTTTTTAATACATTTTTTGCAATAGCCTATCTTTTTTTTTTCCTGAGACCAAGAAAAATGTATCCATGCCACTCTTTCACTCCTGTAGGCTTGACTCACTTTACTTCTTTGCTGAATTTCCTATTGGATCAGTGAATCAGTCTACTTTTTTAGGGTTTGTATTTCCCTGTTGGAGATAAGTGTTGTCTGATATAAAGGTAAAATCACCTTATTACCGTTAGGTTTCAGCTCATAACTTTACCCATTTAACTGTCAGGTAAAATAGGATATTATCAGGCAGGAGGTCTGGACCCTCAGTCCTTCTTGGTTCCAGTATATTTCTGTTTCTTGCACCTTTTCTTCTTAAGTAACAAGTTAACTTGTTAGTATTCCTGGCTATGGCTCTGGCTGGAACCATTTGACATGCATCTTTCTAGGGAGATACCGGAAGCTTGCAATGTTTTCATCCTTAATCATAATTCTCCCCTTACTTCTGGGAGTCCTTTTAATCTTAGGCCATTGCCTGACATGCCTGGTGTTGAAAAAGATATAGACATGCCTATTATTGTTGGACATCAGATGGAATCTTATTTAGTGAAACTTGGTAATACTGTGATGCTCTGGTAGGGCTGTGCAGAACTCTGAATCATTCCACTTCCAGGCACTCAAATCCTTGTTTGAAGTTAATTCCTCTTTTATGATATTAAGTGGCTGTTGTTACCTATAACCATGAAATTAGATGGAAGTCTTTGGGGCAAAAGGAAACAAAGGAGTTGGGCTAAGGATTCGTTGAAGAAAACCCCAAATTCAATACGGTTGGTAGTTGTGTCAGCTTGAAATTCTTGCTTGTGGCAATACCAAATCCCAGGGGCAGTTTCAGGTGGGTTTTGCCTTTGGATTTTGTGGGAAACATGGCCAATGCAAGAGGTACTTGAAAGGAATGTCTTCGTTTCATTCTTGTATTTTAACCATTTGACATGTAGAATTTTTTCTTTGTCTGTTCCCTTAAGAACAAAAATTCTTCCTGTGTATGTCTCCATTGGAATTTGTTTTGAGTTGAACCCATAAAAAAAGCACTCTGGATAATTTAAAATTCATGCAATGCAGGCAAATAAAACATGGAGACATTTGATCTTGAGAAAGTATACTAACTCAATTCAGTGTACAATCAGATAACAAGAAAAAGCCTTCTACAAAACTTGGCAAGGAATATTAAAAGTATGAATTACTGTATTAAACAATTGATAAAGAAAGTTAATAAGATTTTTGGTTCTCCTTTTATCCTTAAAGTATTTTAAAAGGCTGACTTATTCTTGCAAATATTACCTTTGAGAAAGACAGTGTATAGAGAACAATTATTGGCTTTCTGCCTTGTATAGAAATATGACTGCTATATTTTAAAAATAATAGTTTGTTTCTGGTATCTTAGAGCTCTGCTTATACCTTCAGTTTGTGTGCCTAACCATGAGTTTGGGAATGTCTGTATACTTTAGGAATCCTGGTGTTAGTTTGTTTACCTGACAGGGCATTTCACGTTGGCCTTGCTTCAGTGGCTTATAACCAAAACCAATCCCTTAATCTTTTTACCTTGGTTTTCAATGTGCTGACATAAATTCAGTGTTTACCTGGAAGTGGTGGTTAATTGCCTGTCTGAAGATCAGATTCTTTTGGGTAGACTGCTTCAGATATATGTTTTCGAACAAACTCTTCTTTGCCTGAAGTCCAGACAGATTTAATGTATGGTAGTCCTAAAGGGCAGGAAAAAGGGAAACTGTAAAACCTCGTGTAAGTATAGGGAAGCACTGTGAGGCAGGAGGGTTTGGTTTGGTTTTGTTTTTCCCCCACTTCAGATTCACTGTGAAGTTTCTGGAAGTAAAATTAGCTCTCCATTGACAGTGTTATTAGCTTTATATTAGTTTGCAGCTTCTGAAGCCTACAGAAAATTCAAGACTGGAAAATAGAAGAAAATGAAAAAGACTTCATCTCTTATCAGTTCAAAAATAAATTTGGGTGTAATGATTTTGTTTTAAGCCAAATTACATTATACACAGATTGAAGCTGAATTTGCTGACGTTCAGGTAGTATTAACTGCTGCTCTTCCTCTGAAGTCATTTGTGGGACTACATGTCTGGAAACAGTATTGGATTCCACTCCAGTACTAGTGCATCACTGAACGTTCAGCTGCTCCCTATGCTTTGTTTAGGAACAGGTACCTGTTTTGTGAAAACACGTTTCAGAGTGGAAGAAAATGTTGGAAGAATAAGACTAGTGATTGACATCCTTTCATGAGAGAAAGTGGTTCTTCTAAAGCAAAAACTGACTGAAGGAGAGGCTGTGAATAAGGATAGCGTGTTTTGTTTCAGTTGTGTCCAGTGGAATAGGAATTTGTAACTTGTGCTTAAAAAACAAACAAATCCCTACATCCCTTGCTGTTGCAAATTTAACTAGAATAGTTTATTTTTCCTTCTTAGTATGAACAGCCAAAATTAGGTGGTTTTGGCTGGTTGTTCAGGTGTTATCATTCTCTCGGTTTCATATTTATTATCTGTTAGGGCTAGTTACAGTACTTAAAATTTATAGAAAAGTATCTTTTTCCTTTACCACAAAAACTACTTGGTTTTTGTGTTTAAACAAGCTAGTCCAACTCACTTGGACCAGATCAGTTTCTATCGGCTTCTGACCCCAATTTCCATGCCTTCTAGGAGCTCAGTTCAGTTCTAGAAAGCAGTGAGCTAGACACATTTCTTGGATTTTCTAGAAGTAGTGCTTAGCTGTACAACTTGGCCTGTTATTAAAAGTCTGCTATATAATAGCATAAACTTGAAACAATATTTGCAACTGTATACATTTACAATAGTTCCTTCCCAGTTAGTCCAGGGGAAAAACACAAAAGTGTGGCATGTGGTGAGATTTTAGGAAAGCTGGACTAAAGATTCCTGGCAGAAGTGAACTTGAAGGACTTGATATTCTTGGTCAACAAAAAGAAGAATGGATGTGCATAACATGAGTAATAGTAAAGGAGTGAAGCAAGCAGAAAGGACTAGAAATAGGAGAAAGGCGGAAAAAAAAAAGACAAAAAAAAGAAGACATGACGGAGGTGGTTCTTGCATTGCTGGGGGGCAGACCTGTTCTGAACAGTAACAAGACTCATTCCTTACTCAGTACAGAAATGGGAGAGAAAGTAAGTGGTGGGAGACACCTATATACTGTCTGTACACACACGGTTTGTTACAGTGGGCAGGGAGCCTGAGGAAGTGAGGTGGGCCTGAGAGAAAGAAGCCTATGTTGGTAAAAGGTAGTCGTAGGATTTTAATGCCGGGATAGCGATGAAAGGGCAGAATACATCTGCTTAAAGGAAAGCTACAGCATTTAGCTGGCAGCTTGAGGCATCTGGCAGTGGGCCAGCAATGGCGGTGCGATAACCTCTTCCAAACTGCAGTGCGAGGATTTGTTGCTTCATCGTGCTCGCCATGCTCCTGCCTCTTTGGTCTGAATGGACCAAACCAAGACTCTGAGCCTTGGGAGTCAGTGTACTGGAGAGCAGGTTCGGTTTAAGGTGGGATGCCTGGAGCGTGGTCAGCCCGGTTGTGTTAGAAATGGGAAAAATAATTTTGAATTTCCTGCGTACTCTTGTGCAAGAGATGGGCACACACTGCCTTCACAGCAGAATTCGCTCTTTGGGCCTTTGTTTTTTTTCTAACATGGTTACACTGATGTACTTGTTTCTCACCTGAAATTAGGGATCTACTTTTTTATTTATGTGTATCGTTCTTAAGAAGTAATAAAATTATGGTGCCTCTAGAGCTGCTAATGGTATTCAAGAGCTCAGTTAATTAAAAAAAAAGGCCTGGTTCTTCATCATTTCCCTGCTGGATCCAGCATCTACACTGAACACACAATTCTAAGCCGAATGCTCCCACTTGAGCTGCCTCTTTACATGCAGCAGGGATTCAGACAAAATATACAGTGTTGTGTGAAAATGTTAATGGGCATAGGGGGAAAATTTTTTTTAGACTGCTCAGGAATAATTATAACACTTCACTAAGCTTAGTAATATGATTCATTATTTAGCTCTTAAAGCAGGTTCTGCGGCAAAAGTTGGAGATAATCTTGCAGCTTCTTTGCTCTCTGACCTTGTGAAGATGAGTGGAAACTCTAAAATGGATTTAAGGTTTTTAATAACTATTTATATGTAAATGCCACAGACAAGTAGCTGAGCAAACTTTACCTGTTGATCCCATTTTAGCCTTTTCAGCATAATCATTAAAATTAAAAAAGGTGGGTGTTTTTTTGTTTTAAATTAATATTGCTTTGCAGTGTTGTAAGAACCATGTCAGTGCAGAGCTGACTTCCTCTGCTGCCTCCTAGGTGACAGGCTTTGGGCAAGGGCAGAACTTGGTTCACCCATTAGATGTTAATGATTCTTCAACAGCAGTAGTTTTTCTTTGGCTCTGTGGTCAGGTGAATACAGTGTTTAAACAGCCTGTTTAACTTGAGGTACTTTGTTAATAGGAAGAAACCATTAGGGAGGAAAAAGGATTTTAAACACTGTTCGCACTTATTTCTTTTACCTAAGGCCATATTCTGCTCCTGCAGTCTAGCCAGGCTTTTTTTCTGGAGACCTTCACAAAGGTATTGTCTGCCTGATTTTTGTCCAATGCTCATCTTTTTGTCTTGCCTTTTAAAATAACAGCATTGGGTTTTTTGATCTCTTCTGTTTTCAAGACACTTTATTCTTCTAGCAAACCTGAAGGGTTTGGTTCGGAATAAGCAGCTATCCTTGCATGCATCCAAAGTGTTCATGCACTGAACATTTCAGTACATCTTGTCAACCAATGTGAAGTCTATCACAATTGGCATACTGCTATGTGTGGATTGTGTTTTGTTTGACTGAAGAACTATTGAGGGGGGAAGAATACTTTAATGTAGTTTGCTGCTGAGCATGTTGCTGCTGAGACTCCCAAACTATCCATTTTGAATGCTCCCTTACACAAATATTCTTGAGCATTCCCTATGCTAAGGAAGTAAGTTGTTGGGATTCTTCCTTCTGAAAATAAATGAAAAATAGTGTAGTACTTCCATGTTGACTATTTGGCCAGAATATGTATTTAGAGTTAGTGGTTTTATCCAGGAGATAAGAAGCAAGTTTCTTTACGTTAATTCTGTTTGACCGTAATTTTTACAAGTGGTGAACCGGTCCAGAATTGTGTTTCATTCATAATTTTTTGGTCAGCAAAAAGTTAGAATTCTGCTTTCCTTCTTGGTTGGTTTTTTTAATGGTGTCCCCTAAGCCATAGTAATGCTCAATAACTGTGTAGTAGTGCGCTAGTCTTGCTATAGAGCCAAATCCCTAGGAAAGAGCTTCCTTCTCGTGTTATTTCACTCCAGAATAGGAAGGGTGAGCACCACCTTTTTCTTTTATCATCTGAATGAATGTGTCTGTGGGCTTACGCTTTTCATGTGGCGTTTCTGTAAGTGAAGTACTTTCTAGGAAGTTTATTATACTATTTTCTAAAATATTACTGATCTCCTGGAAAATGCCCATGTAGATTAGAGGGGGTTTGCATGGTTGAAGCGTGTGTGCGTGTGTGCAAGATAACTAATGCTGCATGAATAATTCACAATGAATAATTTATCTAATTAATTTAGACTTTCTTTCTGCTTGTCAGTTGTCTGTGGGGAAACTGCAGTTTCCTTAGACATATTTGTTTTGGAAGTGTTAAAGTGCTTTGGAATTTTTCTATGTGAAGCTGTAACAAATGCATTGCAAACTTGAAATTTTTAGTATAAACTCTTTGGAAATTGTGGCTTTCACAAATATTAAACAGTATTTCAGTCATGTTCTAAAAAGACCTGTACAAATAAAGCTCTGAGTAGTTCAATGAACAAAATAAGAAAGTTTTAAAAGAATCAGTAAGACTTGTCCCTCTTCACCGCTGTTTTCAGGTTTCCCTTTTGCTATACAAACCAAACCACCCCCTCCCCCCAACAAATAAAGAAAAAAACCCCCAACAACAACAATGAATTCACCAAAAGCTGTTTGTCATTTTTTAGCACTTTTTTCCCCCCAGGAAACCACTAGTCTGTTAAATGAGGAAAGGATCGCTCCACTGTTCTAGTAGTGGTCAGTTTGTGTATGTTGTTTTTTTCTGCGAACGTTCAGAAGTAAATACTGCATTTATGGATAAGGGTGGGTTTGAACTTTTTTCTTCTGATTCGGCACATACTCGAATGTTTCTATTTCTGTTGAATAAGAAATAATGTTTTCAAAACCAGTATAGTTCAGTGTCTATGGATATTCAAATATTTACCAAAAGTCATATGGAAAATGTTGTTATCTGGTCAAAGTAAGTTATCTCACAGTGCAGCTGTGATGATTTATGAATGAAGAAATAATTTTTTCTCCAATATGGTGAGTTACATTTAGAATTATTCTGTAACTAAAGGTTGCAAGGACTTGAAAATTTTCTCCTTTTCCCTGCCATACTTAGTGAGCATGCAATTCCCCCTTATAGAGTTGACTTCAGGCCAATATTTAGTGTCGGCAAACCTAGTACGTTGTTATTTTTCCCCTCTTCGGTTGCAAGGAGCTTGTAGAATTGCTAAGAAACTGCTGAGAGTTCAAGTTGCTGTATTGCTTGTAACTGCTTAAATATGTTTCATTGAACACGCTGCATGTTTATTCTGTCCTTTTATAGTGAAATGACTGTTTTTATCATAGGTTACAAAACAAGCATCTTTGCTTGTAACACATGATAGCCTTGTTCTGCTGGGCAGTCTGCAGGTGCTGGGCAGGGCCTGGTGGGAACCTGCTGGCATTCGTGGGGCGTCCGTGTGCTCGAACCCGTGCGAATTGGGGCTGTGAGGACCTCTAGGCGCCTCTTTGCCTTGTAGAACAGTACTCTAGGGCAGAAAGAGTGTAGATCTTTCTTTTGGTACTAAAACTGCATGAAAATACTTGGGTTTTGCATCAGCGCTGAACATCTTTAATTTTTATGTGCATTCTCCTTGGTGTCAGTGGCTATAAAGAGAAGAAAAACACCATTTTCTTTGGTGTGTTTTGACCTGTTTGCCATCGCTTATTGAACATGGAATGGTTTAATTACAAACATTTAATAAAATTGATTGATTTAAGAGCATAAATAATTCTAAAGTAATTCTGTCCTTTTGTGATTATATAGAGTACATTGCACTAGTTTCTCTTCATTTAAATATAAATGTTGTATAAATATCTTATATAACACAAAACGCATGTGATTTTCGTTGTAGCTGAGGTGGATATAGCTCACTTAAGAGAGTCCAAGTATGGATATATAAATGCATAAATTATAATATCTTCTGTAGTGTATGATATAGAAAGTAGACGATTGGCTATGAGCCAGGACACTTCCTTTTTAGTTAAAGCAAACATACGTTTCTATGGCAATAAAAGCAAATTTAAACTGTAGGTGGTTCTGACTGTTGCTAGTCTAAAATAAAGGTGGCAGTTGCAGAATAGTTCATTTCGTAGCCAAAGGAAAACAAGATTTTTATTAAAGAAAAATGCATCTGTATTACCCCATACTTAATTTTTTTAAATTTTTGAATTGTAAGCTCTTTCTGATATTTATTTTTCCCTCCTTTAATTTCTTCTTCTTACTTTTCACTGTGTGTAGCAAAATTAGGAGTCTGCATGTAAATGCTATACAGATCTTTTGTTATTATCAAGTACATTTAAACCGTAATGGTGATTTGTATTACCTTTGCATCTTCCATATTTTGTTGGGACTTTAAATTTTTAATGTTTTGTTAAGTGATGAGTATTTGTAGTAGTACTTAGAGACAAGAGGCATGAGAGTCTTACAATGGAAGATAAATTAAAGTGGTGTTTACCAAAGAACACCAGATTGGTGGGGTGGGTACGGGATAACAGGTTGCAAATGAATATCATGAGAAGTGTTTATACTATTCTAATTACGGCGCAGTATAACAATGGAAGAGGTCTGAGACACCATTTCATCTCTAGATTGGATTGTTTAGAGCTTCATATCCCTTTGAAGCACATTCCCAGAAGAATGATCCATTATAGAATACCCAAATACCAGCTATTTGTGAGTGAGTGGCCTCAAATTAATCATCCTGCCCCCATCTGTCATACTTGGTATCCTTCAAGCTGTTTATTTTATTGGTCTCCAAATCTTCCCAAAATCAGTAGGATAGATTATAGGGGCCTGAGGATTCAATATCTGTGGGTTTTTGGTTTTGTGTTTTTTAAGAAGGGAGTATGGGCAGCCTATTTCCTATATGAGGTTGTTTTGCAGCCAAAATTTGCTGTGATTTAAGCGTAGTGTGTGCATACATAAAACCCAAATGTATCTTTTTGGTCAGTTGTACACTTTGATTTGTTGTGCCATACCCTGACAGAGACAGAGCTTGACGGGTACTTGAAATGTTTATGTTCGTTTGGCAGGATGGGAGCATGTGGTACCAATCCAAGGTTGAAACTGGATCTTTTGGTTGATCTTAATGTCAGATTTAATGAAATCTTCTTTTGCAACAACAGTCAAGATTTTCTTAAAGTTATAACCTGAGAATATTTAATGTGAAAATATCAACCTAAATTTGCAGAAATCTGGTATTATCTGAGATGCACACTCATTTCCCTCATCGCAGTGGATGCTCACTTGGTTGTCCTTGTTAATTCAGATAATCAGTGTTAACTATGCAGTGTCAAAGACAGTGGATGAAATATCATGAAAAGACATAGGGTCTGTGCCAGCTGACTGCTGCTTGTGGTGCTGGGATAGTGGGTTTGAGTGCTCCAGTTCCCATCCGACAGGAAGAGTCGAGACCTGAAGAAAGGGCTTTGGATATCTGAGCTGCCAGGAGCCAATGAAGCTGTTGGTGTTGAATGCTTTATTAGGGAAAAACCGCCCAGTTTTATATTATGTACATCCATGTATAAATGTACCAAATTATGGTTAATGACTAATGTTGTAAGCCTAGAAGTAATATTGGTACTCCAGAGCTGCATAATGATAATGTTTTGATTTTGAACATTTCTTGACATGCTGTATTAGATGTAAATCCTTGAAATAAACAGAAAGACACATTTTTAAATGTAGCTTAATTTATTCTAGATTTAAATCAACTGTAGCATAACCCAGCAGCATTACAAAGGAGGTAGGATTTATTTTTTTGTTATTTAGTTATTTTGAGGCAAATGATTTATATTTTACAAATTTGAGAAATCATCACTCAGTTAGCATTCTGTTCTCATCCGAGAAACATTCCCTACCATCTGCAGCCAGTCGTCTGTTGTGCTGTGTGAGCCTGGCTCCAAATACAAAATATCAGCTGGTCTGTATAGCGCTGTCTTTGACAACCCCCCCCAAATGTGACTGATGGGAGATCAAGATATTCTCTGTTCAGGTGCAGGCAAATCCATTAAAAATGTGAATTCTGGAAAACATTCACGGGTCTTTCATGGATGCAGCTGCATTTTACTAGACTGTTCAATTTATAATGGGTATGTTAGGAAACACTACATCACAAAAATACTTTAAAATAAGGGCTTCTAATATGCCTTGAGTTTGTAATTTTTTTCTTCTTATCAGCTGAAACTGGTTTTCAAAATCAACTGAGAGTTACTTTGAAATGTAATTTTAATAAGCTTGCACTCTTCTGACCTGCTGGTAAGCTTTTGTTCCTTTTTTCTCTAACTCCAGTAGAGAGAAATTAACCTGCAAAACCTGCTCCATGCCTTTTTCCCACCTTGTATTTTGGAACCTCATGAATCTGAAGAGCTGTCTTCAATTTTAGCTCAGCAGTTTCAAAGCAGTTTTCTTTTATCATGACTTGGATAATTTCAAACAATCCTCTTTTCCTCCAGTGGTGGTTCTTTAAATGTATTCATTTTATTTGGTGGTAACATTTCCCCTCTACACTCTTAATGTGTTTGCAAATTTGAATATTGTTTTATGCTGATATCTGTATTAGACCTAATTTCTGGTTACATTTTGTAATAATGATATTGAGACATTAGTGTTATATTAGACAAAATTTGTAAGTTCTAATTGTAAGACATAACCATTGAAAACTACTAATCAATTTTGTGTAAATCCTATACGATATCGTACTCAAAAGTGTAGTATTTTGTTGCTATGGTGATGAGCACAGTAGTTTTTTTCAGGATTTTTTGCAGCAGCCTATAATAGTTGAAATGGCTACAAAGAGAAAAAGGATCATCTACAATTTGAGTTCCATTGAGAATATAAACCTTCAATGACATATAAACTGGTTTTACAATACAAGTTGCCTTTAGGGTCTGAGTTGTAGTAATGCATTATATCCAAACTTTACCTGTATAATAAACTTGGATTTAACACTTAAGTTAGTTCAAAAAGGTTTTAAATGTACTTGTTCAATTGGAAAAATTTTTGCAAGTGATTTACTTGAAGGATTTGATTATATGAAGTGCAGCTCTTATTTGTCTTTAGAGAGAGTCTGTGTGGGGTTTTTTTCAGTGATTCATTTTTCTGTGTAGATAGAGCAGAGAACATCGGGTGTAGCCTGTAAGGGCTGTATATATTTTTCCTGTTTGTTATATTTCTTAGTAAAAATGTGCAAGGACATCTATTACTACAGTAACTGAACCACTCCTGTGATAATACATCAGCAAACTTCTTATGTGCTTGGTAAAGTAACTTGTAATTGTGGGCTAGTGGTGATCCTGAAAACAAGAAAGTTTTGCCTTTTCTTTTTTTTAAAAAAAGCATCTATTGTTGAACTGTGAAAATTGCACTGTGTTCATGAACTGTTGGGAAGCACAGCATGGAGCCAAACTCCTCTAAAAGCTCAAGCAAACCACTTTCTCCTATTTTCCTCCATTTGAAGTATTTTCAACATGGGGTGTAAACAATGGGCTGGAAGTAAGTTTCAGTTCCTCTTAGAACCCTTCCACTACTAAGATTCTACGTTCTGGATAGCCTATAGGTAGTGGTCCTTATACAGCTTCATTGATGAGAGATCAAGGTCAACCTGGTATCTTACAGAAAGAATAGTTGAGGCAGTGTGATTTAATTTCTGGTAGAACTGAGAATAGACCCAAGGTATTAAGTGCTTTGACTACAGCACTGTTCTGAGACACAATATAGTTCACATACTGTAAGTGTCACCTATGAAATGTGCTTACACCATTTAATATTCACTGTTACATGACATCTAATGGTAATAAATCTGCTGCTAGATGACTATTCTTGTCTCATTTACTAAAGAAAATGTATGGACTCAAGTGACTGCAGACAGATAGTTGCACAATTTTTTTAATTAACAAAATGTATGTGTTGGTAACACCAAAAGAGCATTCAGCAGTAATATTAGAAGGACATGCAGAAATGGAGAGAAGCATTCACACATTTATGGAAATGAAAGAATTAAATTGCCTGTAATTCTGCTTACGTGTTTGTTTTTGTAGTCCTATTAGTCCAATCTTAATTGAGCAGTAGCCAACACCAAATGTCTAGGAAAGAGTAGAAGAAGAGCCTGAGCTTGTATGATATTTTTACCCAAGTACTCTTCCAGGTTGTGATGATTCTGGATTTATCATCCGTGAAATTGTCTGGTCTCCTCATGCACACTTTTAGTACGTTACGCATACTTAAGCTTTAACCAGGGATTAACTGCAGTCTGGCACATAAGTGATGGTTTTAGTTCTGTAACTTTTTTTTTTTTAAAATCTGAGGGTTTTTTCAGCTTTTCAGGAGATGTTCTTATGCATTTAGATGTGGGGGTTTTTTTTAAGGTAACAACTAAATGTTCCAAAAGTTTACAGGACTAATTTGTTTTTTTTGAACTCTTTTTTTTTTTTTTTTTTTTTTTAAGGATTTGCCTCCTGTTAACAAAGTTCTTTAGCCTTTTTCAGGAAAAGTATTTGTTGTTTTACAATCTGATTAGGAAATGCCCCTTTATTGATTTCTGAACAACTCTATTTTCAAAATCGTTATGCAGTGAAGTCCTACTAATCCCACTTTACAGAGAGAGAACAGGCAAGGGCTTTGCACTGAAGGAAGTTTCCAAGGGTTGCATGAGGCTTTAATGGGATTCAGCTCCCACAACTACCCCTGGCAATGCTAGGCTATCCTCAACATTTTATGCTGAAGTACATGAGCATGTATATGCACCTTGAGAGGAGGGCAGAGGGTGCGTGCCAGCCGTGGGTGGAAGCTCTTCAGAAGCTCCAAGCGTGGATGTTGACAGAGCTGGCTTAGTACTGACACTTCTGTCAAATGTACCCAAGTGGGTGCTGCTAAACCAAGCAAGCGTTCAGGCTGTTATTCCATGGCTTAAGTGCTTTGGTCCTTGAATAGAGTGCCACTTCATTTGGGGTGATATTCTCTTGTATATCCTTGTTTGGAGGTTGGTCTGAGTAATGTCTGTGCAGGTAAACCAACAACAAATTATCACTGACTTGTGGTGGGATTCTAGATGCCTGTGAGGGGGATTTCTCTGTGGCCTGTAGGTCTCACACAAGTCTGAAACACTCAGGTAGTGTGGGATGGGGGCTGTCACAGACATCTGCCTTAGCTGGTGTTACTGTTGTATTTGAAGCCTGGTGCTTGACTCATGCTCTCTCACAAGCTTAGGGTGCTGTAATGCTTTTCTCAGGTGTTTTAGAAACCTAACACCATCAATGGAGCCTGTTCCTGTGTTCTCCTTACACAAGCTGAGCTGCCATGCACAGACACAGTAACACTCTTACAGTCTCTGTAAAAATTAATACTAAGCAACACAAAGAAAAAACTTAAGAAATGATAGCCAAAAATTGCAGTAGATAGCTAAGTAGGCCAAAGCATCCCCAAAGACAGATGCAGACGGACAATCCACATACATTACATCTTGACTGGTTCCAAGGTGAAACATATGTTTGTATGAAAAGGTTTCTAGTCAAAACAGGAGTCACAAATGAATCCCTGATGCGTGTTTGAAGTACAGACCTCCTGAATGATGAGCTCTGGGGAATGCTTGTTGTCCTATAACTTTTGGCTGGTTCATATTTTCTTCATTTCTTTAACCTGTTTCTATTACTTCTTGAGATCTACCCTTGTCTTTTGATTTCTTTAATTCTTGTGATACTTTATAGGGATAGGTACTTCTTGTTTCTTCTACTATTTCAATAACAATGGCTAATGAATTGGTATCTACAAGGAATGCCTAGGAAAAATTGAACTGAGACTTGCTACTTGCAACTGCAGGTTTTGCTGTACTTTAGGGAAATCAGAACATGAAATTTTGCTCATGCTTACTTTGGTCTGTATCTGTCATGTCAGCCTGCCTTAAATGAATTTTCTTTTCTTTTATAGCTTATTTACTAAGGGTGTCACATCCAGAAGGATATAGAGTCTTGTGCATTAGTCCTTGGAAACAATGTCCTAAACTTTGCCTATATGCTAGCAGGAAGTAGTGATCGCCTCTGGGGTTAGGATGGATTTTTGGTACTTTCTGTGATAGTATTATGCCATCAGGTAACATTTTCAGTAAAACAATTTCCATTTAGTGTAGTGCATCATTTGTGAATGAGTGATGCATCTCAGCAATACCCTACCCCGAGTTCATGTACTTTCCAAAAGATCAGCCTGGGCACCTTGCACACAGTATGACAGTGTTGCCATGGTGGAATGAAAACCAAACTTGGGCTTGTAAAAGCCACAGCTGAAGTTTCCCTAAGAGTTCTGAGAATCTACAATATCAGCGTGAACAATGACACTCTGAAAAAGAGCAGGGAGCAGGGAAGTGCTTTCTCACTTGTTAAAAGTGTAGTGCTTTAATGACACCGTTTTTCTCTCCACCACCCCCACCCTGCCCTGGCAAGGATACTTTATTAATCTTCCTGTTCAGACCTTTTTGGGCTATCAATGTCCAGAAAGATTTGTTACTTCTGGGGCAAGCAAGACCATCAGAGGCACTTCTTTGGTGTACCTGGAAGAGATGGCTGAAATGTTCATTCTAAGTACATATCTGTATACATTTCCAGATTAAATTTACTTTTCTTCAATTCTTGAAACTGAGTATGTCTACTGAATGTAAGAAAAATTCTTTTAAAATACAGTCTACGGATTTTTTTCTCTATTTTGTATATAAAACATGAAGTGCACTTTAAGGAGCAACTGAATTATTTTTATAGTTCATTCTGAAAAGTCTTGCATTATTCACTTGGCTTTTCTTTGATGCCAGACCACTGGTATCACAGTGGTGTTCTCTGAGAAAGCAAGAGCAGGCAAAAAATAAATAAACATTTGTTCTTCTCTTATTAACTGAAAAGCTGTTGTCATGCTGTAATTAATTTTGGTTTTCTGCTCTTTAGTGTCTACGTGTCTTTGAGACTTGCCTTCCAGCATATACCAAATGTGAACAGCCAAAAGTGACTGTTTCAGTGACAGATTAATGGGTTTATTACCACCTTAAATATTTCTTTCCATCCTTGTAAAATAAGGGAAGATGTTGGAGATGCAGGTGTTAGATCTGTATGACAGTGCTTGAGATTGGAATAACTTAAATTGTTTTTAGTGTAAAGACTTTTCTTGTTTAGAAGTTATACAGTGCATTTGTGGAAAATGTACAATCTATACAGTCTTTCCGGTTGGTCTTTGTGGTGTAATGTCACAGGGAGTTAGTGTCATTGATGAACTTTGACATTATAAAGCAAATATCTGGCCTTCAGGAGGAACAAAGTGTAAGCAGTGTGTGGTGTTAGGAAGGGTGTTAAGAGACTGGATTTACATGATGAAGTTGGATAACAAATGCTGAGTTAGGGGACTCCTGTGGCAGTATGTATTAGTAGAGCTTCATGGGCTGAAGAGTCAGGATGGTTCAGTGTCACCTGGCACAGAAGGAGCACGCTGGTGCTCATTTGGTATGCTGGTAGTCTGAAATGGTTACTTAAATGTTGATGTCTGTTTTCTAGACAGAACTGTATGTTTTTGCTACTGTTACGTTACATCACTACTTTTGAGAGCTTCTCTCTACCCAAGGTCCAGGAAGAAGTGTGTCATGTAGGTGACATTTGTGATCATTGTCTTTGTCCACGGAGAATAGAAAAGCCTCCCATTTTAAATCAATGTCATTGCAATACCATCTGTCAGATGTGAATGGTGAAGTGAAATACTGCTCTTCTCAATCACAGAATTGGGTTGCTGTCCTTTACTGAAGAAGGTCACTTGTTTAAAATCTGAATTCCTGTATTGTAGCACAGTGGGATGACATTACTTTAATTTCTTCTAGACTTATGCTCACAGGTTAGTTTACAGAGTGAATTATCTGGAAGAATCAATGTAAAAAAATGTTCAGCCTCTCTTCTCATATAAATAGCATCATGTATCACATTTTTGGAGGCTTGCACTTCCTCCATAAAATCCTATTTCTCTGTAGCTGTGATGGAAACTGGTGGAAGATTTGAGCACATGTGGGTGAGCCACGTGGCAGGGGTCGCTGGGTGTTTTCGAGGTAAACACTTGGCTTTGCAGCGGCATGGGATGGCACCCTTGCTGCAGGCCACTGTAGAGAGCACAGAAGAAAGAGCAGTTGCCTGACTCAGCTGCAAAGCTTCCGGGTGCCAGAGCCAGATCTACCCTCCTGTGTCCTTTTCGAGTAAGGGCAACATGTGCTGATCTCCTTTGCTGGCGTGTGTGTGGGTTCACTCCTCTGGATCTGTTCCTCTCCCACAAGCTATTGCCTCCCCAGCTCCTTTTGTAGAGGTGGCTGTTGTTTTTTTGAATTTTAGGTGTTTCTTGCTGATAGAAATGTTGCTGGGTACCACATCTTTGCTGCTTCTTCCATAGTCCCATGTGGATGGTGAGTTATAGCCTAGCCTCAGTATGGCTCATGGGAAACTTGTGTGCTTTCCTTTAACAATAAGTGATATTGGATGACTTCCATTTTCATATGTTATTTTAAAGATGCAGAATGTAGCATGTAGTGCTCCTGCAAAATGCTCTATTCAGTCACTTGGGTTTCACTGTCACCTGGATGACCTTGTCAGCCAGCTGCTGCCCACCATACACAGAGCGACCCAAGCAGAAACAGCTGCTGGTTGAAAACTCCCATGTCTGGACTGGAAGTGAAAGAGCCAGCATTCCTCTTCAGAGGTCTGCAACACACCTGGAAGTGCCAGCTGTAAATACTCTGATGTACTTTGAGTCAATGTGGGAGAAATCAGTTGTATTTTTGTGGTACAAGTAAACATTTTCTCATAAGCCCTCTCATCTGACAGCAGCAGAGCGTTTTCTTCAAAACTACCTCTTTGAGAAGTTTGGTGGGGTTTTTTTTCTTTCAGTAAATTACAACTAGACTCACAACCACAGATTTCTGCTTTCCTTTGTCCCAATTCAGTCCTGGTTCTTGCTCAGCTTCTTTAAATGCATTGTGGGTTTTTCTTAATACTGTAAAGGATGGTTTGAAATATGGAAAAACTTAAAAGTATATTGTCTTCAGTCAGCTGCTCATAATTATCTAAAGCCAATACAAAATCCCCTTTCCTGCGGTGTTTCCAAGCAACGAGCACCGACCAGCAAGAGAAGCGTGAGACGCACAGGAGCTGAGACCTCACCGGCTGCTGCAAAATAGCCAGCAGCATCTGCAGGGTGAGGCTGGGAAGGAGAAGGTGAGCTGCAATGCCGCAGGTGACTGCCAGGATGGGACTCCTGCCTTGAGACTTGCATTTAAATCGTCAGAAGGTGTGTGCAGGTTGGTCCGAAGAAAAGCTAGTGTTATCATTGAACAGCAGAAAGTAATTTGTATTTGATGTGAAGGCTTGTATCTGAAACTATTAAATTTAAAATGCACTTGAATAGTGGCCTTCCCTGAAGTTGGAAGTATGGAGACACACTGCAGTAACATTGATAAGTTAATCTCTTCGATGTTTACGTTGCCATTGGCTTAGTAACAATAATGTGTACCTAAACTTGTTCCTAATGGGCAAGATTTGGTTTTTATTTGAATTGAAAGCATACTTTTAGTTTCCAACAACTTTCAGTAGCAACATGGTAAACACTTCTTTAAACTGGTTTTAAAAAGTTAAAGCCAATTTATTCAACTTTTCTGTACATCTTCTGATGGATCTATTCTAAAATTATAAATTCTTTTTCCATTGTTGTATGTCGGTTGTCCCTGAAAATGCAGGAAGAGAGCTGTGGTGGGTTGACCCCAGCTGGATGCCAGGTGCCCACCAAAGCTGCTCTATCACTCCCCTCCTCAGCTGGGCAGGGGAGAGAAAATATAACGAAAGGCTCGTGGGTCGAGATAAGGGCAGGGAGAGATCACTCAGCAATTACTGTCATGGGCAAAACAGACTTGACTTGTGGAAAATTAATTTAATTTATTGCCAATCAAATCAGAGTAGGATAATGAGAAAATAAAAACAAATCTTAAAACACCTTACCCCAACCCCTCCCTTCTTCCCAGGCTCAACTTCACTCCCAAATTCTCTACCTCCTCCCGGGGATGGGGAACGGGGGTTGCAGTCAGTTCATCACACATTGTCTCTGCCGCTCCTTCCTCCTCAGGGGGAGGATGCGTCATGCTCTTCCCCTGCTCCAGCGTTGGGTCCCTCCCATGGGAGACAGTCCTCCACTTACTTCTCCAACGTGGGTCCTTCCCACGGGCTACAGTTCTTCATGAACTGCTCCAGCGTTGGGTCCCTTCCACGGGGTGGAGGCCTTCAGGAACAGACTGCTCCAGCGTGGGTCCCCCGCGGGGCCACAAGTCCTGCCAGTAAACCTGCTCCAGTGTGGGCTCCTCTCTCCATGGGTCAGTAGGTCCTGCCAGGAGCCTGTTCCAGCACGGGCTTCTCAGGGGGTCACAGCCTCCTTCAGGCATCCACCTGCTCTGGTGTGGGGTCCTCCACAGGCTGCAGGTGGATATCTGCTCCACCATGGACCTCCATGGGCTGCAGGGGGACAGCCTGCCTCACCATGGTCTTCACCACGGGCTGCAGGGGAATCTCTGCTCCGGCGCCTGGAGCACCTCCTGCCCCTCCTTCTTCACTGACCTTGGTGTCTGCAGGGCTGTTCCTCTCACATATTCTCACTCCTCTCTCCCAGCTGCTGTTGTACAGTAGGTTTTTTTTCCCCTTCTTAAATATGTTATCCTGGAGGTGCTACCACCATTGCTGATGGGCTTGGCCTTGGCCAGCGGTGGGTCTGTCTTGGAGCTGGCTGGCATGGGCTCTGTCAGACATAGGGGAGGATTCTTGCAGCTTCTCACAGAAGCCACCCCTGTAGCCCCCCGCTACCAAAACCTTGCCACGCAAACCCAATACAAGGGCGTAGAACATAACCAGCTCTCAGAACTTGCCTTTATTTTTCCCCTGCTTGCCCCCAACCCCCGTGTGTTTTATTGTTATTTACTAAGCTTTTCTAGTAAAAAGATGTACAGCCCTACTGGAGGGAATAGGACCTTACAATTTTGTTGAGAAAAAAATTTATTCTGCAGGAAAAAAAAAAAATCTTCTGTTTCTTGTCAAAAGCTGTCAACAATAATGGTAAAGGACCTGAGGTCACTCTCAGGTTTTAGGCTGAACTTGCAAAACTAGTAATGAGGAGGGGAGGGGAAAAAAAAAGGAAAAAGAATAAAACTCAAACCCATAGGGAGCTGCTGCACCATTGAATACATTGTGCTAGAGTTACAAAATACCGAATTAATTTTGTCCTATAGTTCTTCTAAATTAATTTTAAATAAAACCTAATGGTTCATAGGAGCAGCTTATATTGCTTTTTTCCTAGTGTGGTTTTATGCAGAAGAATTCCAGTTGCTGTCAGCTACTAAAAGATGCATTGACTGCATCTGCATTAGCATTTTGGCTCCAAACAGCAACGTAGCTCTGCAGTGAGTCTCTTCTCATCTCCCATCGTCACCCCCATGTACTGTTTGTTCAGATCGCAGAGCGATAGTAGTGCCCATGGAGTAACTTCCTTCAGGGGAAATTAAACCAGAGGTCCATTCCAGAGATGCAATCAATGTGCTCAGACTCTTTTGGAGATGCGAAGGTTCAAATCAATGATGGAGTCTAAGGGCAGCTTCTAACAGCGTGTGCGTGGCAAAGTTCTGCCTAGGGGACTGGGCTAAAACTAGTCTGACATAAAACCTACAAATAGCATGTCACGTACATCTAGGGACCTCTGCTTCAAACAGCTTCAACCTCGTGATCCCTGCCTACTGCACTTCATTACTTGGCGAGATGCACATGGTCATACAGCTTCCTAAACTGCATGTTGCCCAGGAGAACTAATTTTCTTTATAAATGAGTGAGCTTCTGTGTTAAAATATGTTGTATAACCTCGTGTACAAACATATTGTTAAACTTAAGCATAATTGGGTGTAGGGGGTTATGTGTATCCTCCCTTTACCTCAATCAAAGTTAGCACTTCTCCAAAGAGGAAAGGACTTCATAGTATTTTCTCTCCTTAAGGAAACAACTTTTCTTTGTGGTGGAATTGATCTCAAAGTTACCATGCTATAGCCAAGCTTTTCATCCCAAGTCTTGTAGCTTGCACTCAGTGTGTTACACTAAGTGTGAATTTACAGCTGAGTAATTTTTGGTAATGCAAATGATTCATTTGCATTTTATTGTGTTAGAAGTCAGATGAATATTATGTCTCAGTGTTACTCTGCAAGTTTTACTTTAGCTGATCTTAAGCATCCACTATTCCCTTCAGATGAATGTTGTGTACTTGAATGACTATTCCTTCGTGCATTTGTAGGCTGGTAATTATCTCTGGCAAAACACTTGCAGAAATCAGTGTATAACTGCAGGCATACTTTGCTTTTTCCTTATCTATTGGCATTTCTATGAAAAATTATCATTGTCTAGCCTATGCTACCCTAGTGCTCTCCAAAATGGAAAACTTCCTTGGTTTGTCTGGTTGCCAAAGTCAGCCTGAGAGTGTGAACTCGTCAAAGGTGGTGTCACTTCTGTGTTGTAAACTTGGTTTTCCATTATATTTGATACTTATGTACTTCTATATCTGCCTTTTTTTTCCATGTGCTGTAGTCAGGCAAGTCATTTTTGCCTCCACTCTCCACCTTCTTTCATGCTTGTCTGCTGGTGTCTTCATCCTAGCTGTGTAGGTGCAGAACACATGTGGGTGTATATAGGTGCAGAACGTATATAAATGTGTATAGGTGGACAATGGAACTGAATTAGCTTCTCAGATTAGCTTCACGGCGTGCGTGATCAGAAGCAGTGCTTTCTCTCAGTGACGAAGTGGCAGCTCAGAGAAAGCCAGCAAATACGAGGTCAGTGAATGGAGATGTTTGGAGATCTACCCTGAAACGTAGGTGGTCAAAACACCACAGCTTTCTTCCAGCTTTGCTCTCTCTCTGTTTTTGTTTACAAGTTTCCCCCGGACTTCCTGCCCAAGAATTTTTCCTTTCAGCCTGCTTAATAGGGTGGTGACAGCTGGCAGAAGGCACAGTTCGGCAATGATGCTCTTGCTGAGAAACATGAAAATATTTTCCTGGTATCCATATAAAGATGCAGATGCTTCTTATATCTGACACTGAAAATTAACTTTAATTGTTTCCTAATGCAATCTAATGCCGACCAGGCTGTTGTAACTCGTGATGGTATGAAGCGGTTTTGCTGATGCCTTCAGGTTCCTCAGCCTCTGCAGCCTGACAAATTCTAAATGGAGTAATTGCCCCCTCCCATTTTTTTGGTAAACAGGAGGTAGGACTGATACTATTTCTGTTCTTTTTAGAGCTTATCGTTGAAAAATCTATTTTTCATAACAAGTTGTGTTGCCCCCGGAAAGTAGTTAAACATCCGGGAAAAGTAGCTCCTGTGTGTTGGAGAGGACACGCAAGTCTGGGTGAAATTCTGCCCCTTCTCTGCACCACAGCCCATCTTTCTGGCTGATCATGGTTGGGAAATCTGCACTTTGCCCTGAAGCCAAGAAGGTTACCTGAAACTCTAGCCACACTAGTGATATTTTTTTGCCCTGAAATCTAGGAAAACTGGGAGCTCCTGGGGAAACTGAAATGCTATTCAGTGACCACTGGTTGCTAAGCACATATTTCCACTGGGATGTTGTGAATCTCTATGTGAAGTTTGTCTTGTGTCATGTTTGGCTTTAGGTAGTGCGCATGTGCTTCTGAAGCCCTGGGTGAGAATTCATATTGGTCCTAAAAACAGCTTCTTCCTTTAAAGCAGTTTAGGCTCTTACTGTTTTTAAGGGAGGAATCTGAGTCCATTTTAGGAAATAGTGTTACAGCTGAGAATGCTTGCCGCATTTATGCGAGTTGTAATGTTAAGTTGAAACCTTAAAAATGCCAACAAGGTGGTAATGCAGATGGTTTTTCCCCAGATATTATTTCTTAACTCCAACAGACTTGGCCCGGAACCTGAGCAGACCAAAAATATTTAAATAGCAGGTTCTAACAGCGTCTTCTATGTGCAACAATTAGCCTAACATGTAGATTTTGCTGTATATTTTACATATAGAACTATATTTATTGATTTTGCTGTATATGCACTGGTGCTGCCGTAGTTGCTGGTTCTGTTTCCATTGTTGCTCTTTTGTCTCCCTGCAAAAATGAGCATTAGCAAATGAAATTAGGAAGAAGCTGAATGTAACGTGTTCCTGTGTAGTATCTTTAGGAACAGCTGGGATGATCTGAAAGCACGTTGCTGGCACAGATGTATAGACCCAAGGACATAGCTTCGGGGAGTTCGTAGCCCCTAAAAACCCAAAGAATCTGAAGAGTTTGTTTTTAGTAGATGATTATGTTGATTCTATTATAATAGTGATTTTCTGTTAGTCTGGAGGGTATATGTAGACCAACTCAAAGGAAAGGATTGTTTTGTGCCAATCCAGTTTTTACTTATTTTTTATTTATTCTTCGTTTGGCAACTGGGGCATGTTCTCTCGTATTCTTCAGTGCTGCAGGGCAGTTTGAGTTGCACAGTGGTTTTTGCCCTTGTTCAGAGCTGCAAATGAAAGTACCTGTGCACGGGGTAGGTTGAGCCCTGGTTGAATCTGCCCTGTATTGAAAACAAACCCGTAATTTTTACATAGAAGTCGGAAGCTTCCATTCTTTAAAACAGTATGGAAGTGAATCAAAACTGTGTTTGTCCTAGGTGATCTTCTGGTAAAGAAACAGTTGTGCCCTATACCAATACCCAGTGCTCGATGTGGCCTCGGGGGTCTGTGGCAGCACGGCTGTTGCCCGCAGGCAGGACTTCTGCGCTAAGCCCCGCGGTACCTAGTGGGTGACGGTGGGAAGGGGCGAGGGACAGCTGTGTCTGCTCCCGTGGAACATACAGCCCTGAGAACGCAGTTGTAGGATGGACCCTGCTGGTTTGGCAATGCTGTCCTTGTACCAAAATAACGGGGGGAAAATCAACCCTTGCCAAACAAAACGAGTTCAAACAACCTCTACTCCCAAACCCCTCTGGATTTTTGGTAGCATCTCTCCACAAGGGCCTCCTGCCAGCCCGCCTGTGTCTGCCTGAAATGGCATCTCCTCACGTCCTGGCAGACAGCAACGCGCTCGTGAAAGTCTGTGCTGTGAATGTTACCTAACCTCCCCTTCATCTTTCAGTGTGCGGGGGCTTTTAGTGCTTTGCTCCTCTCTGGGAAAAAGTACACGTTATCTTCTAACATGATAATGTATCACGGTGTGATATATACTCTGACCTGTCCTTGCCTAGAGTGTGTTAGATCAGTTCATCTTCGTGTATCTTCTAGGGAGTGTGTAACAGTGTGACTCCTTGATAGTTACATCAAAACGTGTAAATTTTTTTAAATATTCCAGTTTTCCTGTGAGCCTCGCATTTGTTCTTACTGGCTTGCAGGCCAAAGCTTGCCGTGCTTCTTCTCACTACCACATTGAAACTTGTTTACTTTTACTCTTAACATTGAAGAAATCCTGATGCTCCCTTTTTATTCTAATAGAATAAATCTCTTGCAGCATATTTAGAACTGGTATTTTAACATTATTGTCAGTCTCTATTACCAAAGAAAGAAACGTCTATCCCTTGGCATTGAAATGGCTCGGATCACTGCAAGTGTCAGAGAAATGTCCATTCACTTAAATGTTTTGATTTGGATGTGGTCAGACATGGTGATGAAGTGGAAATGTGCCCCTTCAAAACAGTGGCTCTTGTGGGGCTTGGCTCCACTCTTAATGGTTCCATTTTCCTCGTGTTATTGGGGCCGCCTCCTCTAATTAGGACCAACTGTAAGCTGCTGCGTAAGAAACACAGGTTAAAAACATGATGTTTGTCCAAAACTTAAAAATTTCTGTCTAAAATTTTAAAACAGATGGAGTTCAGTAAGGGAGTACAAGAGGAGACTGAGGTGCATCATAAATACCAGTGTTTATATATTTTCACCCAGGATAGTGTTTTCTGAATGATGTCTATAATTTGGATATTATCCTTTCTTTTAGATGGTGGGTTAACTTGATGAGGGTAGATGATCAGCATAAAAATCTATTTACTGAAATTCATGAGGAAATCTCTCAGAATTCCCGTATCTTTTTGAAATATGGGCCTCCGGCCTCTAAATAATTTCATAAATCTTTATGATCTTCCTTTCTATCTGCTAGATCTGTGAGGTTGCACAGAAGCAATGAAAAGATCCTTGTCCTGCATACTTCTATCTTGTAGTGCAACCAAACATTAATAGGAGCAGTTAAGTAAGTACGATTCTGATTTTTTTTTTTTTTTAAGGAAAAAAGCATACTTAACTCAGAGAAAAGAGATCAAGCATTATCTTACACTCTACTGGAATTTCAACATCTTTTAAAATAATTATGTTTTAAAATATTTTATATTTATAAAGAAATTGCTAATAAACATGGCACTTAGGCAATCTCATTCTGTCTTCATTATGCTGAAAATGATCAGAAGGATTTCCACTTGGTGTAAGGCAAGCAGCTTGCAGATCAGGTGTATTCCATAGTACATGAGAGACCTTGAACTGTCCATTATGGAGTACTAATTCTATTTTCCCTGAAACCAGTATCATGATGCAGGAAGATGCCTTTTGCCTGCTGGTTTTTGCAGCATTATAGTATATCTTTTTAAAATTCTGTTTTATGTAGGAGTCTTTGTTCACCGAGTTAGTCACAGCTGATGATACAGGACATCTGTGTGTCAGGTTTTGAAATTACTTTTAAAAAAAGATTTAATGAAAGCAAGACCCACAGTATGTTCTCCTATTAATCAACAGGAAAAAAAAAAATTCAGTTGTACAAACAATTGTACATAGATCCTGCTACTTACTGTCAGTCTCGCTGACACTAGCAAGAATTACTCTTCAGAAACTCTCTGAAGTTTATGCAGAGGCAGTCTCTCTCTAATTCCTGGAAAATGACGACTTTACTGCACAGTGGAGATACATTAAAAACAGTCTGTACATCTTACTGGAGGAATTTTGTTGCTACCACTGACAGCATTATAAAATAAATCAAAAGAGGTTCTGATTCTCTATAGGCTTTCTTCTTTGTGCAAATAGAAGTAAACTGCTTCCATGCTGGTTTTGCGTTGATGCTAACGATTATATCTGATGCAAATTTGTGAAGAATCATACTTTGTTGTGAAGTACTTTAATGTCTGAAACTCCAGAGGGGCTGGAACATAAAAATTCACATAGGCTGTATGTGAATCCTCCAGAAATTGGAAGACCTGAAAACTGTTACAAACACCAGCTTTTCATAATCTTCAATTCTCATGATAAAACACTTCTTTGGATCACAGCCCAAGAGATTATCATCTGTTCTCTGCATTTTTAAATTGTAAATTATTACTAGTTCAGCCAGTGATAATACTTACGCAGGTGGTTGATTTGGAATCATTGCTCCAGTGAGATATAATCTGCAGTAGTAAAAACTTGGCCCTTTGTCTCTGTCTTCTGGACCACAGACGTCCACTACACTGTGGATTTCTCACACTTTGCTAAAAATGGCCATGCTGTGTCAGACAAAGTCTATCTCACCACCATTCTGTCTTGATAGTGGCCAACGCATGGTGGATCATAACTATGCTTTTGGTTTTGCATCTGCCATTTTATACAGCCCTTTTTCTGTCTTATCTTTAAACAACTATGTTCTCTACTCACCTTCATTGTGCCACTTTCGATTTTATGAAATTTTTGTTGTATTCCCACTCCTAATCCAGGTCCTTTCCTCCAGCTTGAAGGATGGTGTACTTGATTTGTTGCTTTCATCTGTAGCTAAAGCAGAGGCTTATTATACTAATGAAGGCAGAATCACACTAAGCAGACCATTAGTATTAGCTTGTTGTGAATCCAGACATAAGTACACTAATATGGTATAATTGCATATGCATTTTAGTACCCAGGGGCCTAGTAAAATTAGTATTACCACTGCTTTGTGTTGGAACTGTTCCATTAATTTGATTGTTCTTTTTTGCCTTGTCTCAGTCTTTCCCCATTTCTACCATATTCCTTTTTTAAGATACGGGGGAGAATGCAAAGGGGACCAGAACTGCGTACAGCTCTTAACAATCATAGAATCACAGGATGGTTTGGGTTGGAAGGGACCTTTAAAGATCATCTAGTCCAAGCCCCCTGCCATGGGCAGGGACACCTTCCACAAGACCAGGTTGCTCAAAGCCCCATCCAACCTGGCTGTGAAGACTTCCAGGGATGGGGCATCCACAACTTCTCTGGGCAACCTGCTCCAGTGTTTCACCACCCTCATAGTGAGGAATTTCTTCTTTACATCTAATCTAATCTACTCTCTTTTAGTTTGAAACCATTACCTCTTGTCCTATCACTACAGTCCCTGGTAAAAAGTCTCTCTCCATCTACCTTGTAAGCCCACTCAATAAGGCTGCATTATTGCAGGTCTCCATTATAGCTATGGCGTATTTCATACCAGTTATGGGAGTTGTCAATTGAGTATTTTACACTTGCTGATTTCAATACTGATTTGTTCTCTGCAGACATTATAAATTCAGCGTAAAAGCTGTCAGTCTAGTGTGACTGACAGGTTCTTGATTAACGAAGCCTAGGACTGGAATTCCAAAAAGGGGTGGGTCTGCTGTTGGCAGTGTGGAGATGGCTGAGTTTTGCAGGATCTATATGTAAGGATGCTTTTTTTTTTATTTTGACTACTGTGAAGCACCAAACTTACTTTTTCATGGGGTTGTAATAACCAGTACGAGCACAAATCTCAGAATGATGTATGTTTCGTGTAAGAATCATGTAGATGATCTCTGAAGGTTGTCTAATCCAATCCATAATCAAAGCAGGACAAGTCAGAGCAGGTTGCTCAGGAGCTTTTTCAGTGAAGTTTTGACAATGACCTGTTGTCCTGGCTTCGGCTGGGATAGAGTTAATTTTCCTCCTGGTAGCTGGTATAGTGCCGTGTTTTGGATTTAGCATGAGAATAATGTGATAACACACTGATGTTTTAGTTGTTGCTAAGCAGTGCTTCTACTAAGCGAAGAACTTTTCAGCTTCTCATGCTGTGCCAGCAAGGACGTGCACAAGAAGCTGGGAGGGAGCATAGCCAGGACAGCTGACCCAAACTGGCCAAAGGGATTTGGGATATTCCATACCATATGACATCATGCTCAGTACATATGCTGCATTCCTCTTTCTGTGTTTGACCACTTCCATCGTACAAAATCAACAGACTTCACATCAGGTCCAAATTTTCTGCATTCCAGGTTGCCTTTTGCCTTTTGTCCTGCCCCTGCAGACCTCTGAGGAGCCTGGGTCCATCTTCTCTTTGGCCCTCTGCTAGGTAGCTGTAGAATCATAGAATGACAGAGAGCAGAGGCTTTTCCCTTTACCTTCTCTTTTTAAAGCTGAACAATCCCAGTTGTTTCAGCATCTCCTTGCATGTCATGTGCTCCAGCCCTGTCCACTTTGGTGGTTTTCCGGACTCATGCAGCAATGTGGGCTGCTTGAGCTGTGGGTCTTGCAGGTGCTGGGTGGAGGGGAAGAACTGCTTCCTTGACCTGCTGGCAGTGCTTCTGCTCCTCCTCCCAGGTTGTAGTCAGCCTTCTCTGCTGAAAAACATGCTGTTGCTGAGTGGTAATGGTTGTCTTACAGCCCTTTGTGTTTCTGATAGAAGATGGTTAATGCTAAAATGTAGTAAACTAGTACTTTTAGATAGGGTATGATCCTAGGCTGCAGTTCAGTGAAATCTTGAAGCGTGTATCTGTCCTTCTGTCTTCAGTGGAACTCAACTTTGTGCTCAAGTTGAAATGCTTCAGTTTAAAAAAAAAAAAAAAAAAGTTGAAGCAGTTTCTTAAGACTTATTTTTTTTAGCTCCAAACTGGTCTGCTGTGCTGTCTGTTGTCTATACATCCATTGATGGCCCTGTCTTCTTGTTAGGAAGCGAAAGTTAAAGTACTTTGACTTTAACCTACAGTGACTTTTTAATTTTTCTCCTCTGGTAGTTTTGGAACCCAACTGAGCTGTGCTGAAATTATATTGATTTCAAAACAGGTTTTAAAAATCTGTTTAAATGTGGACCTCATCTCTAATTTAACTTTTTTCTTTACTTTTATTTTTAATGAAGCTCTTATGCTAATGGCATCTGAATTCTAAAAAGTTTTTCAGGCCCTCTAGGTAAATCGAGTTTTTAAAGCTTTTTTTAAGGAGATGGTCTAAACCAAATGTGCTATTAATAAAGTAAAAAAAAAAAAAAAAAGTGAACATGCAAAAGATTGTATCCAAAAGTTCCCATGGAGACTTTCATTGACCTCCAGGCTCCTTTCTCAGTTCTATTAAATTTCCTTTTTTTCCCTTCCCTCCTGGGAAGGTGTCCCCGTGTCTCACTCTTTTGGAGGGCAAGGAGTAGAAATCTGTTTTCACTGTTAAACCACTGGCTTAGGGCAGGAACAGGGATATTTCATTTGGAAACAAGGGATAGGGGGAAAAAAAGTATCACCAAAGTAAGATTTTTGGCAGAAAAAAATTGCTAAAAATTTAGTGCTTGAAGTGTGTTGCCCAGAAAATAAAATACAATACCTGTATGGGTGTTAATACAGTAGCAGCTGGGAAGATCAGCTTGAGAGTAGGTTATTGACTGGGTTGGAGGGAAGTCTGAGTGACCAGCTTTTTTGGTGCTCTTTGAATTGAAAAACCAACCCCCACCCAAAAAAAAAAAAAAAAAAGGCACACTTTTGAAACTCCCCTCATGGTAATTTTCTTTTAAGTGTCTTTCCTCAACTTAAAATGAAAGAAATGAAGCTTTCTAATTTCAGATTGCTAAATGCTCTGCACCGCACTTCATTACTTGATGAGAGAGTGAAGTGGGAAGCTCTTCAGGCTGTTACAACACTGGGCTTGTTTTGGTTGTGCCTGCGTAATACTAGCTCCATCATCTTATCTCTCCTTGTCTGCCTTCTCCAGCTTTGAGTGAGGGTCGTGTTACTGTTTCCTATGTAAAGCGGTTCTAGAGCAGACCGTGGAAAGAAATGTTTGTTTGCTAAAACCACATTGCAGGCTGCGGGTATGCACAAGTCTGCCTTAATACCTATTGCTTTATTTCTAAGGTGCTTGCCACAGCTAGAAGGAAAGCACAATGTGATCCTTGCTTTTCTCTGTCCCTACCCCAGTTTTCCTATGAAAGAAACAGGTAAACGTCCCCCTCTGTCATTCCCCCACTCTACAGGTCTGACAGTACCGCACTGGGGTCCCTCCTCCACCCACACGGACTCCCATCGGTCATTGTGGCTGCTTCTCTCAGCTCCCACTGCCGTCATGTAAATGACCACTCTTCTCTGTTTTCTGTTTTGTCATGGTTTCTCCAGTTTTAAAGGTTTTCATTACAGTAGCTTCTGTTTTCCATAAAGAACATGTCATACAGAGCCAAAATGAACTCCTTTTTTTGCTTCCCTACTTGCCACTGCTTCTTGTCCTATTCAAAGCTATTCTTGACTGCCGCTGCCTTTGTGCAAGTACTCAGTCATATAGATTTTCCGTCACCCAAGCTTTATATCAAAGAATGTGGTATCAAGGGAAAGATTTTTTTTTTAATTTTATTTTACAGATAAAAGAAAATTGCTTTGTTTTCAGGATTCCCAAAAGACCAACCCAACTTGCTGTCAAAACAAAACAAAAATCTTTATTCTTAGTGTTTCTGTTCTCAATGTGTGGATTAAAAAGATCATTTGGAGGGACCATTTATTTGAAATCTAGGTTTCCTGAGCAAACACAAAACCCCTTTCAGTTCAACTAGGCATGGAAAAACTCCTTGCACTACTTAACTCTCTAGAACAAAAATGGTTATTTCTAATTAGCTTTTATTTGCTTTTAGAGCAGGCTGTCTTGTTACACCATTGGATGTATTTGCTGTGGAAAACTGAAGAATACTAAGACTCAGTTATTAGGCAAGCTGACAGTCTTTTCTCATTCTTGGCTGATGGGGGGCTATGCCATTAAAAAAAAAAAAAAAAAAAAAAAGAAAAAGAGACTCAAGTAAGCTTTCTCAAAGGATTAGAGAACTATATGCGGTAGGAAGTTTCCTCTAGTGCTGGGAGTGGTTCTTCTAATGTTACTGGAAACATTGTGAGACAGTGGGGAAGAGCTTGGTACTTAGGTAAAATTGTTTTGTATCTTGTCAGGATAAATAATGCAGTTTTGATCTCGAAGCTACTTCTATTTTCTTGTGATTTGGTAAATTTTACAGAAAGGAAAAATGAATTAAGTTGATACTTCTAGAAAATAATCATGTAATAGGCTAGGAGTGGGAAAGGGTGTTTGCTTTAGTATATCATTCATATGCAGAAAATAATAGCTAGCTCTAAGTGCTTTCGAGGAGGAGTCTTAGGTGGAGGAATGTTCTGCAGATGATGCAGAGAAAGCTGGGCTGGAAGCTGTCATTTTGTAAGGAAAGGCAAAACAGAGAAATGGTTCCCATGTCTGTCTTCTGTTATCCAGATCATCAGCCTGAAGTTTCTTTTTTCTTTTGGTCCCATTTCTAACTGTAGACTGGTTCTTTAAAGATTTATCTGGATGGAAGAGAGGGTATTGACTGGCATTAGGACAAGAATGGGTCTGAGAAACTAATCCGAAGGTTGAGCTTAATGGATGCTAAACAGATGAGTGACTGTCGTCTTGGTTGGCTAAGCCTGCCTTTTTGGAAACACTCCTCTACAGCAAGGGCACAAAATGCTGGCAGGAGCCCTAGATAGTTTTAAGATGTTGCTACAAGCTGTCAGCTAGATTAGGTGGCAAAAGAATGTTTGAACCTGTAAATTACTTTGGCAGAGCCCAGTCTCTAACCATAGTTTTCTGGCTGTGAAATTTTGCCAAGAATTGTACTAATAATTTGAGGGGTGGGGGATCTCAAGGTTTCCAGGCACCAGGTGTCTGCCTGCATTTGCTGGGGGATTTTTAGGTTGGCTTTATGTCTATCTTACAGTATTTTTGTTTCCCTGGAAGTGTATGCGGTGCATTGTCAGAAGGAGATGCTCAGACATTGTTAATACCCATTCTTCTGCTTTTTGGCTTTAATTATTTAAACTCCTTTCAGAACTAGGGTTTGTTTGTTTTGTTGTTTTTGAAAAATCTCTATATCTTTTAGTTGGCAGTGGATCACACCCAAGCTCCTATGATCACCATACAATCCCTTTTACGTACAGAAGAAAACCAAAATGCCTTACCAGGTGATTTGCAATTTCTAAACCTAACTTACTTGTGGGTTACGACTAGTAACAAGAACAGCAGCTAAAATATAGGAAGCTGGTGTTAAAAGTTTCAGATAACCACTCACAAAATGTAACATTTGGAAAGCATCACTCGCTGTCCAGAAGCAATGATTTGACAAGAACAGCTCCTTCTGCCCTGTTCAGCTCTTTATCTATTGCTGCCATTTTGCACTCTCACTAGAGCAAGCTTCAGCTATAGCTGTAGCATATTTTGAACGCTTGTAAACATATGAATTAAGGAAAATTACTTCAGATAAAGTAGTTACTTGAAACCACAGCACAAAATGTCCAACCAAATCTAGTCTCGTTAAAGTAATCATGACATTGGGAGATCTCATCCTTTTGACTTCATTTTTATTCATAGATTAGAAGGAGGAAAACAGACATCTCTGTGGTTTCTCAAGTTCAAATGAAGTGTTTCAAATGCAGGAATGTTTCTAAATCTCCTAGCTGAAGAGAAAACAACAGCAATTAAGGCAGAATTATCATGAACAAAAAATACTGACTTCTGGAGACAAATATCTATTTTTTCCATTGTAAAAATTGCCAAGTGTTTAATTTTTTTGTGATGTATCTTTTGCCTAATCTGTTTCCCTCTAGTTCTGTGAGCAATTAAGTTGCTGCGCTTTTTAAAGATTTAATGATTTTGTTGGTTTGTGCTATTTTAATCTATTGTAATAACTAACAGCAGATTTAATGATTATCAGAAACTCCTGAAGTACAATTTCAGTTTTCAGAAGACTTATTTTCAGAAGAAAAATGTATTTAATTCTGAAAACTTATTTTGTTTTTCATCTTTTATTTTAGACCTATTCTGTTGTTAACAACCATGTTTTGCCTAGAGTTGTCTAGTTTTAAGGCTGTAATATATGAACAGAGCAGAAGATGGATGGCAGAATTGAAGATAGGAAAATGCAAAAATAGTATAGCTAGTTTTAGGGCTAGAAAAACCACCTCGCAGTCAAAGTCCTTTGGGTTTTTTAGTAGAGTTTGTAAAGCTTCTTTAACATAGAGATTAACGATTTCTTTCATTCCGTTTATTGGTTTGTAAACCTGAAGGCTGTGAATTTTATGAAAGAAAATCCTTTAATTTTGCATATGCCTATTGATATGTGTGGTTGCCATGGTACAGATTTGGAGTGAAACTTTTAAATCTCTGACTTGAACCAGTATGATGATTTTTAGCATCATTTTTCTGATGTAATTTTTCAGACTTCTGATTAATTGTAAGTACTTACTGAATTTAGCTGACTGGATGCTCGAACAGTCTCAAGTCTAAAGTTGTAAAGTAAAGGTCTAGACTTTACTACGTGGTCTTAAACTTTCTGCAGGGCCCCACTTCAGGCGTACAAACTGATTTGTGTGATGAAATTTTGTTGAGAGTTCATGACTCCCTCTGAGTTGCAAGCCATTGTCTGGGAGCAGCTGCTTTAATTTCTAGCTATTCATTTTAATGCCTTCTTTCCAATTGTTTTGTACAATGCCGTATTGTGAATAGAGTTTTATATAACTTTCATCAAATAGCTGTGTGGATCAGGAATCGTTTAAAAACTTTCCATCAGTTCCTTAGGATGTTCCTGCTTCCTTTCCTAACAGCCCCTGCTGTAGAGTTCCAGCTTATTCCATGAGCATAGTCATGGATGGTGGACTTCAAGATTTAGGTTGGCTGTAAGGACCTTTGAGGATAAAGATGGATTTTGAACTCCATTAAGGACTTTATAGGAAGTTTATGAAGAACAGAAGATATCTCATCAGCATTCAGCAGCCTGGGTTCACAACAGATGCTGCAGAATCAGTTGCCAGATAAAGGTTTTTAAGCCCAAAGCCTCCATGCTCAGGTGTGATGCAGAGTATGAAAACCTGAGGGCTGCTGGTGGTAAATTAAGGTTCATGGTTGCATAGTAAATCTTTTTTCTTTGTGAAGCTTGGAGTCGAGGAGAAATCCAATAGTATGTCTGAGCTCTGGACTGCTCCTAGCTAACAGCGAGTGGTGGTTTTGTTGTTTTTCCACTGAGGAAATGCCACTTTGACTACTGAACCCTTTGATATACTTGTCTACCCAGTGATGTCATGTGTCTTACTTGAGAATATCTTACCGGATAGATAGATTGGCTCCATTTGTCAGTTGATTTTAATGAGAGAGAGACATTTTGAAGGTAGTGATGTGGCTATATGGCAGGACAGGTGGGACTGTGTACTGTCTGAATGTTAATGTTACTTGATACTTTGAAAATTTAAAATTAACAGAGAAGAAAACTTTCTCTGTTTGCCAGAAACTTTTGGTTTTATCTTCATTGAGAAACTGTTTTCTACTTCTTGAATGCAGCCTCATACCATTGCTACCAAAGCTATGGAAGAAAAATAATTAATTTATGCTCCCTCGGCTGGCCTTACAGCTGTGCAGAATAGATCTATCCCATACCTTCAAAGTACCCACACTTGCAACTGGTTTGTCGAAATTGGGTCTTTGGGGGACTAGGGAGAACACTTTATCTGCAAGATCCAGATCTGAGCAGTGAATAATGGCATTTCTGAAATAACCTCTCAATAACAGTGGGAGCTTTTAGAAAGGAAACAACAGTGGTGTCTTGTGATAACTTTGAGTACATTCAGTTGTAGCAGATGTGGAATCTGTTAGTATGATATAGGAGAGCTGTATATTTGCCACCAGTAGTATACACTGTGTACAAAAATTGTTTCATTTTTTTGCCTGGGCTTCCTGAAAATCTTCTTTGTAGTACAGTGCAGAAAAGCAGAACTGAAATGATCAAGTTGTTAAAAAATAATTGAAATAATCCAAGTTTGTTTGAAACTAAGGTGCAAAGCCTGTTATGCCTGGGAACGTTGTCTTGATAGTGATCACTTAAGAACTGTTACGTATTCTTTTGTTGTTGTGTTTTTTTTTTTAAGCTGGACCTGTGATCTGCAGAATGCTAACTTACCCTCCAACTCGAAGAGCCTTAATTGTGGGTTGTGGTCTGCAGATGTTTCAACAACTGTCAGGGATTAACACCGTCATGTATGTATTTACTGCTTGCTTCTCTTTATAAAATATAAGAAAAAGACAATTAAACCAGTAGCAGTTGTAGATGGGCTTCTGGACAAAATCTGAAATGTGAAAAATTGAGTGTGAGAGCTGGAATGCTGGTTTGAAATCCAGACATTGACATACTTGGTGTCTCAGAAAATTGATACAAGAGGATGTTAGTGTAAGGGCAAACATTTATATAGAGATGAGAATGCAAACTGTACTCTGGGAGATGCGTTATTATATGTTAGGGTTTATGGTCAAAGCTATGTATGTCTAGATAAGAAAGTACACTTACAGTTTGAATTTGTGTGCAAAGAGATCAAAATACTGTGAGGGTTAGACTGTTGACTGTGTAAATGAGATGGAAAATTACTGTGAAGTGCTAAAGGAGGTAAGATGCTGAGGGAAGAAGCATTTCCTGTTATTACATTGTTCTGCTGTGTCTATGAAGACTCTGTAAATGCAGAAGTGAAGAACAATATATTGGGTGTTCTGGTAAGCTGTCAGCTTGCAAGAGCTCTTGGCAAATGTGCAGTGCACAAGACCTAGTTTAAGATTAAATTACTGTTGAGCTGCCCTACAAGAGTAACGATAAGGAATACGATTTCCGTATAATTTTAAGAGCAAGTGTAAAGTATATTGCAGTAACATCTTATGGAGAGAACTGCACTTAAGGGAGGAAGCTTGTTAGGAAATAGTTAAAAGGAACAGCCAAAAGGATAAAGCTTTTAGTGGTATCAAGAGCTACCATATTAAATGTTAGAGTAAATATCTGCCATCTATCACAAGGGGCGAAAAAATCCAAACTCAGTATTGTTAAACTGCGAAGGAGGGAAATCTTTAACAGGTAAAGAGAGACTTCATAAAGTAGAAAATGTAACCAGATGTGGGAAACAGGAGAATGCATAACTTGTAAGTTATGTGTGAAAACCAGAAGACAGGCACAGACGGAGCTTGGAGAAATTCTTCAGGCACATCAGAAGCAAGAGACCTAATAGTCTACAGGCCCAGTATGGATCGAGATGTGAGAACACTAGCAGAAGATAAATCTTCAGCAACAAATCTTACAAAGACTCTTTTTGCATCTGTGCTAATTATGGAGGGTATAGGAAGGTTCCTGCACTGGAGCTTACTTGAGATGTCTCAGATGGTCTGTTTCAAATTCAAGTGTTAGAGGAAGAACTTTTAGAAAAAGCTGATTAAAATGAATAGTAAAAAATTGCTTGGACTAATCAGGGTACAGCCAACAGGTCTGGAGTAATTTGAATACATAATCAGTGAATTTGGAAATGTAGCATAATCTGTGTGAAGCTACAGCCCAGAAAGTTTCATTTCTGTCCTTATCAAAATTAATTAAAACTGTCATAGAATCAAATGAGATGATGTGTGTTTATGAAAAATGAACATATATAGGGAGAATATAAAATAATAAAGAGCAGCCAACATGATTGTTGTAGCCAGATTATAGCTTGCAAATTGGTTGGATGTGAGTTCATGGTCATGTTAGAACTATATGTCCCATAAGAACTAACCATCCTAGTCTGTGACAGCTGCTGCCAAAGTTTCTTGAAGAAACCAGATGGTCACAAAAGTAAGAGAGAAGCCCTCTCAGGTTTTTTAAGGTAGGAAAAAATCTTTTTAAGATAGGAAAAAAGGGGATAAGAATAAAAGATCAGTTATCACAAGCCAAGGGTAGACTCCTACAGGGATCTATATGGAGATTTTTGCTGCTTTAATAAGTCTGTGAAAGGGGCTAAACAGCAAAATAACAGCTTGTACTCCTACACCATTCACAATATTAAGACCCCCAAATCTGTGAACATGAACAGTTGTGGGAAGATAATACAAGATAACAAATTAATAAAATGGCAAGTGCATTAACTATACAATATTATACAATAATGCTTGCAGGAGGGAACTGGCTAACTAACTTGCATGGCAGTCTAAATTGTTCCTACTCAAAAAAGAGGTCTTGAAGTTGTGTTATAGCTCTATACAAACATCATGATGACATCCATGGCCGATCTGGAATAGTACAAACAATTGCAGATGTCCTTTCTTTTAGTAAGGATAAACCAGGTTATATATGGGGAAAGAGATACCTGTATTTGAACAGGATGGTTAGGACTCTGCAGCTTGGAAAAGAAATGAGTTCAGAAGAAACGCAAGAGGTGTATAAAGCTACTAATGTTATGGAGAAGATGGGGAGAGCATGATTATTCATCACTTCTTATAATACAGTTTTGATGACTTCTAGCTCTTACCCAGCAGTAGGTTTAAAATAAACATTTTTTTCATGCAACACATAATTACATAGTGGAACTCATTGCCACAGGATGTTACAGATGCCAAATGTAGAAGTAAGTTAGAAGTTAATTAGGGAAACTTATATAATAAACATTATTAAAATGTTATTAAACACGATGTGGATGCAACCTCTGGCCAAGGACATTCTCACATTTTGGTTCTTACTACTTTAGGATGCCTTATTAGGATGTTCTTATTAGAACAAAAAATTGACAGTTCACAAGGTTTATGACACTGGTAGGTTGACTTTGTTTATTTTAGACTTCATATGTTTTAAAATCTCAAACTCCTTTCTATGTAGGAGGTTTTACAAATAGTTTGGAGTTGACCTAATTTGCTTGTGGATGTGTAGGAGGACAGAATTAAAACTATAGAACATAGTTGAATCTTAGCTTTAAAATAAGAAAATGCCTATAATAAACACATGAAGGCACTGTTGTTAAAGGACTGGCTTGTAAACCATTTGCAATATCCAGTATTTTTTAGCAATCCAGTATAACTACATTTTTAGTTATCAGGTATGAAAGACAAACATTCTCCTATGAAAGGACATTTTTCAAATATAAGTAAGCAGCTGTCTATTGATGGTTTGCTTGCATAGAAATTGGTGATTGCTTTCTAATATAGTAATTAAATGGTACCTTAAGGAACTGTCAGATTGTATTAACTCTCTAAGCGCTATTTTCTTCTCCATAATGTTTGGTTGTGTCATCCTGGGATTGCTGTTCTGTTGCAGCAGGGAAACAGGCGTTGGTTGTGGTTGGAGGTTGTAGGATTGTGTGGACTTTCCTTCAGTGGTTTTGCAAACTCGTTTACCAAGAACAGTCACAAAAAATGTTTTGGTGGTTGGTGTTCACTGTAACTTTGGTGCTGCTGTGAATCCTCTTCTCTTGGTATACCCCTTCCTAGGCCGTAGGAGAAGAGGCTGATGACCCCAACTTGCTGTTGCCTGGCTTTCCCTGGCAGAGAATTTAGCCTCTGGTTGCCTTCTTTCTCTTTACGTATTTCTACACTGCGACTAGTTAACTTAACATGGCAGCATCCATGACGGGCCCTGACTTGTTCTAATATTCTGGCTTGAGGCTTTCCACTATTTCTGATATAAAAGAATTTGTTACATCTTATATTTTACTGTCAGAAAGTGAGACCATAGAAGTGAGTTTGTATGTGTCTGAAAAACTTATTAAAAAAAAAAAATCAAATCACAAAGCAGGAAAGTGAAATGAAAATATAAGGAAGAAAACAGTTGTAGCATGATTTAATACTTCCCCAATTTGTATATGCTTTACTGAGTAACTCTTCTATTTAAGAAAACAAAAGTTTGAATCAAAAAGTATGGGTGTTAGAGGTAGGAAATTATATAGAGGAATTTTGCAGGGGTCTAAAAATAATCATTGAGTGTACCCAGTAGTAGAAGAGGTCCTAAAAAGCAGAAAAATACCTACACATGGAGACAACAACAAAAATCTAGAGCTTCCATGCTTAAGAGTTCAGAAATCTGTTATATATTTTCTGGTTAAAAATTGGGTATCAGTAGTGAAGCCAGGGAGAGCAACAAAGTCCATGTGTAGTTGGATTTCTCTTGAGGATGGGGAGAGGAAAACTAGAAGAACTTGTGAGAAATGTTGAGAACGGTGCTCTGTCCATCCTGTTGTGCAATAAACTGATCTAGTTTTTGCACAGAAATAGTTTCATATTGTATTTGAATCAGCCATGTATGCGCATAACATCCAGCTGTGAGGAACCAGAAACTCTCGTCACGAACAGGATGTTATTGAACTGGTGAGAACGGCATGCAGACCAACCTCTGCATTGAGGAGGTGGATCTAAAAGAGAAACAGAATGTGAAAATAGGCTGAGATTGTGACTCTCACAGGAACAAATTCTAGCATGATAAATTTAGTCAGTAAAAGAATAAAGTTCAGTGACCTATAGCTTTGACTCCTTTTTTTCCTGTGAACAAGGGTACCACTGATGTTTGATAGAGCGCCTGAAGTAGAAAAAATGTTTCCTTTTCGTTATGGCTTTTGCCAGCTTAACTGACCTGTGAAAGATAAAGTCGTATAATTTTAGACAAGCATTTCTCACACTGGTGTGAGCAGGTCTGAAATGGTTTAACTTTTCAGTTTCTTATCATTCTGGTATTTTCTCATCTTGAAAACGGAAGCTCACTGTTTCAAGTCTGGAGTCACAAATCCAGCTGACAGGAGACTGAAAAAGGCTCTGTGAAGGAAGTTATATTCCAGGATAGCAGTTACTAGAAATTAGCTTTTTAATAGTAACATGTCCCAGAATTTTGTTAAAACAGTGGTGTGCAGATATTTCCAAGCCCACAGTGGCCCATGGTTAAAACTTGGGGGAGGAGGACCATTTTAAGGTAAAACTTTAAGTTAATTTTTCCCATCAGTTTCTTCTTTAAAAAAATAATATTAAAAAAATGAAGAAATTCCTTTTCTGGGAGGTGGGAGGAAGAGGGGGCTTCAAGGATTTGACTATTTCAGATTGTTTGGTGAAAAACATCAACAGAGTGTATGGATGTTTTAGCTGTATGCTCATGTTCCTGCAGGACTAGGACTTCTGAAAACAATCCTGGTACTGTGCAGCTTTATTGCAGTCAAAAAAAACCACATGGGGAAGAAAGCTTTTGGAAAAAATCCTAAGTTATCTTGAATACGAAGCTGTAATTTAGCCATAATTGGAGGGAGTTCAGTATTGTCTTGTCAGAACTGCACGTAGGTATTGTGGTCTGTGCTGGAGTTTCTGCTGCTCTTTTAGGGGCTTGCTAGTTTTGAGCGAGCTGATGGACATTCACACAGGCTGCCTGTGCCCTCAAGACTATAAATCTGAGATAAGATTGAAGAGACAGCTGTATCATCTTGATTATTCTTATTCTCATGAAACTTTAAGTGGACTTGATGAAAGCCAAACAAAATATTTTGTTCTGCAGTTGAAACACTAAGCTTGATGTGATACTAATTTAGTAATTTGCCGTTATCTTCTCACATTGTGTTAGAAAAGCTTTCTTCAACAGAGAAGTGGTATAATGTGTCAACAGGGAGAGCTTATGGCCTTCAGCATTTTTGTTAAGCTTGTGTTTTTGCTGGTGTATGTGATCTGTTACTCCTAGTTAATAAAATGGTTTTTTTATTGTTAAGATATCCTTGCATCTCCTAAAAGTTAAGTGAATCCACATGTAAAATGTATTGGTGTTTGGATTTGGTCCACAGATGCTTTTGAGCTCTAACAGTCTTGCTTTTTTAATCTGTGCAACCAAACAAAAGAACAAAAAAATGAGATGATAAAGAAGCATCTTTTTCCAGCTGGCAAGAAACAGGGAGTGGAAGAAAATACTATATGGAGAAGGAAAAAAGCTCAGAGTAATGAGAGAGGAAAAAAAGCTGGATAAAAGAAAGAAGGAAAAGACAAAAGAGGACAAGAGGAGATTATGTAACAAGCGGAAATTAAAAGTTTGAAGATAAATTAAGAATATTAAAACAATGAACATGAAAAGTGAACGAATATCGTACTGAATGTAAATGAGAGAATGAATGAGAATAGAAATGGGACTGGGAAGAAGCCAGGGTACTTCTGCAGTTTAGTAGAGGTTAGAGAGGAGTTTAATGGAAGCAAGGCATGTTTCCCGACAGGTCTAATCGCCGGGTCTATTGTGCAGTACTTGCAGAGCTGGAACCTACGAAGAGCTGTAAACCTTTGCTTCTGTTTGCTGAAGCGAGTGTGAGGCAGCCTGCACCTCTCTGTAGCCTTAGGACCGAGCAGGGCTTGTAGCAGCGCTCGGTACTTTCTGTTCAACAGGGACGTGTGGCTTAACCCCCAGAGGGATGATGAAAGTCAAGGTTGAGAAACTTGCCTTTAAATTCCAGTCTTTAAATGTTTTTGAAATGAAATACTGAATAGGTAGCATATGATAGTGACTGCAGATAAACCTTTCATTTTTTTGTTGAAGATCATTGAATAAATACCTTGTTTTATGAATTACAGCACAAGTAGTAGCAACCTTCTCTAGTCCTTCAGCATCAGCAGCCAGAGACATTTATAATTAATGAATTAATGTATTTACAAATTATGATAGATTTATAATTAATAAGTTGGTCATTGAAATGAGACTTTGCTAGAGCATTGACTGTTGATTTGGATATTGGAAAATAGTTGTTGAGATCAGTAAACACAAGTTCTACTGGCAAAAAGTAATGGTGGTTCACATTTTTCTTGTGGTTTGTGTTCAAGCACTCATGTTTAAGGTTGTATACATTTCTATTGTGTTCTCTGGCTGTGCATATTAAAACAAAATCCAGAAAGTAGCATACTTTATTTAAAAACAAACAAACAAACCAAACCAAAACCCAAAAGTTACACAATGCTGTAATGTCATCCAAGTTGCACAGCAGTTACTCAAGAACAATATATCTTTTATTGTATTCTCCACTTAGATTTAAATTGGGCCACAGTAATTACCCAGCAGACTGCCTTGTAGCCTTTATTTTTGCATGGCCAGTAACTTGTTGCCTCAGTTGTTCTTGAATACTCTCAGACCCCACTGTGCCTTAAGTCTGACTGAAGGAGGGACAATTACATTAATGTTTTTTCAGATACAAACTTTGTAATGTTGTCAAGATAACTGAGAAGTCTTGGTAATTGACAAATCTAATGTTCTATGATGACTCCATAACATTAAGTCTGCTACCTGCTTAGGTTTTCATCCTTCAATTTTTTTTTGTGAGTAAACTATCTGGTTTATATCTTTCCCTTAAATTTTGCGTTTTCCCCTTAGGCTTTAGAAGATGTTTAATAAAACAAAAAGAAACCCTGTGTTGCACATCCGCTTGCTTTTCAGATAATAATCCATTAAATATTTTATTAGGTTTTAATAAATCCTTCCAATAACTTTTTCTGGAGAAGTTACTCTTCATTTTACCATACTATCCTTCCATCACATTGCAAGATCCTTTACATAGTACTGCATGCAAACTCATGATGTAAAAAAATTTAGTGGAGAAGAGAGGTGCATCTTTGGACTTATATAGCATACAGATTCTTTTTAGATAGACTGCGAATATTTTTGGAAAAACAACTAAACAGAAATCTAGTCCAGTCAAGCATACTAGGAAGAGTGACTCTCCTGTTATACCAAATGTCTCTGTTGTATGTGCTATACAGAAATAATGTGATTAACTTGGAACAGCTCTTGAGAGGAACAAATTGTAGTTAATAAGTAAAGTAATTTCCTGTTACTCAGTGTAAAACATTCTAAATGAGCGTTTATGGAAGAAACCTGTATCAGTTTCATAGTACTTGAAGGAAAATGAAACCCATATTTTGAAAGGTTTGCACATTCAGCAACCATTTTTCCATAGGCTAATAGTGTACTATTATCACAGCTGAGCTTGTTTCTTTTACAATAGAGTGTATTAAAAATAAAATACCTTAAAAAAAAAAAAAAAAGGCGCTCCAAACAGCTGATAGTCACCACCTTGTCCTTATTGGGCTCTAGTTTCTTGCATAGAAACCAGCCTATGTTATAAGTTTTCCAGGCCCTGGAACATAGATTTTTTTTTTTTTTTTTTCCCTTCAGTAATTGGCAGATCTGAACTGAACAGTTAGTTTCTTTGTGGAATCTGTCCACTTAAGTTTGGAAAATTATCGCACAGCCTAAAGAGAGAAGCTGTGGCTTTGGAACTGTGACCAAGAACAAACTCTGATTTGGAGATGAAAATATTGCTTGAAGTACAGGGCCTTAGGTTGGGCAGAAACGGTTTACAAGCTGGCAATTAAGATGCTGGTGGAGTAGGTAACAGAAATGTTAAACACCCTTTCATCAAATGCTGTCTACAGGAACCATGGGCAGTATTTACAACAGCTGGGAAATGGCCATGTTGGCAGAGTCAATCCTTTCCATTCCCTCTTTCTGTTTACCTTCACCTTCCCCTCAGTGCAGGGCAAGGAGGAGTCTGACCATGGTTTCTCCAGACCCTGCTCTGATGTTTCTTCTTCTTGGTCGTTAGAAAATACGGGCATGTGGGAAGGGCGTGCTGCCTGGTAAGGGGAGTGTGCCTTCGTAAGTCTGCTAGGAAGTGGCTGAAACATAAATGTGTTGATGACAGGATGCCAATAGCTATATCCAAGAACTAAAACCAACCAAACAAACAAAACATTAGCGGCTAAGGAAAACTGCAGCAGGTCTGAGAAAAAAAATTAACTCTTTGTTCCACAGGGAGGAAACAGGCTGCTGACTGCTTTAGTCCTGAATTAACATGACCTGTACAAATCCTAGCCCTTCTGGACAAGAGGGTGGTGGGTGGTAGTGAGTATTGGTATTTAGAGTCATGGAGAGGGATGGAGAGGGAAGATAGCAGGTCATACTGCTGGACATCTTAAATAGCTCTAAACTTGTATAAGAACTATGAGGAGTAGTTAGACCTTAGCCTTCATTTTGATTTTGTACTTAGCCAGCAAACTGCAAGACTGAGTGACCTAGATGGATGTATCTTGTGCTTGAGGCACAAGAAGGCAATTCAATAAACCTGAACATTTTTAAGGCTGTCACGATATTGCTGAAGTTTATGTATCGTTTGCTGTGTTTTAAAGACAACTCCTGTGCTTTTGTTTAAAGAGTGAAACGTTTTTCTTAAATATTCTTGTGCATGCTTGTTGGAGATGGCCTAGAAAACCCTGAGCAGCTTAAGGGTTTAACGGTTTAGCTCCAAAAGCTGTAATTTATCAGTTGAAATAATTGTGAGAAGGTGTTTAGGATACAAGCAAGAGAGTATATCTGTATTAAAAACAAGTCACCTGTGTATCACTGTTGCTAGCACTAAAACCACACTATGCTAAGTTTCCACTTAAAAATAACATTATAAAGAAAGTGAATCTTTATTCTGTTGTGCTGACCTTGTGTGATGGCCAGAAATTAATCTGAGTCAGTTTAAAAGTATGGATTTGTAATTAACTGTAAAACAAACAAAAACCTGTGGCTTGGGTTATTTGGGCAATGCCATACGCCAAGCTTCAGTCCTTCTCAGGCTGAAGCGTCTCGCTGTTAATGCCAGTTCTTCGCGCATTTCGTGTTCTCATTCCTTTTGAAATAGTAAAGGAAAATCACAGCTTTAAGCCACTTAAAGGGGAAAAAAAAAAAAAAGATGCAAAACAAACCAGTGAATCATGATGGAATTGTTACCTAGATTAAAGCTGTAAAATGTTCATCTTGTTTAAGAAGCTGCTTGCTTTGTCAATCTAACTATCCAGAGCTTTTGGAAGATGGATTTTACAGATACATCCTTGTCCTAAGTATTGGAGATCAAAGAATAGGTAATTCAGATATAAAAGTTTTGAAGGTTTGAGTACCGGGAAGATCAGGGAAGTAGTTCAAGAGGTTACATAGTGGGAGTAATGGGATGAAAGTAAGTAAAATCTGGAATGATCATCAGAACATATTTTAGTGCTTAGAGATATTAGATTGTCTCGAGGGAAGTAGGAAACACTCATCATTTCTGATTGCTTAAACTGTTACAACAATAGAGAATGTATTAGAAATAACATACTTGGGGTTTTTTGGTGTTGGAATTGGTAGATATACAATAGAAGATGAATGTAAGTTTGAAAGGCAAGGTTGATTTCCTTTCAATTAAACTTTTACATCCCACCTCTCTTCTGATAATTCTCATAATCTATCCATTTATTATTAAAAAAATGCAACAAACCTGAACAACCCCCTGCTAAAACCTAGACAAACTTAAAGACTCCTAGACTGCCAAACTCATTAAATGATATTGAGGTGGATGTTTATTTCCATTATAATTTTCCTCAGGTTTAAAAATAAACAACAAAAAACCTTCTCAAATTGCAGAGGAAGCAGGTTCAGCATGCTGATGTGAGGTATTGTAATGGGCACTTAACTATAGGCTCCCATTCTGTTTTGAAACACTGGATTTTTTTTTTCCATTTCATAAATCTTTAAATATTAGTCTTTTGCTTATTTCTCTGGTGCTGAACACCTGTTTGGTTGTGGGGTTTTTGTCTTGTGGTTTTTTTTTTTTCTTTCCTAAACCTGGACCTTTAACTCACTGAGTTGAAGAACTATCACATGAGGTATTTTTCTTTTTTCCTGTCTTTTTTGAGTTCTGCCTTGGGTTCTTGGCTAGAAGAATATATACTAAAGAATGGAATAGCATAAGTGAAAGTAAATCTCATGGTATGACAGCAGCAAGTTATTAGCCACAGTCTGGACCCATCTACTAGAGGGTCTGCCTGATGGTTTGGTTAATTATTTTTAAAATGTTGCAGATGTATTAAAAAGAATTCTTCTAAGTATTAGCTGACACTTCAGTAAAAAAAAAAAAAATAATAATTTTAAAACCCCAACAAAACCCAAAGTCAAGTATCTTTAATAAATCAGCGTTTTAGTGTAGTGCTTTCACAGAAGTAAATGTCTTTTAAGTTTTGTGTTGAATGTTACTAATACAAAGGCTTGTAATATCTTCATTTGGAAATATTAATGTTTATTTTTTTAACAGTTTCGAAAGACACATGGTCAAATAACTGTATAGGAGTTAACATACCAAGTTATTTTAAAGGAAATCCTGCTACCTGTCTTCTCATTTGGAACATGTTTTATTTTTAATGAAGTCTGATCAGCAGAGTCTATGTGCACAAGTGCACAATTTTTACCCCCGGTTTTTCATACAAATTAATGTAATCTTCAGTAGTAAACCAGCCAGAATGTTGAGTCATTTGTGTTAAAGCATTGAAAAACAACTAATGGTCCTGCTGATTGTACTTTTTTTGTTTTGTTTTGCCTTAATGTGATGGTAAGTGATAAAATCTGTTCCTATAGTTCTTCAGGTTGTGAAAGCATATTTAAAGAAGGACTGTCACTTGGAGAAAACTTAAAAACAAAGTATTTATTTAAAGAAGAAATTTATTGAAACCAGTATTTTCTACCATTTCTTTTGATGTTATTGAAGGATTTGTGTCTTTAATAGAATTTTTCCCCAATTTTTTTTGCTTTTGGCTTTTACTCTCCCTTTTGCCTGTAGTGAAATCATAATACCGTTTGATTTCTATCTGTTGCCTTGGTAATAACTCTCATGTCACAAATCCAGTGTTAACTGTAGAGCCATACAGGAGGAAATGTGTGAACTGCATGGGTGGGAGCAAAGTCTTTGCTGAAACATATGGCTTCGGTTATTAGCAATTACGGTAAAGCAATTATGTGAAGTAAAATGTCTTTGCTTTATATCTAGTATATACAGGGTGTAGCTGTTGAGTGAGTTAAATGCATCTTATTCATGTTGTTCATAGGTAAAGCCAAGTAATGAAATTAAGTCACAGCAGTGATGTTGTTTATAAATCATTCATGAATGATTGCTGAAGGAAGTTCCCTAAATAGCAATACTGGTTGGTTTGTTTTAATATGTTATTTGTCTAGACAGCTCCTGGAGCACAGTTTGGTCTCAACAGTTTCTCTTGTGTTATTACCTTTACAATAAACTTGTAAAAATTCCTTTCTTATGCAATTGTTAATGTTTAATATGCATCATTTTGTTGAACTGTACATTTTTGGTATGTCTAGCAAAGGCCATTTTTTGATTTTGAGACCTATCAGGAAATCAGATACCAATCAGTGACCAATTTAATTTTTTTTTTCCTTAAGGTACAGTAGAGTAGTAAGGAGAGAGGATTTTGTTTGTCGTAGGTTTGCTCACTTGTGAAAACCTAGAGGGCAAGTATTATTCAAATGTTGGACTGTATTCTTAGCAATAGGAAAGTGTCTCCTCCTTAGATGAAAAACAAGGAAGATATAAATGTGAAACAATTCAAAGCTCACAATGTAACCAATCTTGAAAAGACACAAAATTAAAGTATAAAAGGTCACCTGGTTAGATGCTGCCTGATACAGCAACATGGACAACCTCAGTGAAATATATTACTGATCCCATTCAAACATAGAGTAAGAGATATGATGCCCTTTAGATCTATTTATTCACCTTTACTTTAAGGGCATACGCACCGGTTCTGTAAATTGGATTCTTTGGAGTCTGTCAATAAGAGTTAAGCTGCCGCAGGCTAGTCAAAATGTCTTGTGCCACAGAGGTTGAGAGACACAAGAAAAAAGGTTGAAAGGTTATGTGCGATGCAAAGATTTACCATAAATGAAAATAGTCCAAAAATGCATCATAAATAAAACATGGTGGCATCTAAAGGCTAATCAAGACTTTGTTACTGCGAGCAGTTGACAAAACAAAGAGATCACTATAGTCAAAATAACCCATACGGAAGGTGTGATATGGAGTACAGTCACCAAATCGAAAGAAAATAAGAAATCACAGAAGAGACTCTTAAATTCCTCAGTGCGGTGAGAAAGAATGCTGTTTCTAAGGCCAGCGAGGAGAATGAGTCGGGGAGAGTCCAGGGAGGGAGTGGGATATCAGGACAGGGCAACTAAACAGCACTTGGCTTCTCATCTGTGGAGAGGCTGGCTCTTTCCTGGAGTGCCTTCCAAGATCAGGTGTTGTCAGAGCTCGAGGGGTGCGAGTTGAGTCTAAGCCCCTGCAGGTGAGGGGGGACTCACCTGTGACTGCTTAAAATGGTTGGTTTTCTTCCCCAGAGTGCTAACAAGACTATGGGAGGTAATAATACTTCAGAGAGTGATTTTGGAACTTTTTCATGAAAGAGCAAAATTCTTTGGTGATATTTTATTTCCTTTTAATAGCACTTGCATATCGCACTCACGCAAAGCACGTTTTACAGGAGTCCTGGAAATAGAAAAAAATTGTGAGACTGCATTATTATCAGCAGAATTTAATGTGTTTTACAGAGGCGGCTAATTATTTTCTACATTTCACAAGGGAAAAGTAGAGCAGAGAAATATTGGACTGCTGATTCAAACTTCTGCTTGCTGAAGGCCCCTTTCTCACCTAAACTTGAATTTTTTGGTCAGGATTATGAATGGGGGAGGCTTTTCTTTAGAAGAAAGGGAGAGAACCCTGATAGAGGACAGGGGACGGAAACAAAAGCTCAACAAAGATAATCAGTTAAGACAATTTGGGCTTTCTTAACCCACTCTACTCCCTGTTCCTACTTACTCAGTTATATTATTTCTATGGTATGTTTGTAAACTGGGGAAGGAGGTGAGAAAATGAGCAGTTAAACTTTATAAAGTGGGAACTTCATGTTTTCAACTTCAGGTCTTTGAATCATACATTTAGTACCAAAATAATGAAATTGGTTCTTGAAAACAATTAAAAGTTGACAAAAACTAAAGCCTTTTGTATACTGAAGAAATACTTGTTGTCCTTGTATGTTGGTGAGAGAGGGAAGCAGGTAAAAGTGCTGAAACACACATTGGCATCCAGGGCTGTAAGGAACCAGGTAAGGTCTCAGTAAAACTTGGACCAATTTGGCTATTTTTTAGCAAAGTTTTGAATGTAACCCTTTAAAACCTCCATCTGTCCTATATCTGAGCCCTTAGCAGAGTGTGAGAACAAGGGACTGAAACAGCATGTAACCACAATTTAATACCACAGTTAGATACAAACTGCTAAAAGAAACCTTAGCACTGTGCGGAGTCAGCAGCTGTGGCCCGTTTACATGCAGGGGAAAAGGGATCTTTTAAGGATGAGAAGTGTAAATTATGCTTGTTAATGATGGCACTTTTTCCATTTCACATTCCAGAAATTTTAGGTTTTTCAATAACCATCTTAATATTTGAGAACCAAGTTTAAATTTTTGTTTCGGGTTGTGATATATGCCTATAATGTCATTTGCTTACAGTGGAAATAAAAGACAGGATGCAGGCTGATGTGTTTTCCAGTGCATGTAGGAATGGAGAGTGACTTATTAGTGAAATAGGACCGCTCTTAAGGGAAACATACACTCATTCCAAGTCATTTTCCTTTTCTTTTCTTTTCTGTTTCATAGAATAGTAGAGAAATAATCATTGTGTTAAAACATTTATAGTTTGAAAATTATCAAATACATTACAGTAGTCTTTTCTATCTTATATGCTTTATTAGAGTTTTGAATAAGTAAAATTAGCGAGACTTAGCTCATTGTATTTTTCAGGGTATATAGTCCTATTTTAAATGCTTGTATCTTACAGCAAAAACGAATTTTTTGATGATCCTTGTCACATTGTGGCAAATGAACTCAGGCACTGCCAGAATTCTGAACAGACGCAGAAACAGGATTTCTTGTAGTTTTCTATATATATCTCTCTAATACGATTGACTGTACTGAGATCTGGAATAAGGCTCTGCAAGATACCGGTCAGGTCTCTGCAGGTATTTGGATCTCACTGTTTATTGATTTATGACATTTGTTAACTTAAACTAGCTAGAAAATAATTTAAACAAATGTTCATATTGCCAAATTCCTTCTCTCTCTGCAAACTCTGGTCCGATCACCTCCTCTTTAGGCATCTCTGCAAAAGATTCTGCTGCCCAGCTGTGTCTTCAGTTGTGCTTGAGCAACTGCAGTGACTTTTCCTTGCATAGGAGTAACTGATGCCACCGTCTATGCAAACTCTTCAGTGCAGAAATGCGTATTAACCAGGCAATAGATATAGGTAAGCAGTTTGAGATGGGCAACTTCTGTCCAGTTTTGGAAATCTTAATTCCCTTAATAGTGTAATATGCCTCTGCAAACAACTGGTGTGGCAGGGAGACTAGACAATGCTAGAGAGGGGAAATAAAAAAGGAACTACAGAAAGAGAGAAGAAAAACACATCAGCTGAGATGGACAGTGCTTTAAAATGTACTGGAAAGCTTCCGTTGAAAAAGAAATTAATTCCATGGTTAGAAGCTTAGCTCACTTGCCCTTCCTCTTAGCAGAACCTAAGAGTCGTGTTTAGGTTTTTGCCTTTTGAAAACTGAACAAGTAGCTCTTGGTTGTCTGTGACAACACTTGAGCCCTCATTTCTGTCGTGTCTTGTTAGGATACCTTGAAGCAAATAATTGTGTAAAAGAAACGATGCTATTATATGACTTTTGTTGTTCTCAGGTTGCTCTGAAAGCTGTGCTTGTTCTGTTGACCATGTAGAAAAAGACAATCTTTTTTCTTTTCCTGAAGGAAAATTATTCCTGAAAGTTTTTCATCCGAAGGACAAATGAAATCAGTAGATTCCTGCAAAGAACATGTTATCTTGCCTCCAGTCCTTCTTACAAGGACTTAGAAACACTGCAGTGGTCTATATGCTTCCAGGCAGCTTTAAGCACATTTTCTAACTCAGGCTAGCAATTTACTCCCCTTACGTGACACATTTTAGCTTCCTGTGGTGTGTTTGTAGTGCGCATATTACGATAGTATTCACACAGTTACATGATTTCGTACTTTTGAGCTTTCCCTAACTCAGTCAGGAGACTCATTTGGGCTATTAGCTTGGAAGAAATTGTAGTTCAGCTCCTGTAAAAGCTCTTGGTCTCCCTGAGTCTTTTAGCATTCAGAGTTGTATGTGCAGGGTCCTGCAGGGTGGCTAAAGCCATATGACTGTCATCAGTCTGAGCAGCTCCAAGGTCTGTCTTTCATCTTCTCTTGCAGTATCAAAGCTGATCTGTGGCTCATCTTTTCAGTCAATCAGCTTTTGGCTTTTGCTAACAACATAATCTTGCAGTGATTCCATGCTTGCTGCCTGGTAAACTGTTGTGTACAGAAGCACTGAAGTAAGTTTGACATACACATTTTAACGTTTTTATTGATGTAAGCATGTCTTAGGTTCTGTGCATTAGCTTATTACTTTTTTATTCTATCTCAATAGTTATGAAGAGGTTATAAGCAACTGTTGTTTACGATCTCGTTCTAAACTAGACGTTCTCCATAGAGTTGAAGTAATTTACTTGTTTGGGGATTTATTCTGGTTTCATAAAAGACATTTTCTTTTCCTAACAGCAAAATTCTCTGTCTGGAACAAATTAACTGCCATTCAAGGACTAATTTCTTCCTTCATGGCAGAAATTTCTTCCTCTGTGGCACTGTTCTTCAGACTGACGGCTACGCTCACTGTCACAGCCATTCCCCGGAGGTTTCAGATCAGAATCAGATCTGCTGCTCTGAGTCACAACTTCATCCTATCTGGTGGGGTTTCAGTGTTCATTAGATTAATTAATCATCGAGTACAGCAATGTGACATGGCTTGGCTGTTTTGCCATGTCAGTTAGCTTTCTCAAAAATTCAAGGTATTGGCTATTTTCTGTGTTTAAATGAATGTTTGGTTATATGCAAAATTTTAAACAAGCAGGTTTTTATGTTGTCATTGAAGTCAGAAAAAGTATATTGCTGACTGGTATAATCTTGCTTGAGCTGTACAAAGGTATCTAAACCCAGCAAAACCTGTATTTGTGGAAGGGGATGGCCAGGCAGAAACCACTCTGTAAGGGGGTTTACTCTTTAGCTATGTGAAATTAGAGGTATTATGAGGAGAGGGGAGCAGAAGGGGGAGAATGGGCGCAAAACATAGTGCTGAAATTAGTTGCTCTCCTTAATAAAGCAGAACAACACGTAGCACTGAATCTGCTGCTGCTTCATTGTAGCCCTGTGGTTTTCACTTGTAAGAACAGACTACCCACCAGTTTGTCCTCACCTCTGCTTAGGTACCTATACTGCTTTTCCAGGTTTTTGAGGGAAGGTGCTGAGCTAGTCACATCGTAATTCTTCTCAGGATAACAATACCTAATGATATTGTGTGCATAAGTAATTATTGTTTATATGCATTATAAATCTAACAACAGATAAATGTTAAAATTGTGTTAGCTCGTACTTATCCACAATTATGTACATCATGTATCTAAAGTCTGTAGGCTTTTCTCCTCTCTGGGCAATTATAGCGATTCGAGGAAAGGATGGGAAATTTTAGGTTAAAGAAAAATGAGAAATACATGGAGTCTTTCTAGATAGAGAAAGGTTGAAGGCATGACAGTTTTAAAATAAGCTATTGTTCAGCTATGTAGAAACAGATTGAATTCACTTTGCTTTATTTCTGCAATGTGCGGGTAAAAACATAAATGTGTAAAACATTCCAATCTTACATATTATTGATACTGATAAAGGTGTTTTGTGTATAACTGCCTGCAGTGTTTGCAAATAAAATTTATTTACAAAATATATGTTAGATATGGTAAACACAGGAACCTTAATGACCACTGTATGTCTGAGCCAAATTGAACCAGTTGATAGTAGTGTGGCACTGTCTTCATGGAAGAAATCGGGGAGATCGCACTGATGACTGACATAAAGGGCATAGATTTACTAGCTTTTGGAGAAGATTGAAAAATTGTGTGACCAGGTGGTGAGAAGGCATTAGAGCAAGTATTTATCTGTCCGCCACTGTACAAGGAATTTGACCCTGCAGTCTTCTAAACCCATGTTTTCTGTCCACCATGCTTGAAGACTGACTTGACTGGGAGAGCACAACCTTTGCTTCAGGAGATGCCACCTTACTTGTGGGATCAGATTTCCCCAATAGCATTAAGGAGGGCTTGTTTTCTAATCCTCTGGCTAGGTATTAGCCACCAAAGATCAATGTGTCGAATTATAGTAATCATTTGTTACTTGCCCAACAAAGTAAACTAATTTTTCTGTGAATTATGCAGTAATTCATTTGATGTTCTTGTGACACAGCTTTTGAGGAAAATTTCTTCCATGACATATCTGCAAATATCTGTGAACACTGAAGAGAGGCGCACTCTAATGCTAAAGGGCATGATTATTTGCTGTGTGCATACTACTATTGGATATATTTTAAATGCTGTGAAATTTTTGAACTTGCAACCTACACAGACAGGTCTGCCAGATAAGTATTGTTTAAGATTTTTTTCAATCTGTTTTTCATATATGTTGTCTCTGATTTTTTTTCTGTGCTCCCCCATGTGAGAGTATAATTAGCAAAAGCTAACGTTCTTTCAGTATTCCTTGTTCAGAAACTGTATTTGTATCATACGCTTTTGCCATTTCTCAAAACTATACATGTTCTGATTTTCTCCAGTCTCCCATTATGTGGCAGTCTCTTTATGCCTATCATAAATGTTGACAACTCCCAGCTCAAAAGTTACTTCCATCAAATGCAGACTGTTATGTCACTCAGATTTCTGAGTGCCAGCTTGAGATAAGGACTTGAATGAAAAGGCAGCTGGCTTACGGTTTGAGTCTGGAGAAAACGTTATTGAGTCTGGTAAGGGGCGGCAGCAGTCTAAAGCAAGAGCAGCATGTCAGCCTTAACCTTCAGGGGTGCCCAAATCTCCAGCATTCAAGGACAAAGCACGTATCCTTTTGGCTTCTCTCAGAAGTATTCCTTCTGAGAGGTGGTGCTTGCTTCTTTCCAACATGATGATGCCACAATGATCCAGGCTTTCAGCTACTCTGAACTAGGCTGCTCCAGTGTATTTTGATTAAGAACAGTATGTTGAGCTCTGGCTTATTCAACACACAGGTCTCTGCCCACTAGACTTGTCCCCATGGGCAGAACAGCTTACTGTAGCCACTGGACTAGGTGTGAAGAGCTTAACATAGCTTTTTTTTTTTTTTTTTTACTTTCTCCCTACTCCTTATAGGACGTAGTTGTCAGGGAGA
>WAAD01026645.1:1304-13905 GCA_013389945.1 Fregata magnificens | reverse complement strand
AAAAAAAAAAAAAAAGGAATTTTTCTCCAATCTCACAGCAGCTACTGCAACAGTGTTTTCAAATGACCCAATAGGTCTGTGACAGTATCCCATTAAATTAGGGAAGTTAATTCCTTTGTGTGTCTTGGTGATCTTAAGCCTTTAAAGGTATTTTTAATCCCTGTCAAACACTGGTACACTTACTTTGCTTAATAGCTATAGAATTTAGTGTCTTTGGACACAAAAAAATCCAATGTTTTCTTAACATAATTAAATGGTAATTCTTAAAACCTTTTCATGTGCCTTGCACGTGGATAACGTGTGGTGAATCACAGAACATATTGGGTATAGAGAATTACCTGCCAAACAGTACCAAATGCTGAGGGGTTTTATGATCAAAATATACTGATTGTAATAGATGACATTCACATGTCATTTCACTCTATGCTGAAAGCATTTACAACACAATACATCATTACTGCTAAATGGGGAATTTGAAGGTATAATTACAGTAGGTAAGTGTAGAGTGGCACTCCCCCGGGTTGCCTCCCAGGCACTCTTTTTGAAAAATCCAGTATAGGCTTTGAGATGATACGGCAACCTTTTCCTCGGAGAGCTCTTCAGGACTTCAAAAGTGGAAGTATGGGAAAGAATATTCAACTGTTGGTCTTAAATTGGAGTCCTGTAAAGCAGCAGAGTCTGCTTCAGTAAGATTTCAGGATCTAGTCCTTAGATAGTTTGCCTTCTTAACCTGAAAATAAAGGTACATATATCCAGCAGTCCTGTTTTATAGCTGAAGACCAGTTGCCTTTGGGGCTAATGAGCTGGAAGGGTCTTATTGATGTCCTGTGCATAGATGATAAAAGACTTTTTGTTTGTACATTGTCATACAGGCATGTCTCATCTGTGCTACGAGAGATGCCACTGACATGCACAAACAGCAACATCTTGTAATTGATCAAATTTATTGTTAAGTATCTTTTGGAAGACGACAGCAGATCTGACAAAATGTCCCCTGTTGCCCTGCTGAAACGATTCATCACGTGAAGTAAAACAAGATGCATTGCGTTTAACGGAATGGTATTAGCCACAAAGTTTGTGTGTGTATGTATGTGTATATAATTGCACATGGAGTAATATATATTTAAATAGACAATATTTTCTTGTGTAAGTAACCTTGTTCACATTCTCTGTGATTTTTAAACGCATAAAGTGAAACCAGGTTTACTAATATTTTTGAAACATAACAACTGTTACTATTTTAGAGAACATCAGTGTGTCCTGCAGGAGGGACTGGCACTGAAACAGCCCTGTGCAGAGCAGAACCTTGAGACAAACTAATCATGTTGTTTTGGGGGCTGCCAGTCTGCAGTAGGGCACAAGAATAGGTCCTGAGGTACATTTTCAAAATATGAATTGAAGGAAGGTGGTATACATGCTAAAGGGGAAAGCAATCAAGTCATGCGATTTCAAGCAAGAGGCTCTCTGCATACTTTTCAAAAGTTAAGTAAGTGAAAAGATGACTAAAAAGTTTACAATCAAGTTGGATCGGAGGAGAGCAGAGACTGCGAGGGAATCGTACAAGACCTGACAGAACTAGTTTGGCTGGACAGGTTTGCCCCGTCTGTCACTATATGGGCTTTCAGAGGGTGGTTGAGGTTGTTCAATACTCCCTTTTTCAACTTAACAGTTGATATTTTAAGGTTTTAATTTTTTAAGGAACCTAAAGGCTGTAAACTGACTAATGTGATAGTCCTGGGCCTGATGCCGAATCATAGTGATGAAATGCATTTTTACAGCTTTTGTGGTCAACTTTATTATATGTCTAATGGCAAAGATAAGGTTAGATCTTATCCTTGCTGTGACTTTCCATTTTCATTATCCATAGCTAATGGAGATTCAGCATCAACAAAATTTTTGTCTGGCAAAGGCAATTCCCATTGAAAAGTATATCTGTGCTCAGATATTTCATAATATCAGTGCTACTGTTGATATTAATATTACTAATTTATATTATAGGAGTTCAGAAAGGAGGCGATCAAATTTCTGTCAAATCACAGACTGGTTGAGGTTGGAAGGGACCTCTAGAGGTCATCTGGTCCAATCCACCTGCTCAAGTAGGGAATTTAAAAAGCAAGGTAAAAGATTTGGCAGACACGATTAGAGATGTAGACAGGGAAGCAGCAGAGTTTCAGTAACTGCGCAGGTCTCCAAACTGGTGTCCATGGTTGCTCTGAAGGCAACCTCTGCAAGTGGAAACTGCCGTATCTCCCTTATCACTGTGGTGTGCAGAACATGAAGCTGGGAAGTTGAATCACATTATCCAACACTCCAATTATATCATCAAATGCTGCTATATTGCTCTGCAATCCTTATTTTAAACAAGTCTAACCAAGGGATATTTTTACTTTGCTGCTTCTACAGCACCTTGCCAATGTACCTGTTTCCCTTCCCTAGGCTTCATATGGTGGTTAGCAGGGCCATAGCATCCCTCCTGTCGGAGAGCCTCCACACCTGGCTCCTTCCAGATATATCAACTTCTTCCTATTTTGTTTTCATTTCTAGTACTTGGGATCTAATCTCCCATATGCTGCTCTTGCTTTCTCCTGTTTCTGTGAGTTCATCTACACAGATGAGTTGCCACAGTTTAACATATTCGTGAAGCCATGGTAATTCTGCAGGCCCTTAGTGATGAAAGTGCCAACTTCAACTTTCTTGATTAAATCCCTTTCATAACATAGGTGTAAATGGGTGGGACAGGCAGATGAAAGCTTGCTCTGTCTACAAGCCTGCTTTGCTCTAGGTGTTCTCAAGCTTTTATAGTCCATCTTTCAGTAAACTGCAGTTACTCAATGTGCCTGGCCTCTTTCCAGCAGTGGTCATACCAATGGGAGTTTCCTGGCTTGTGCTTCTTGTTTCTTCAGCACTTCTGAATCTTCAGAAATGCCAGACATGATAGGATTGTTGTGTTCAAGCTGCAAACAAAAGACTAAAGAGGAAGGTGTGTACGTCTGCAGGATTAAAAACAGTTAATAACAGTAGTACTATTACACAAATTCATTTTCAGTTCTCAGCAAAAGTATATTGTGCAAATTCACATCAGGCCTTTGAGTAGGTGGAATGATTCAGAACCTGTATGTAGGAGTATGGGGTCTTTCCCCAACCCCTCCTCCTGCAGCAAGTGGGACGCGGCAAGCTAAGCCAGCCACCGCCAAGGGTTGTGTTGCTGCAGAGGTTCTGTATTCCACACCATGGCAATGCCATTTGTTGGGCTGTTGCTGTTCAGGTTAGCAAGATGTAAAGCCATCGTGACCTTTTATCACCCAAAGGTGAAATGTGAAGAATGGCTTAACCTGTTTTCCTCATTGTTGTCATAATGTGTGTATTCAAAGTGTGTCAGAACAACAAGCTATCTTGGAGCCTTATAACTGTATTTACAGGGATGTGGGATAGTTTGCAAAAGGAGGGAAACATGGAACAAATTAGAAGACTAGTAAGCTGAGTGGGACACTTTTGTTTGAATCAATGTGAAATTTGAATTAGCATTAGTCCCTCAGATTTTTTTACAAGATGGTGTCTGTCTAAATGGTCCAGCTTCCCGGCTGGCGTTGGCATAGTCTCATACTAATGCAGCTGCCTGGCTTGACAGATGGCACCATGGCCAGCCTGCAAGTGTCCATACCTGAAAATATGGACTTGCTGCTTCTCACCTGAACCTTTCACCACTTCAAAAGTCAGCTTGGGGGACAAGACTCTATGTTCCATGTGTATAGAGGCTGTAATATATTCCTCTTTTTAAAATAACTATGCTTTGTCTTATGCTTGGCAGCACGAGTCACTCTAGTCGGGGCTGTAGGCAGGAGGAGGTTGTGACCGGGCTTCCCTTGGTGTGATAGCCCTGCTGCATGGGGCCGGGGAAGCTGCAGCGCCCTCGGTACCTTGTTCAGGTAACGCTGCACACTTGGTCCAGCCTGGACACATCTAGTACAGTTCCCATGCTGGAAATCTTCAAACTTAATGGGAATAAGCTTTAGTAATTCCTAAAAAAGCAGAGAAACAGGTTGAAGGTGTAAATGAAATGCAATTTTGTGACTGTGGGGCATGTTTTGTTGTGAATACTTTTGTCTGTCTTAGTCCAATGATTGTAACATATAATAAACTGACAGAGCAGAAGGAGAGGATCTTTGTTCATGCACAGTTGAAGAAAAAGAGCATGTAGATCTGTTGAAATTGCCACCATTTTGGATTTTCTTCAATATTTAATCATTTGCTTCTTGGCTGTTGCACCACTTGCCATTTCACTTTGCATTATTTCAGCTGAGCTGAGAAAAAAAGATAGAGGATTTCGTTATCTCTGGGGACTGATTTTCTTGGACTGAGTAGTTTGAGTAGTTGGACAGTGATTTCCAAAGTATTGTGCTAGAAAATGTTAACAAACCCTTGCAAAGCAGTGCCAGAGTACTCTTTTTGTTTTCTTAAAATCAAAAATGTAAATGTTTTCAAGATGTTGAAAGGTACTTCTCAGTTACTTAGATTTATTCATTAATTTTACAAGAATTACAAATTCTGTCCAAAAAGGTTGACATCCTTAGACAGAAACTTTGTTGGACTAGGCTTGGTTTGACATATGGGCTGGAGCAGCCCCTTGTGAGAGATGGGGGCAATCAAAGCTGTGATGACAGCTTATCGACAGTCCTTTTTTTTTTGATTGAGAGCTACAAAGCCTGGCATGGTGAGCTTCTCTGCTGCTGAATGAGCTAACCTGGGAATCCTGATGCATCTGGAATTGTCTATAAGACCTGCTTGAAGGGGGGAAGGTCTCCTTTTCTTTAAATGTTGGATGTCATTGCTTTAAAAAAATACTGACTCTTTAAAGGAGAAGAGGGAGGAAAGTGTTTGGGGTGCTTCATTTCCTCCAGTACTGTGCATTTTCAGTATATAGTCAAAGGATTAGTCTGAGGATTCTTCAATGTGGAAATGTTTCAGGTTTTGGGGTTTTTTTGATGTACAGCAACTCTTGATAGAACAACTTCATAATTTTGACATCCTCAGAAATGATCAATATTAAAATCTTTCTGTATATATCCGACTCAGTTACTTTGTGTGGCTTTGTAATTGTCTGTATTTATTTGCTTTCTAAGATACAGTACTTGCTTAAAAATTCCAAGGAAACACATGTGCTTTTGTCATTTTTTTTTTTTTTTTACATTTTAGAAAATAAGCTAGGACTGCACAACTTTGTCACTGAAATTGCATTCCCTGCAGGAGCTGCAGTATTCACTGTGGTTGTATAATATCACAACTTGACCTTTTTCTGCTACATAGTTTTTTTTCCTTGTCAGGAAGAAATTAAAAAGACCTGTCATCTTGTTACATTAATAGGCAGTTAGGGCTGCACAGGTTGGTATAAAAAATGGGCATACTAAAATAGGTAAACATAAGCAAATTTATTTAGTAGTTATCATAAGCTATGCAAGTGTTCTCTTAAATTTTTGAAATTAGGTTGCTATACCATAATAAACATGAACATCATTGCCCAGCACCCAGGCTTTGGTAGCTTGGCATTTGGATTTGCAGAATCTAAATTTCCCTGGTTTGTTTTCCATAGAAATGAAATATGTTGTTTATTTATAGATAAACAGTAAGGTTCTAGTTGAGAATATATAACCAGTGAGTGCAATAAGCAACCAGAAGGAATGTCAGGGGCAGAAGGTGCCTGTTTGTATATATCAGGCAGTAGACATCTACGTGCTTTTATGTGATTATTCTTTGCTTTTTTAACCATATAGAATCAGTACGCTATATATTGCTGCTGACAACTAGCAATTTCTGACTTCCCTGTAGAATTGGATTTTGAGAAGATTTAGATGTGTGGAGTTAAACGTGGCTTCCTGAAGCCTTGTCTGGTGGAAGTAAATGGGAGTTTCATAGTAGGTGTCAGCAGGCCAAGACTTGACATTTATTGTTGTTTTCCTACCCTTAAGAAGAAAAAGAAAGGTATATTGGGAGATCAGAGACTGTTTGGATGATTTTGGTGACTAGAACAGTGCAGTATTATGTAAGTTTTGACAGGCAGTTAGCAATTTAATTTAGAGAGCCTTAAGAAGCGAGGACACATTAACATCAGCGTTTTAGTTCAGATGATGTCCATCCTTCATGAATCTTCATCTCCCCAAGATTCGCTCCCTTGCTGGGATCTCAGAGCATGCAGCTCTTTCAGATGAAATGAGCCTGGACGAGGCGTTGCAGTTGCTAACGGGCAGGCAGACCACGGAGCCAGGCTCAAAACCCATGTGTATGTAGATGCTGGGTCCTCAGTACCAACAGTTTCACTCTGGAGGTCCTCTCCTGCTGCACCATGAGTTGGTTGTGCAGGCATGGCCTCACATGGCTGTACTAGTGAGGAAGGGACTTGGGAGGATGTACATACCTCGTCTTAGCCAACGGGCGAGGCAGTAGCATCCAGCCATAGACGCAATCATTTATGGCTGGTAGTATCTTAAATGGCTCAAGCACTTTTGCAAGTAGTCAGTTGAGCATATTGTCCATCATGGATTATTGATTTGAAATAAAAAGTGGTTTATGCTTGGAATAGAAAAATGTGGACCACTAAAATTTCTAAGGATAACACATCTGGGCATTAAGACAGCAAGAGGACATTTAAAGCAAGCTGCATTTTGACCAGGAAAAAAACCAAAGTAAGCTTTGACATTTTTGATGGTTGTTACTGTGTGAAAGCTTATAGGCTGCTAGGTGTTTGAGGGCTTGAATATTCAGTATTTCAGTCAGCACAAATTAATAGAACAAGATGAAAAGTGCTTCTGCAGCATGAACAAAACTACTCGTGTTTTCTTGAAGGTTTATTTAGCTCTCCCTGAGAACATAGGCACAATATCTGTGTCCATTTGATCAGGCTTCCTTTTTTTTGCCTTTTCATTTTGCTCGGCTGATTTATTTATGAGTTATTGTTTGTGTGGAATGGTTGATTTGTTTTAGAGAGAAGTGGAAACTTCTGTCAAATACTCCTGTTGGGTGTAGATTCACATCCCTGCAACGTGGTGCTAAGGCATTTCAAAGCAATCGTATTCTGGTTAAGACAAAAGTAATACGATAGAGAAGGTTTTGGGCACTTCAGTGGCAGTGAAATAAAACTGCAAAACCTAAACCCAGGAGGTTGCAAGTGTCGCTTGCAACGTGTTGGATGCCATAGATCAGTTCTGTGTGACCTTTAGTGGGAGTGAAAACGTATTTGATTTTTGAGCTATCTTTCCCTAGGCAGTACACAGAGTGCTAAAATCCTGCATGTTTTGGCAGAAAAGATAGAGCACAAAGCAACAGCTGGATGTGAAAGCCGGATTTATTTAAATTAAAAAATGCAACTCCCATTTCTAGTTGAATATGATTGACCATTGAAAATATAAACAGCCAAGGGAATGGCAATTCGTCTCTTGATGTCTTCCAGTCAAAACTTTAGTCAAGCGCAAGTTATGCCTTGGTTATGCCTGATTTCCCAGGGTAATTGGGTGCCAGTCTGTGGCTGCATTATGCAGGAGGTCACACTTGATATTTGTTATGATCTTTTTCGATTTAAAATCAGAAACTATAACATAAGCCAAATTGAAATCAGTGGTGTTCGTATTTGTCTCTCCCTCTCCTCGCAGGTACTACAGTGCTACCATTTTGCAGATGTCAGGAGTTGAAGATGACAGGCTTGCAATCTGGCTGGCTGCACTGACAGCATTTATAAACTTCATTTTTACTCTTGTGGGAGTCTGGCTTGTTGAAAGAATGGGTCGCCGGAAACTTACACTTGGTAGCTTAACAGGTGAGTGCATAATTAGTGTATTGTATATTTCTCATAATTATTAATAAAATGAAAATAAAATTTCAAGTGCTAATTTTATCACAGTAGTCCTCTTTAAAATAACAGTGTTGACCTTGTCTTCTCCCTAGTACTATAGTACCACAGCTAAAGGCTAATTTAAAAAATAGAGGTTTAGCATGTTATTTTTTCAGGTGCAGTTTCTCCTTCAAGCCATGTTTGACAATGTTTTCATTTAGCTTTTTACGCTTTTTTTTTTTCGGTATAAGGAATCAAATGCTTTGAACTTCACAGCTGGTTAGTTTTTAAATCTCATGTGCGTATATGTGATACGTAATTTCCGGCTCATTAATGTGAATTCAGAACATCTTCTCAAGAACTACTGGAGAAAGCATATCACATAACCATTTCAGCACTTTTTAAAAACTAATGCAGTTCCTTGTGTAGTTATCTCAAATACAATACAGTAAGTACCTTACCTACACTAATATGATTTTAATTCATTTCCTGTATGAGATACTAAAATACAGAATTCTGGGTTTGTACATTTTTTCCAAATATTCAAACACCATAACTCATCGCGTAGCGATCTCTTGGAAGCAGGAAAAGGCAGAGTAAGCAGTCTTGCCTACACTCAGCTGCATCCTGCCATTTACCCAGTAAGTCCGTGCTTGTTCTGGCTGAAGTGATCTGTGACCGATACCTGCCTCTGGCTGAACGTCTGAAAGGTTCAGATGTTTCCAAGAACAGGGTTTGGAAGAGAGAAACAGTTCCTGCTCCTCTTGAAATGATGTTCACTAGCGTTTAGCTGGGAAGGTTTAATATCTCCATATTTTGTTCTGTTGTCGCTGTCAGGGATCCAAACTTCTAGTTAATGCAACACAGCAGAGTGGGGGACCACCTGCCAAGTTGCTGGCCCTCTGCAGTTCCCAAGGGATGGGAGTTAATCTACACTCGCAGTATTTGAATGCATTTATATAGGCAGAACAGTGATGGCACAGTGTCGCATCTGGTTTGATACACAGTTACCCAAATTTGTAAATTAAAACATGCAGTTTGGAGGCAATTTGGTATTTCCAAGTTATAATAAATGTGTATTTGGAGTGTTACCATTTTGATTTGGAGTCAAGAAACCTGAAGTGTTTTTCACAATCCAAGTTCAGAAATGTAGTGATGACAGAGGAGATTGGAAAAGCACGTTCCTCATGTCTTAAAAAAAAAAAATGAACAAAAAATCTCAAATTGCTACTTCACAGTCTACCTCCAGATCAGTTAAACTACATCTCCTGTGTAAGTTCTTCCATGTCTCCAGCCAGCGCCAAGTCTTTCAGAGGGGAAAGACCCAGTTCTGTACCATTCCCCATGCTCAATACCCTTTTTTCCCCTGTGGTACTTGTCTGTTTTCTTGTCTTTCTGCAAAGTGGATCTCTCCTCACACTGCACTGGTACTTCTGGTTCTTGGGTGCTGCATCTCCTTTATATTCTATTGGAATGGAGGATTTATATGTTCATGTATTTGGCCCCGATACCTCATACATCTGGCCAGCCCCTCAGGAGTTTATTGCTTATCTGGACCCAGCTGTATAGGTGAGATTCCCATGTGGACTTTTCATACAGTCACAGAACTCTTCGCTTTCTGGCTCTGGTTAACATATTCAAAGGTCTTACATTTGAAATGTAGATAAAAGTGCCTCTTACAAAACATAGAACAGAGAAGAATGTAGAAATAAGACACAGAATTAATGAAAGAGAATAATACAGTTAAGAGTTATTTGTTTATGATGTTTGGACACCAAGTGATTGTTTGGTAAAAATAGTCTTGGTCCTTCTGTGGTAGTTGCCGGTCTGCAGCATCACTTGATCCATGCTACATTGCTTGCTGTGTCATATAGTCCATATAGTCATATGTGATCATATAGTCCCTCCTTAAGGAAGATGCAAGTAATGACAGTAATGAAATCTTATGTCATCTCTCTGTACTATTTAGAATTTTTTTCAATGCTATGTTTGACACTTTGATTGAGGTAGTGGTGGACATGATGTGTTTTCCTTAACAAGAGAGCTGTTTAATAAATGATAATTACTAAATCTGCTGATGGATTTGTTTTCCATGATGAGTTTTCTCACAGGGTAAACTTATATTTTACTGCTCTACTTTGCTTTGCGTTTCTAAGGACATTGACTTTCACACTGAGTTATTACTGGCTGCTTCTCTGCTCTTTGGAGAAGCCAGGTATGCCCCAGTCTCCCGTTACATAGAATGAGGACAAAACTACTACCTTTGCCTGCTGCTGCGAGGGTGTGGGGGTTTTTTTGGTAAAGATTAATTGATTTGATGTTTGTTAGATGATAACCTACAAGAATAATCAGTAGAGAGAGATAGTACAACATACTGTAATTTAATTTTGTAAACTTATGCAGCTTTTCCTGGTTTCTGAAAACATTTGTGAAAGAGCTATTTTACATTTACTTTAATGTATCTTTATAATTTTCAAAATGTTAGCAACTTTTGAAAAATTGAGCCTTTCAGATAGGTCTAGAAGCATTAGGAAAATTATAGTAAACTGTCTGCCAAAAAAAAAAAAAAAACCCCCCCAAAAAAAAAACAACCAAAAACAATCACAGCTTTTTAGTTCTCTTTACTACAGTTACTGATTCCTCTTAGTTTCCCATTCATTTTATATCTTGGCATCATTTCTGTATTTTTCTTTTGCTCTTTTTCTTCAGTTAATTTCTTTCTTCAAAGCTGTTAGTTGGGAAACATGCAGGAACTTTGACAAGTGCAGTATCCATTTTATTTGTGTTTTCCATTTTCCCCTTCAGAAACTGTCAATTTGAAAGCATGGTGATATTGGGGCATTGGACAATTTGTATCTCTCTTTGTAACAGAGAGGATATAAAATATGTTCAGGATATTTCCTTTTTTTTTTTCATCTCAGCTAATGATATACTGTAATAGTATGTTTTTGTTCATTATAGACAGATTTCCCACAGAATGAAAATATATAATAAACTTCATTCACGAAGTTTACATATTCAGTACTTTTCCAAAGAAGTAAGACATTTGCAGAGGTACTGGAAGTGAGTGTTAGTGTATTTGGTTAACTTAAAAGACAGACAAAGCATATTTAGAATGAATATAAATAAGATTATAGGCCCTGTCTAAAGATATTTGCTGTCTTGTTTATGGCATTTTGAAAGTACAGTAAATCTAGTGCAATATCCAGCCTGCCCAGAAAACTGGGATTATTAGTGTACCTACTAGCCATAGCAGTACAAAGCCAAGTACAGAATAAACTGAAATCACATTTTATGGTGGGTAGGTGCTTTCTCCACATACAGTTTGTGGTTGCATTTAAGGTCTTAGTTGTCTTGGTTCAGGTAAATGTGTGGTCCAATCACTTCCAGTTCGTGCATATTCATGCCTATTAGCCATGGCTGCTGCACAGACACATTCATGAATAATTTTATTACACAGATCTTGGTACTTAAGATATTATTTATATCTCAGAAAAAGTTTTTCCACATACTTGGTGGGTTTGCCTGCTAGGAAACTTGCTTTTTTCTATCAAACCCACCCCCGAAACTGCCAAAACATCCCCTCTATCCACCAAAAACCACAAAACCCCAAAATAAAAACCAGATAATGTGTAATTCCTTAAAGATTACCAGAGTGACATGTTAAGGTTTTTAATATAGTGGCATTTCTAAAGGTTTGCCCAGTTGCATTTGTGAGATTACTTACATGCTTCTGACATACAGAGCAAAGGGATGATGACGAGTATTTGGAATTGAATACAGTATCCTTCATTTGCCCTCAACCATTAAGCTATATCACTGCACACTTCTAAATGTATGCTGCCTTCCAACTGGGATATGCTTCACTGGTTTGTGAGTCTGTTTTTGTATGGTAAGGATGATGTTATTAGATCATTAGTAACTAACTCACAAATAATGTTATTACTAGTTTTGTGTTTTTAGATCAGGCTATACATGTTATATGTGACCTCTCAAATAAAACATGCCACATAAATAGTGAGTATACAAATACAGGGTATTTTATACAACGTAGAACTCGATGCCTCGTTGAGTAGCAAGATGTAAAGGTTTTATAAGTCTGAGTTTGGGATAGTTGCAGTAGTATCATAAGTAGTGAAGTATATCAGTCTTCATTAAAATGATACAGCATATTGTGTGTGTGTGACAAATAAGGTAGGAAAACTATGGGTTATGTTCTAGCAACGGCCTGTTGCACAAAGTATGAACCTTTTTTGCCATCTTCCTTCTCGTCATTTTGCCCAGCTTGTGCACAAGGAATTTGTTGGGGGGGATAGGTGCAAATAGATGGAAGGGGGCTTTTTGCTAGCAGATGTTACGTGTGCTCTTTGAAACAAGATCAGGAATTCCAGTTGGGCTTTTTGGTGGTGTTTTTGTGAAAAGTAAAATTTCTCTCGTTTCACAAAGGGAAGTAAAGTCAATGAAAAAGCTGCTGCTATTTTCTATTTTACAGGAAAGCCTGCAGTCTGGGTGTGGGAGTGGGAAGAAGCGTGGTGATTTCAAAGTCACTGTTACATTTTACCTTTACAGCATTATTTTCAACACCAAAAAGAATATATCCATTCATGCATGCAGTCTTCATTTCCACATATATAAAAAAAAAAAGTCTCAACCTATTAATTTCATATCTGGATATTAAACCTGATGCACTTGACTTTAACATCTAACCTAATTCAGGATGTGGATGTAGCAAAGGGTGTTTTTCTTACGTTCTCATCACAGCTCCTTAGCAAATGCTGTATG
>WAAD01026643.1:0-23243 GCA_013389945.1 Fregata magnificens | reverse complement strand
GCACCTGGCGTTCAGCCAGGGTCAAACCACCACAAAAGTCTGTCCTGGAGAGAAATTGAATCTGTGGCAGTTTTCTTCTCCTCTTCACAACTGACTTTGACTTGAAGATTTAAATTAAAGAAGAAAAAAAAGCTACACCCTGCTGACACAAGCAGAGGAAATAAAAGTAAGAACAAAACAGTCAAGGGACCATTTTGGTTATACAGGCTGAAGCACAGCCAGGAGAATAAATGAGCAGACAGGACAAAGAATGGGAAGGTTAAAGCAAAATAATGAAACCATGTGAGACAGAGTCATTTAAGAATTCTGGAGCCTGTTTGCAAAAGGAGGGTAAGAAAGATCCTAGCAAGGAGACCATGAGCCATTAATTTCTTTCTGAGAAATGTTTTGTGTTGAAATGTAACCTCTTCTTTGCCTTTAAATTCAGCCTTCATGTTGTTTCTGCAGCATCCAATATTAATTAAAATAAAAAAGTATGTGACAGAAGAATGTGGGGGGGGAAGGAGGGCAATATACATTTTTAAATCCCTCTTGGAAGTTGTTCAATAGCCTTCAATATCATCTCAGCCCAACCTGCTATCCTTGCATCAATACCAGAGAGAAATCACTGGTTTTGCTTCAACTCTAAGTCCTAATTTTTGTAAAAGGATTTTAAAGGGTGTTCCTTTTGAAGTGTGCATTTACATTTTAGAAAATAGTAACTCCTGTACATAGCCGCAATAAAACAGCTAATCTCTCAAGCAGCTAGTCACATAAATGTTATTAAATTTCTTGGCAACACCTAGGAGCCCCAGTAACAAACAAGTATGAAACTGTGCTACTGCTAGACAAGTACAGAGCCAGAAATCAATTTCTTTTTCTTGCAACTTAAGTATAGGCATTGTAGGCATTGCTCAGTATGTTTCTTTCTATTTTTCCAAGCACCTGGAAGAAAAGGTTAAATTGAGGATTCTGGAGGCCCTGCCGTTTGTCAGTGCATCCCCTCCAGAGCAGAGGGCTCTAGCTTCTAGAGCATCCAGCGTGCCTGATCTTTGCCTCTCAGCCAAGCAATGCAGTTCTATTTTTGAGCTCTTCTGTATTACTTTTATGTGGGGTAAGACAATTCATCTGGAGTGCAGTGCAGCAGTTCCTGTGCCCTCAGACATGCCAGTCCCCAGGAGGCTGGAGTTTGCTGCCTGCATGGTGAAGCAGTGAGAAGAGCTATGCTGGTCTGCAAGACGGGGCGTTCTCCTACAAATATCTTTTCCTCTCTAATCACAGTTTATCTTCTCTGCTCCTTTCTTCTTCTGCAGAACAGCTATAGAGCAGTATATTTTCCACATGCTACTGAATTCATTTGAGTAATGAGTTTTCTTGTCTCTGCACTTCTGTTTTGGTTGCTGCTAGAAGTAGAAAGGCCAAAATGCCATGAGAAATATTACTCTCACAACATTTCAAATATTGCTAAAACAAAAATGTATTTACATTTTGGAAAATGCTTGCCCTCTTAAGAGCTCTAGTCCAATTTTGGGGACCTAAGTTATGTGAATCAGTTAGGGATATTTTTGTCCATTCTCTTCTCTTAATATTGGCATGGAGCACAACTCCCTTTTGCTGCGTGCCACATTTATCTAGTCAATACAAGTATCAAGTGGAGCAAAACTGAATGAGAATGACTGGGTTTTCTAATGGTTTCAAATTCATCTTAAAGCAAGACAGCTGCTGAAAGACAAGGCAAAGCCAGCTACATGGGGATCTGTTCATACATACTCCTTCTTAATGTCTCTGTGCCATGTTTAACCTTGAAGGCCCAAATAAAATATAAAAGTTAGATACTCATGCTTACAAAAACTTTTACAAAGAAACTTTTATACTTACAAATACGATATAAAAGTTAGGTGAAGGAAGCGAGAAAGACTGTCACAGGGAGAGGAGAAAACAAGAGTTCTGGTCACAGTTCTGCTCTGACCCACTGCAAATCTAATCCTTTTCCTATAAAATTTGCTAAAGGCGCTATCAAAGAGCAATATGTTATTCATTGTCTATCCCATGATCTCCTGCCATGTCCCCTTTAACAGAAAGCTTTGAGCAAAGGAGCAATTTAATTTTCTAAAGCTGTTTACTTTTGTTACACTCCCTAAAATGAAGCATGTTGTTTTAGGCACATTGGTGAAAAGTCTGGATCTGCTTATTAGACTGAAATTAGACATTTCAAGTCTCCACAAATACAACTATTTCAAGATTTGGCAATGACTTTAAGTGAATAGGAAGGGGTTTCCTAACCACAAAAAATGTACAAGGAGTTACTTTAATCTTCTATAAAGTCAGCAGCAGTTGGTGTGTTGTAAGAAAAGCCACTGCTGGCAGATTAACAATTGTTTAGTTTCCTCATCTGTAGAGTTACCAGCATGATTCAAACATAATGTGACCATGTCTAAAAGCCCAAAATGTAATAACTGAAAATCTTTCTGAAAGATCACATTTACTCAGTTTTAAAGCCTGCAGGTTTCTGTGACAGAAAAATCCTTGAAAGCGCGTAGGTGGGGTAGAGATGCGGATAGATTAGGCACCCTAACGCGCAGCCTGTCACCTGTGCCGTTACAGTGGGCTTCCCAGGGACACAGCCACCCTAGCATTGACAAACCTCACCAGATGCCTCGTCTGGGCAGGGAAGAGCGGCTGGGGCTGCACACGGAGACTTCCTGGGAGGAAACTGGGACCAGATGAGCAGCACAGAAGAAACCAGGAAGCCCTTTGAACGATAATCACGGTGAAGATGACTGCGCAGATAGGCCACCCGCTCCTCGGGTGCGCTTCAGCAGCACCTGGAAGCCAAGGGAAGGACAGGAGGAGGTGGAGGAGGCTCTCCTCTTCTGTCCTCAGTAACTGCTGTCCGGGTCTGTCCTGAAGGCAGAAAAGGGGCATGTCGTGGAAGGAGTGAGAGTGCACTTCACTCATAAGAGAGAAGCAAAATATATTTTATTGATATAAAGTAGCGAGTTAACAAGGTTCAATAGTAAATGCGACAATGATTTAACAAGATTCGATGGCAAGGTACACTTGATTATTTACTGCATAGAGGACAGGGTCAGACAAAACTGTCAGGGAGACCCTCCCATTGAGTCCTGAGGTTCAGAAAGGACCCCCTCGCTTTCTAAACTCCTTCTCAGAGAGGAGTCTAGGGGCGGCCAGATCCAATCCTAGTCCCAGACTTGGTCAACGGTTTATGTCTAAACGATTATATATACACAGTCAGTCCTTTATATCACTTAGCTAAGATTTCAAAGTTTAACATGCTATCAGTCACTTACCGAGGATCTGTTATGGCAAGGAATCTCTCAACCTCGAGGAATAACCTTGAGACGCATCCCTACTCAAGGGGGGATCCTGGCGTGCAGCCCGCTGCTGTGCAGGAGAGCTCCAAGAGCTCTTGGGCTGTTCACTATTTATGGGTGGGTAAGATGATTGACTCATAGTCATATTTTGCATACTGACCCCAGATCCCAGCCTCTTCACTGTGGTTAGGTGGGCATGCTGCACAATAGCCCTTGACTATTGTGTTGTTATGTGTCTCCTGAATCCACTTTGAAATGATGCAGCCATCACAACCAGACACATCCATTACCGCTGCCACTGAGGGTTATTGCTGGAGCAGGGTTAGGGGAGATAAGGGTCAGGTTGGGGGCGGGGGAGAGCACACTGTCACAGGGCACCATGGTGGGCAAGTCTGGACCCTGACTGCAGGAGCTGGGACACCTCCAAGGCATCTCTGAGGAGAGGCTGAGGAAGTGGGAAGATATTTAATGTCTAGGCTTAGATAACAATTGCCATTTACATTTTATTTTACCTGTTTTCAGTCCTGTAACTAAAGTCTGACTTCAGATCTAACCGGGGAAAAAAAAAATTCTTACACAGCAGGAGCCTGGAGCATCTGATGTGTGTTGGAGTTTGGAGAGGTACCATAGCTCTACAAGCAGATCTGAGCAGGTCACTGACTTTGGGAGGAGATGGACCAGGAGATCCCCTGGCTCAAGAAGGAAGCACTCATGTTTTCTCTTGACTACACGGAAACAGTTACATTAATCACTGTAATCTAGTAAAAATAAGCCAGTAGATGTGTAATTCCATATTTTGGTAAAAGTAGGGAATATGATTCCAGAAGAACTATTTTTCCTAATGTCCACATAATGGTATCTCAGGTGTTACCTCATCACTTGCCCCAAAGGCACATGGCAGCACATATGTCAGCGCAGCCATCAGTCAGCCTGTCCATAGCATTCAGCACAGAGAGACATTGCCAAACAGGAGCAAGCCCAGTGGAGGGCCACCGGGATGCTCAGGGCACATGCCCTGCAAGGAGAGGCTATACAGCCTGGAGAAGGCAAGGCTTCAAAGGGACCTTATTGCTGTCACCAGCCACCTAATAGAGGATGTAGAGATGATGGAGCCAGAGTCTTCTCATATGTGCTCAGCAGAAGGACAAGAGGCAACAGACACAAGCTGGAACATGGGAAACTCCGATTTGATATAAAGAAAAAAAAATGCTGAAACAGAAGCTGTGAATCTCCATCTGTGGAGATATTCAAAACCCAACCAGACATGCCATGAACAACCTGATTCAACTGGACCTGCTTTGAGCAGGAGTTTGGATTAAAAATCCCCAGAGGTCCCTTCCCACCGGCATGACTATGATCTGATTGACTGGCAAACTGGTAACAACAGACGAAGAGAAGGCTGAGGTACTCAACAACTTTTTTGCCTCAGTCTTCACTGGCAATCTCTCTTCCCACACCTCTCAAGTGGATGGACTGCAAGACGGGGACTGGGGGAGCAAAGTCCCTCCCACTGTAAGAGAAGATCAGGTATGAGACCACCTGAGGAACCTGCACATACATAAGTCTATGGGACCTGACGAGATGCATCCCAGAGTCCTGAGGGAATTGGCTGATGTAGTTGCCAAGCCACTCTCCGTGATATTTGAAAAGTCATGGCAGTCAGGTGAAGTCCCCGGGGACTGGAAAAAGGGAAACATTCTACCCATTTTTAAAAAAGGGTAGAAAGGAGGACCCTGGGAACTACTGACCTGTCAGCCTCACCTCCGTACCTAGGAAGATCATGGAACGGATCCCCCTAGAAGCTATACTAAGGCACATGGAGGACAGGGAGGTGATTCGAGACAGCCAGCATGGCTTCGCCAAGGGCAAATCTTGCCTGACCAACCTAGTGGCCTTCTATGATGGAGTGACTACATCAGTGGACAAGGGAAGAGCTACAGGTGTTGTCTATCTGGACTTCTGTAAGGCCTTTGACACAGTCCCCCACAACATCCTTCTCTCTAAATTGGAGAGATATGGATTTGATGGGTGGACTGTTTGGTGGATAAAGAATTGGCTGGATGGTTGCATCCAGAGGGTAGTGGTCAACGGCTCAATGTCCGGATGGAGATCAGTGATGAGTGGTGTCCCTCAGGGGTCCATATTGGGACCAGTACTGTTTAATATCTTCATCAGTGACATAGACAGTGGGATCGAGTGCACCCTCAGCAAATTTTCAGATGACACCAAGCTGAGTGGTGTGGTTGACGCCTGAGGGATGGGTTGCCATCCAGAGGGACCTGGACAAGCTTGAGAAGTGGGCCCATGTGAACCTCATGAGGTTCAACAAGGCCAAGTGCAAGGTCCTGCACCTGGGTCGGGGCAACCCCCAGTATCAATACAGGCTGGGGGATGAAGGGATTGAGAGCAGCCCTGCAGAGAAGGACTTGGGGATACTGGTGGATAAAAAAACTGGACATGAGCCGACAATGTGCGCTCGCAGCCCAGAAAGCCAACCGTATCCTGGGCTGCATATAAAGAAGCGTGGCCAGCAGGTCGAGGGAGGTGATTCTGTCCCTCTGCTCTGGTGAGACCCCACCTGGAGTACTGCGTCCAGCTCTGGAGTCCTCAGTACAGGAAAGACATGGACCTGTTGGAGCGGGTCCAGAGGAGGGCCACAAAAATGATCAGAGGGCTGGAACACCTCTCCTATGAAGAAAGGCTGAGAGAGTTGGGGTTATTCAGCCTGGAGAAGAGAAGGCTCTGGGGAGACCTTATTGCAGCCTTTCAGTACTTAAAGGGGGCTTCTAAGAAAGATGGGGACAGACTTTTTAGCAGGGCCTGTAGCGATAGGACAAGGGGTAATGGTTTTAAACTGAAAGAGGGTAGATTTAGACTAGATATAAGGAAGAAGTTTTTTACAATGAGAGTGGTGAGACACTGGAACAGGTTGCCCAGAGAGGTTGTAGATGCTCCATCCCTGGAAACATTCAAGGTCAGGTTGGACGGGGCTCTGAGCAACCTGATCTAGTTGCAGATGTCCCTGCTCATTGCAGGGGGGGGTTGGACTAGATGACCTTTAAAGGTCCCCTCCAACCCAAACCATTCTATGATTCCTCTTCTGGGAGGGCCAGGGGAGACCTAAAAAGCTCTTGTTCCACTGGACTACTACAGAGGAGGGAAAACGCAGAGTGCTTCCAGACTGCATGTAATAAGAATTGAATGCACTGGACTGTAAATCAAGGAAGATACCATCATAGCATATGGCTCAGATGAGAGCTCAGCTACAGCACTTTCTTACAGACTGCTGCATTGCTTCCTTATCAGTCTGTAACAGCATCATGAATAGATGCACAGACACTGCTGTAGTGAAAGAATAATATCACTTACATATATGTCTTGCCCACAAGAAAAAAAAGCGTGCAGATGCCACGCTGTCTTTACCCTATTAAGCACTCCTGTTACAGAGGGAAGCACTCTTCCTGGTTTTTGGTTTTTTTTATTAAAAAAATCTCTAAGTAAGTGATGAACTGAGACTCAGTGAGAAGTGACTAAGGGTCTCCTGCACTGACCAGTGTTCATGCTAGTGTAGGTGCTGCAGAGGTATAAAATGTTGAGCCATGGGCTCCAGTTCCTTATGCAATGAGCTGGATACATGCTCATATATCCAGCTGGATACATGGCTGTGTATGCTGTGCCTTAGGAAAAAATAATGGTATGCAGTTAAAAGCGAAGTGAATCTCAGTTTGAAGGACCAGCATGTTTGCAGCTCGTATATATCCGGAGCTGTATTTTTGGATGAGGCCTCAGAACTTGTGGGAGCAGGTAGCTTTTGTGTTTGCATGAGGTATGTAAAAGTGGTTCAGTGGAGGGCTTTCATGCTTTTTTGAGAGCAGAAAAAAGGATAAGCTGTGCTACAAAGGTGCATTTATGTCTTTGGTTTTGTCTGTTAGTGACTGCAGCAATTTTCTTTCTGTGATTCCATATGTTGTGGCATATGGAATGACATCGCAACACACCGAAAAGACAGAAATCGTTGTAGGGATGAGATAGGAAGTTGTCCTAAAGAACTGATGCTCTATAGGCAGGGACGTCTTTCTCAGTGCTCCTGTTCCCAGGAGTCCACCCACCTCAGCTAAATCCTCTGGGCTTCAGTCAGCACATGGACACTGTGAGGACGGTACAACAACTGATGTGTTGTGCTCTGTGAACAAAAAAGCAATCAAGTCATTAGGAAAACAGAAAGGTTTAAGACATTTCAATACAGGCCCTGAAAGAGACATTTTCTTTTCAGATGTAGTCTGGTAGGTGCCAAATAACCTGAAGAAGGATGGGCATGCCCAGAAATTTGTCATCTCTTCCCCAACTATAGTGTTTGATTTAATGAGACGTTATCTCTACCTGCAGACCAGAGTTGGCTAAATTACTCCTTCTATGACTGATTCTGCAGTGCCCTTCCTGGACAGCCAGCCCCCACTGCCTTTTCTGAGTTGCCTGCCAGATGCTGTGCCTCTGTCCCTGCGGGGTGTCCGTGATGCTTGTTGTGAAGGTTAATCTGTGAGATGACATGCAGAATGGAAAACGCAGTATTATTTCTGGAAGAAGTCATGAGCATTCTGTGAAGTGTTGTGGCTACCTAAGACAACTGCCTGATTGTGCAGGTAGCTCACACATGAAAATGGATGGTGCCTTGTCTCCAGCTGTGGCCAAAATATGTGGTTTGGCATACCTGGGGAACAAGGGATAGCCAGGAGAAACATCCTTCTGATCACGGTATGTCTCTTGCTAGTTAAATATGTGACCAGAAATGGGTATAGGACAAGCAGATGGAATACTTTACCTTAATACTTTCTCTTTTCAGCCATTTTCAGCCCAGGGACTTCCAAATGGCATTTCTATATGCTTAATAACCATCAGTGAATTTCTCTTCTATGAACATATCCATTTTACCCTTGAAACCACATAAACTTGTGATAGATACAATATCCTTGACAAAGCCTTCTCGCAGTCTACCTCCCATTGCAGGAAGAACCAACTCCCTTTTTGTTTTGGACATAGTTCCTACTAGTTTCATTTGACACCCTCTAATTCTTGAATTGGAAGACGCAGTGAATAATTGATGCCTGCTCACTTTTTCATGGCCACTCATGATTTTGTGGACCTCTATCATTTCCTTCCTCGCTTGTCTCTTTTTTTTTCAGACTGAGGAGCCTTAATTTTATTGTTTCTTAGTGGGAAACAATCCACACCTTTGAGCATCTTTGTCGTCCGTTCTCTGAACCCTTCCCAATTCTGTTATGTCCTGTTGAAGATGAGAGTAGTGGAACTGCACACAGTATTCAATTTGTGGATAAACCCTGGATTTCTACAGGGGGTATAATAATGTTCTTGGTTTTATTCTCTGTTCCTTTTCCAATAATTCTTAATATTCAGTTTGCTCTTTTGACTGCTACCGAGCACTAAGCTGATGTATTTATGGAACTATTTATCATAACCTCAAGATTTTGCTCTTGAGTGGTAATGGTCAGCTTGGAAACCATCATCTGACATCTGAAATTAGGTTTTGTTTTGTTTTGTTTTTTTCCTGTGGGGCTGACTTTGTTTATCTGCCCTGAATTTTATGTGTGTGTTATCACCCAGTCATTCAGTCTCATGAGGTCCTCCTGAAATTGTTGAGGATTGGCCTTTTCAACTACCCTGAATAAATGAGCATCAGCAAACTTTGTCACCACATCATTGCCTTTTTGTATTGGGTTTGCGTGGCAAGGTTTTGGTAGCGGGGGGGCTACAGGGGCGGCTTCTGTGAGAAGCTCCTAGAAGCTGCCCCCATGTCTTACAGAGCCAATGCCAGCCGGCTCCAAGATGGACTGCTGCTGGCCAAGGCCAAGCCAATCAGCGACAGTGGTAGTGCCTCTGTGATAACATATTTAAGAAGGGGGAACAAAAAAACCTGCGCAATTGCAGCTGGAGAGAGGAGTGAGAATATGTGAGAGGAACAACTTTGCAGACACCAAGGTCAGTGAAGAAGGAGGGGGAGGAGGTGCTCCAGGCGGCAGAGCAGAGATTCCCCTGCAGCCTGTGGTGAAGACCATGGTGAGGCAGGCTGTCCCCCTGCAGCCCATGGAGGTCCATGGTGGAGCAGATATCCACCTGCAGCTGGTGGAGGACCCCACGCCGGAGCAGGTGGATGCCCGAAGGAGGCTGTGACCCCGTGGGAAGCCCACGCTGGAGCATGCTCCTGGCAGGACCTTGCGGACCCATGGAGGGAGGAGCCCATGCCGAAGCAGGTTTGCTGGCAGGAGTTGTGACCCCGTGGGGGACCTATACTGGAGCAGTCTGTTCCTGAAGGACTGCACCCCGTGGAAAGGACCCATGCTGGAGCAGTACGTGAAGAACTGTAGCCCGTGGGAAGGACCCACGTTGGAGAAGTTTGTGAAGGACTGTCTCCCGTGGGGGAGACCCCACACTGGAGCAGGGGAAGAGTGTGAGGAGTCCTCCCCCTGAGGAGGAAGGAGCGGCAGAAACAACGTGTGATGAACTGACCGCAACCCCCATTCCCCATCCCCCTGTGCCGCTCGGGGGGAGGAGGTAGAGAATAATCGGGAGTGAAGTTAAGCCCGGGAAGAAGGGAGGGATGGGGGGAAGGTGTTTTAAGACTTGGTTTTATTTCTCATTACCCTACTCTGATTGGATTGGTAATAAATTAAATTAATTTCCCCAAGTCGAGTCTGTTTTGCCCATGACGGTAACTGCTGAGTGATCTCTCCCTGTCCTTATCTCGACCCATGAGCCTTTCATTATATTTTTTTCTCTCCCCCGTCCAATTGAGGAGGGGGAGTGATAGAGCAGCTTTGGTGGGCACCTGGCATCCAGCCAGGGTCAACCCACCACACTTTTCCAGATCACTTCTTCGAATTTGCTGAACAGTATAAGCCCCAGTGCAGACCCTTGCAGAATGCTGCTTGTCACCTCCCTCCATGGCATAACCTGACTGTTTTTCTCTGATGTTATGGCTGCTGAGTTTCCTTAGAAGTCCTTGGCGGATGACCTTGCTGAAAGTTTTAGAAATCCAGAGAGATTATCTGTCAACCAGACATCCTCATCTACATGCTTGCTGATATGTCCAGAGAACTCAGAAGTTTGCAGAGGAGGACTTGCCTTTACAAAACTGTGCTGACAGTTTCCAAGTCTACCCCTCTCTTCCCATGTTTGGCTAGTGTACCCCCATCCTTCTTGATTCCAGCTGTTTTGCTCCCAGCACCATAGCACACTGCCTTATGCTTTGAGCTACTGAATTTGATGCTCTGTTTTGACTGTTTCCATCATCTGAGTTGCTCAAGGTCAGGTTACAAGGCACGGTCCCACTCCAAACCAGAACGTGGAGCCTCCATACACACCTATGTTTCTGTAAAGCCAGCAACAACACTGGTTTCCTAATCCTCCTTGTCAAGGAGAATGGGATCATCCTCTGGGATATTTTCCTGCTTCACAAAAGAGGAAGGTGTGCCTATCACTGTGAGGCCAAGGAAACGCTGACCTGGAGGGCTTAGTTTTTGTGTGGGAGGCTCAGTGCTTTGGTTAATCAGGCTCTGAGACCTCCTGCTTCTTGAAGAATATTCTGCTGCTTTTGTCTTCCTACTCCTCAGGTTTGTATTGATAGATTTAACCAATGGACTCCTATATCCTTTATCCTAAGGCCATTAATGAGAATATGAAATAACACATATGCCCCAAGGCAAATGTGAGGGGACTGTCCCTCCAGAGTGACAGTTCTTACAGCACAGCTTACTGCCAGCTCTCCTGTAGCTGCTTGCATGCTTCCTTAACAGTTCTTGCAATAATCCCTTCTCCGATTGAGCAAGTAATCTTCCACAAGGTGCTATCTGGTGTTTATCAAAGTTTGTTTCCTTTGCTTGCTTTTTAAGAAGCTTGCTTTTCTTCCTAAGGAAAAATAATAGGTTGGCCTGGCTTTGCCTTTACAGAATCACAGAATCACAGAATGGTTGGGGTTGGAAGGGACCTCTGGAGATCGTCTTGTCCAACCCCCCTGCTTGAGCAGGTTCACCTAGAACAGGGTGCACAGGACCTCGTCCAGGTGGGTTTTGAATATTTCCAGAGAAGGAGATTCCACAGCCTCTCTGGGCAGCCTGTTCCAGTGCTCTGTCACCCTCACAGTAAAGAAGTTTTTTCTCATGTTCAGGTGGAACTTCCTGTGTTCTAATTTGTGCCCATTGCCCCTTGTCCTGNGGCATCTTGGATGGGTCTCGCAGAGCATTCCTTTAACCACTGTAGCCCCTCAAAGGTGGTAACCATGGCCTCTACGGAAAGCTTGCCCAAGGAAGATCACAGAGCAAGGCCTCATTTTGTGATCCTTGGCTGCAAATTTACACTTAGAATCATAGAATCATAGAATCATTAAGGTTGGAAAAGACCTCTATATCATCAAGTCCAACCGTCAACCAACACCACCATGCCTCCTAAACCAGGCCCTGGAGTGCCACGTCTACACCTTTTTTGAAAGCCTCCAGGGATGACGACTCCACCACCTCTCTGGGCAGCCTGTCCCAATGCTTAACCACTCTTTCGGTAAAGAAGTTTTTCCTGATATCCAATCTAAACCTCCCCCGACACAACTTGAGGCCATTTCCTCTCGTCCTATCGCTAGTTTCTTGGGAGAAGAGTCCAACAACTTGCTCTTGTTGAATTTCATTCGGTTCCCCTCAGCCCAGCTCTCCAGCCTGTCCCGGTCTCGCTGGAAGGCAGCGCAGCCTTCTGGCGTATCAGCCACTCCTCCCAGTTTGGTATCGTCGGCAAACACTTTGATACACTTATGTTGTGTTCTCCTCCAGTTTCTATTTCACTCTGTCTTTCATTAGGCTGCCTTTCCTAATTTTCTCTAAAACCTTAAATGTCATTGAGGTTTGGCTAACATAGGTCGTCTTGTCTAGTTCATTTTATCTCCTTATTCTTTGAATATGGACATTAATTTCCTATTATCCACTCATATTGTGCCTCCACTAATTAGAGAAGTTTATGGAAAATATTTGCTACCAAAGCTGAGATTTCATAGAGGAGAGCCTTAGAAGTTTTGAGATGAAGTTTGTCTGGTTGCTTTAATCAAGAACACACAAAATCTTTCAGTTTTGCTTCCACTTTATTTGAGGTAATTTTCATTTTCATACCCTTACTCCCATCTTCCTTTTGCCTCCTGTATTAGCATTTTCCTTAATTAGTATTTTACTTCTGATTTCAATTAGTTTTAGGCCCTATGTATTCATCCTTGTGGTATTAGAGCCGTTCTGATTTATGTAGCCAATTGTTTAATTTCTATTACAAAGTCACACTCATCTTAATTCTCAAAAGTTTTCCCGTCATCACTGTGCTGCTTTACTCCTAAAACATTGCTTTCTCTTCAGTCTTCTTTTCTCTTTCTTGCCAGCTTCTTTGATTAACTGAAATTATTGATACATAACTCATTATTTTGTACATGCAAGTGCATGTTTGGGTGTATGCTGACTCCTGCCCAGTAAACTACTTTAATATGCATTAACTTGGTCCAGTAATAGTTTCGTAGAGTTCAGTATTTGGTCATGCCTCAGGCTAATTTGTTGAAGTTCAGCCTTGAGTAATGCACTTACTCAGCCTTTGGAGTATGTAAATATTTCCCTTGAGTGTAACTCTATGAGTAGCTCTGGTCGATGGTGAAATTACACAGAAAATGCATGGTTTTGCACTTCCCTCTAAAATGACTTAGATTTTACATAGGTCTTACAGGATGTAAACTAAAATTTCTTCTTTTTTTTTTTTTTCATCTGGGTATGATCAAACTTGCAGGAAAGTCTGTGTGCTCTTAATTGAAAGACTTAACTGGTGTTGCAGTAGCAGAAAACAACTCATCACTGAAGCTGCCTGCAATTTCTGCTGTTTTGTAACAAATGGAGAGAACATAAGGTTGCTGTGGGAGTGCTCTTTCCACTGCTTGGATAAAACATAACCAGGTCTGGGGACTCAGCATGCTGCCCGCTGTGAGCGGGGGGCTCATGCGAAGCTTTCATTTTCAACAGCACTATCTTTTCTGCGGTGATACGAGCCAGGGAAGGTCGCAACCCTTCCTTGCAGTGGTATACAAGCAAAGCACTGTTGTTGGTGCCTGCTGCAGAAAGCCCTCATCCCAGTGCTACACAGGCATCATAACATTGTGTGGTGGTCTCTGAGATAAGGACTGCCAGGGTCTCGGATAAGATTGCTATATTTCCTCTTATTCAAGGCTTAAGAGATATTATTGTTGTTTTTATCCACAGAATATAAGATCTACTTGGCTATGTGTGGTGCCTTGTTTCAGTAAGAAAGTAAATTGGGCTTTATGCCCATGTAGGAGCATGGGGAGGGGGGTGTTACATACCTCCCTTGGCATGCATGACCTCCAGCTGTCTCGAGTGTTACCTGGACCCCACCGAACTGCAAAGGTAAAGTTCCCATTGATGTCAGCAGCATCCAGGCTTCACCCCCAAAGACCACATTTGCAAAGGTTCTCGGGGATTGTGTACCCTTTCACCCGCCTTCTGTGTGTATGCATGTGTGTATAAATAAATTTATAGTCCTGACATTCTAGGAAGTGTTGTTGCAGCATATTGGTCCAGATGGGATCAATTTGAGCACTGTATAAAATATAATATTTCCTTCTAGATCTAGCACATATGTTGCATTTATTACTATTACAATAATGAGCCATTAAGACAGTCCAAGAAATAATTAATTAATTCTGGTTAATTCTACTTAATTGCTCTCCATCACTAACTTGGAAAAAAAAGGACTTTTATTTCCCCGTTGGATTATACAAATCAACCCCGTGACGACAAACAAGATATTGATTTTACATCTTTTTCCTCAGGCTAATTTAAGGTACAAAGCAAAAATATTTGATGTAAGCAATACCCTAGCTGGTACAATGTTTAGACTCAGGCATAAAAAAAGCAAGTAGAGAACAGAACACAGTGAAAAATGTCTGACAGCTGGTATTAATTTAATAGATTCAGGGGATTATACCGAATTAAGCCAGCCAGAGAAAAACTTTTCAAACTGCTGCTTCAGTGGGGATGTTCAGTTTTTCTCAGGGGTGATCTGAATGCCACGCTAATTTTCGAACAAGAAGGTCTAATCCCTTCTGCTGCTTTTGCTTAGTAGTGAAGGCCTCCGTACTCTTGTAGCTTAGGAGCAGGACCCGTTCTCCTCTATTCATGCTTTACAGATTACAACCAAACCCCCAAAGTTAAAGTTCACAGGCATCCCTGCTAGAGAAATGACAACCTCATCCCATGGCATTTCTCAGGTAATTAAGGCTTTGCTAATAGGTTCTCAGCTTCTCCTTGGGCCACCAACTCCCTTACCCTGTCATCAGTTCTCTAGGGAATGCCATTGACCTCAGCTATTACTGCTTAAATATTCATGGAATGACTGATTTTCTGTTTTATTTTTATATAATAGTGCACTGACACAAAAACTATGTAAAAAGGAGATATTAGAGTTACAAGGTTAAGTATTCGTAACGTAAGGAATGCCAAAATGATGGTGTTTTGAGCAGCGTTATTTATTTAACATATGCATTACAACATCATCTCTAATTACAAGATGTATCCCGCTTCTGGCCCAGGCCCTCTGCCTTCTCCAGTACTGAGAGCCAAGCTGCTCTGAAGCCTCATTGAAGCTGAAGAGCAGATGAAGCTCCTTTTTCTAGGAACAGCCTTATTTATGTTGCTTTAGGAGGTGCCTAGCAAGCAAGCCAGGGAAGAGTCCTGGCAAAGCAGGGCATAGTACCTGTCCTGGTACAGGTCTCCTGCCTCTCATCTGATGGGGCTCTTACCTCTCCTACCAGCTGGTCCAAACCCTGCTTCTTCCAGGCCATGTGAGGATCAGCAACGTGGTCATGGCCCAGCGGTGACTCCCGTGTGTGGTGCTTAGCGCCTACCTCCACCTGTCCCTGTATGCTTGAGAGCCTGATTCGCAGGCCAGTCCAGGTAAACCTCTGTTGTCAAAGGCTGCAGAAAGGCTCAGCTGCTCCCAGGGCATGTGTGCAACCTGGGCACCAGCTGGAGCACTGAGCAGCCAAAGCATATGCAGCAAGCCCCTGATGTGTAAGCTACTCTAGTTTGGGCAGACTTTTATAGGAACTGCAAAGAAATTTTAAATGACTAAGGTTGATCCTCTCTTCCTTGTCCCTGTCTGATATTTGGCTCTGATCCTAGGCGTGTTCTAAGAAGGATTCACAGATTTTAAATGATTTCTTTTCTTCTGACTTCCTTCTCAAATACATTTAACTGTTTTTGCTGAAAAATTCCAAAAAGATTGTCTGAAACAGATGTCCAGTATGGAGGACTTCAGCCAGAGCAGTCTGTCTGGGAAAGCTGAAATGGGAAGCGTAAGGATTTAGTTGCATAAGCATGTATGCTTTTCTAGAGGAGGGTTAGTAAGGTAATTAAGCACACAGTGTGCTAATAGTCATATATGATGTCTTCTGAGAAGAGGAATGGAAGCTGATAGAATATTGGGATTGCTGTATAAACAGTAGTGATGCATTCTTTTCATTCACATAAGGATTTTTCTAACACCTCATTAATTTATTAAAACCAGATAGCAAATCTTGAATAAAATACTGGCAGTGACCCCATAATAATTAACCACCAATAGTGAAGTCTGTTTAGTTTAAAAACACACACAAAACAGGGTACCATTTATTATATTATGACTGTTGCTGTCATCTCTGAATGTGCATGTTGACTTATTAATGATTTTAGGGCACAGTGAATGGTTATATCTTCCTGCTATAATTAGTATTTGTTTTCAGCAGCTGTTGAAAATTGTTGTTTTGTGATACTGAATAAATTATTTTAGATACAGGAAACATTAACCGTGAACCATCTGTTTTGGGATATATTAAGTTCTCATTTAAAGATGATGTCTGAATAATTACTTTCTCATTTTGAACTTTCAAAAGCAGAACTTAGTTTTTAAACCACTCATGGCTCATGTTAATGTTTTGTGTTTTTTCCCCCTTTTACAGAATCAATAGTGTTTCTCTGCAAAAGAAAAAGATTCCGTCACTTTGATGTTTTTCAAACATTCAACCTTCCCTAAATCATATGTACTCCTCCAATCACTGGAACGTGAGGTAATACGCTTAGAAGGACTGTGATGGGCAGGTGAATAAGTTTTTTGAAATATCCTTATAATCCCAATACTTTAAAGTAAATTTGATAAAATAGTTATAAAAATGCAATGCATACTTTTATAGGCCAGATATTCCCCTTCATTAGGGGGTAGGATAACTCTCAGGCTTTCCTTCTAATCCGGGCTAGTTCTCCAACAGATGAAGCCAACGGGAGTCTCTGTTGCTGTGGGAGTGGCACAGGGTCCAAAGCCTCTGAAAGCCATTCTGTGCAGATATTAGAACTGGGAGATATTTATATCGCATGCATGTCCTGTGCACAGCACGCATGAATGTACTGACAAAGCATAAACTGATGCCTGGCTTTAAGTATGCCAGAAGGATGTGTGTGCCCCATGATTCGGGAGGAAGCCAAGTAGCAAGGGAATTGCAGAGATGAAGGCACAAGAAGCAGGAATCAACTGAAAGTTAGGTTTTTAGCCTATGCAGATCATCTTAGGTTCCCTTTGTTGCCAGTGCACAGATAAAGCCAATGCTTTAAGTTAATTAGTTCTTCTTAAAGCAAATGCGGCAAACCGCATTCCGGGGTGCATCAAACACAGTATAAGCAGCCAGTCAAAAGAGGTGATTATCTCGCTGCATTTAGCATTGGTGTGGCCTCACCCTGGGTACTGTGGCAGGTGCACCCGCCCTTAGAGAGACCAGGGCTTTCGTACTGTTGAAGCAGAGCGGCCGCTGCTGCTTTTCGCGCCCTTACTTTCGCGCCCTTGCTGCCGTGCTGGGCCGACAGATGGAGCCCTTGGCCAATAGGCAACGGACATGACCATATATGACCACAGATCAGTAGGGTATAAATGGAGCCCTGCCGGGGGGCCTACTGAGCCGGTCCTCCTCGGAGCAGCAGATCTGCAGTCGGGGACTCTCCCCTTGGGTTGGGATGCCACCTAAGGTAACTCCTCGAGGTTGAGAGCCCTCATCTTCTTAGGTGAGTGATTGCGCATTTTGGATATGGATTTGGATTTGGAGAGATATGGATTTGATGGGTGGACTGTTTGGTGGATAAAGAATTGGCTGGATGGTTGCATCCAGAGGGTAGTGGTCAACGGCTCAATGTCCGGATGGAGATCAGTGATGAGTGGTGTCCCTCAGGGGTCCATATTGGGACCAGTACTGTTTAATATCTTCATCAGTGACATAGACAGTGGGATCGAGTGCACCCTCAGCAAATTTTCAGATGACACCAAGCTGAGTGGTGTGGTTGACGCCTGAGGGATGGGTTGCCATCCAGAGGGACCTGGACAAGCTTGAGAAGTGGGCCCATGTGAACCTCATGAGGTTCAACAAGGCCAAGTGCAAGGTCCTGCACCTGGGTCGGGGCAACCCCCAGTATCAATACAGGCTGGGGGATGAAGGGATTGAGAGCAGCCCTGCAGAGAAGGACTTGGGGATACTGGTGGATAAAAAAACTGGACATGAGCCGACAATGTGCGCTCGCAGCCCAGAAAGCCAACCGTATCCTGGGCTGCATATAAAGAAGCGTGGCCAGCAGGTCGAGGGAGGTGATTCTGTCCCTCTGCTCTGGTGAGACCCCACCTGGAGTACTGCGTCCAGCTCTGGAGTCCTCAGTACAGGAAAGACATGGACCTGTTGGAGCGGGTCCAGAGGAGGGCCACAAAAATGATCAGAGGGCTGGAACACCTCTCCTATGAAGAAAGGCTGAGAGAGTTGGGGTTATTCAGCCTGGAGAAGAGAAGGCTCTGGGGAGACCTTATTGCAGCCTTTCAGTACTTAAAGGGGGCTTCTAAGAAAGATGGGGACAGACTTTTTAGCAGGGCCTGTAGCGATAGGACAAGGGGTAATGGTTTTAAACTGAAAGAGGGTAGATTTAGACTAGATATAAGGAAGAAGTTTTTTACAATGAGAGTGGTGAGACACTGGAACAGGTTGCCCAGAGAGGTTGTAGATGCTCCATCCCTGGAAACATTCAAGGTCAGGTTGGACGGGGCTCTGAGCAACCTGATCTAGTTGCAGATGTCCCTGCTCATTGCAGGGGGGGGTTGGACTAGATGACCTTTAAAGGTCCCCTCCAACCCAAACTATTCTATGATTCTACGATTCTGCAATTCTGAACATAGCCACCATTCCCACTAAAGTAATAAAATCACCAATATCCTTAAAGCAAATCATCCAACTATCATTCACTTCACTCTGCTGCTATTTAGACTGCTTTCCATCATCCTTTGTTTTGTCTAACCTTTAAGGTCTTCAGAATAAGAGTAATGAGGCATTATTTCCAGTTATACTGCACTTTCTAAGAATTTTAAATTTATCTTCTCTATGATACTGTGAATGTTGTTCATCCCAGTACTTTCTGCATCTTTCCTCTGTTATTTGTGGGTTCTTTAATTTTCAAGTCCATCAGACAGACACCTCTACTCCCAACTGCAGGATAAGCTTGAAATCACACACATGTACATGCGCCAGTAAAGAAATAGAAAATTAGCCTCCATGGATAGGAAGGGTGATAAGTGTTAATCTCAGGTTTCATTGTTGCTTACAATGGACTTGGAATAAAGCACTTTGGGTGGGTTTTTTTTTTTCTTTTTTAACTGCACTGTATTGTATTTGAGGGCTGCTTCCAGTTTATAGTTGCAGGGCTTCATGGGACACTGGTGTGTTCAGTGGAGTAAAACTTCTCCACTCTCTGCTACAACTATACTAAGAATAAAGTACATCTGAGAACTGAAAACCCATAGTCATGTTATTAATTCAGGTTCAAAAAATGATGATTTAATTGCTGTGCACTTTCTTTTCTCTTTACACATTCTCCACTTTCCCCTTCTCAATCATCCTAAAGAGTAGTATAGCTAACCCCAAGTGTAGGTAAGCAAAATTTGTCCATTGCTGATTTGGGACCTATAGAGTTTACCTGCTTTTCTCCAACCACTTTGGAATAATAAAGTTTTCCTATTTCTATATCTTTCATCAGTTCTTCATTTCTATATCTTTGCATGAGTTCCTTTGGTCAGACAAAAAAAAAAAAAGGAAAACCCCACTCTGACAACATAAACTAAGAAACTTTTTTGCTCTTTCTCTAGTCTCCACTCTTTCCACCTTTCCCCAAATCCCCTCTCCTTCAGCAACAATTTCTAGCCACATTCCACTGACTGGATTTGCCTGCTGTGCAAAGTGATTTTCACTAATCTGCTACTTAGTAGGTAATTTTTAAAACAATTTGTCCATATTCATCAGTGGTGTGACATCATTGATTTCAGTTGGAGTCACACCAAGAATTAATGTGGGCTATTAATTTTGCAGAAAGCTTTTCATATGCAAGTAGGTGTGTGGTGCAATTGCCAGGAGTGTTGATGACTGCTCTAGCTCCTAGGGTGGATATCAGTTGTTGTGGGGAGCTCTATGCTGTCTTGCCATAAGAAGATTTAATTCCCTCTAGATGAAAGCTTTTGGAATCTATATTTTGTCCAGTGGGCTTATTTGCTTTACTTGCTGACTGTATTTAACATTCATGTTAAATTTTCATAGAAAAACATGTCAGTCCATGGTGCATGATACTTCTAACAATATGTGCTAGCACTGCTGACCCAATATTCAGGAAAAGGATGCATCAAGCTTGTCTATATAATGAACCTAAGCTCCCTTTAATAACAGATAATTAAACCCTTTTTAATAAAGGGCATGTGTACAATGCACCAAGACTGATGTAAAACCCGGAGCAACCAGCTTTCTATGCAGCATTTTTTATCACAAATTTTGATGGCCTTCTCATGTAAGCGAAAATTTGGTCATTTATTTTTGAATAAGATATAATGTGAATGATACACTGAAGTTCAGTGTTCCTAAGGTCTTTTCATTTGATACAAAAATTAATTTTGTGCTATGCTCATTGGTCTTTGTTATTTTAAGGGGCTGGAAAATTTTTAATGGTAAATCTTGAAGACTGTTGCTGTAGAAATCAAGAAAGAAGACTTGGGAAGAGGGGAAGGCTAGAAGACAGGTAGGAGATATTTCAAGTTTCTGTCATCTGGCAAGTGTGAGAGCCATGAGGGGATTACAGACTATTCTTACTAGGTGGATATTTTAGTGAAAATAACTATTAGTTTTAATCAATTACATGACATCTATGTTAGTATTAGGTTTCAATTAAAATACATTATTTAGATACATAATCACACCTCCCGTAGCTATTGTTTTATAACTGTATTGCATATTGATAGGTCATGTTGCCTTCACAACCTGAAAGGCTACAAAGCCAGACTGCAAATTCTAACAAACAGCTCTGTGGCTGAGAAGAGACCATGAAGCAGTAGGATAATGACATTGTTGGGGGACATGTGCAACTACTAGAAGATTTAACAAAAGTCTCCTGAATCCCCCAAACTCTGCATTTATCACACCAACCCAACCAGGCACAAGAAATTGAGAAACGTGTAGCTGCAAATTATAATTTGTCCTTTTGGAACACAAGCGCTGTTAAAAAAAAAGGACTTCTGAATGACCAGTCTGCATACTCAAGGGATAAGGTCATGCTTTCATCCCAGCATGCCCTAGCTTTGTACAAAGAGAGCAAGGGACAGCAATGCTAAGAACTCTAATTCTATAAATAACCCAAGAGCAAGCTTTCTCAGCAAAGTGTGGCTGATCTGACTATGAAGACTATCCTTTGCTATATATAGCTAAAGAACGAGTACTTTAATAAGATCAGAGAAAGAGTAAAAATAAGCTAAGTACATCCAAGCATATTTTTGAAATGCAGGTTTGAAGTTCAGCATTAACTGAATCCATGGACAACAGGAGATACCATCCCCCATCCTGTAGAGAAAATCCCTGCTGAGGAACAAGCCTCCAGGGAGCCAGCTGCAGGCAACGGTGGCCAAGGCATCTGCCGAGGGCAGCAGATTGCATGGTTAGCAAAAAGGCATGAACGAGCCTTGGCCTTGCTGTCCACATCATCTGCACCAGATGAGATGAGGACAGTGTAACTCAAAGGGGAGACTGAGGCCCATCAACCCCATCTCAGGATCATTGGCAGACTTACAGACATATTGCATCTCTGGGTGCAGATCTACAAATGAAAGGGTAATCCAAGCCCATCAACAAGAGTGGGATTTTTAGTAGTACTTCTGTTACCTGGTGACTTGAATAAGTCCTGGTACAGTCACAGGTGAGGGCTTACTTTCATAAGTCTCTTGGAGGCAGGTCACAAAAGCAGTTTTGAGACCATCACCAAGGAGGTCCTGCCCTACCTGACAATGAAACCCTTTTCCTAAAGAGCTGCTCAGGGGAAAGCTCATCACTGACCTCAGTAGAGCCATGGGAAGTGGTACGTGGCCAAGGCACCCTCAGATGGTGGGACATACTGGCAGGGCTATCAGCAGCACCACACAGCACTAACACCACCCACATAAAACAGGAGTGGAAAAGGAGGGAAAAGGAAAAAGTTTCAACAGATCCAGTTCACATGATAATTAGAAAGTAGAAAAATGGGATTTAAAAGAATATTTTTAAGATAAATGAAAAAAAATCATGGGAAGAAAAGAAATATTTTAAGTCAGATCTCTCCAGAAATAAGTGTATATTAGACAGATGATTTTATTAAAGCCAGCTTTCTGAGCAGCATCCAGAGGGCTCTGCAGCATGCGCCTGAAATAACAATCAGATGCAAACCAGGAACACAAAGATGAAACCTGGCCAAACCTCCAGGGAGATTAGCAAGTTCCCAAGTGTGTTTTTAAGTGAAGGATCATCATGCTTGCTTTATATACACCAATTAACCTCACACCAAGAGTAGCACTGAGGAAGCACAGTTATTCTAGTGTAAAACCAGCGTGAGATCAAAGCTGGGGGGAATAAATGATTTTTTAATGTAGCCTCTCACTTCTTATACAGGTGAGAAACCCAGCCCCTTGACCAAAATATCCCCACATGCTGGAACCTTATTGAGGGGCAGAAAGGCAGTACAAAGAGCTTTCCTTCAGTATTATTTAATGGCTTAGGCTTTGGGGACAGGGAAGCATTGGGCATAATTTCATGTCACCTCTGTGGGGTAACAGCTGAGGTCTGTTCACAGCACCAACTGGGAGCTCAGCAATGGGAAACGGGTGGGAGAGGGTTGTGGAGGAGAGGGAAGGATGGCTGCAATCCAAAGGAAAGGGGCTGCAATGCTTGCCAGCAGCTGCGCTAGGTACGCAGGAGCCAGAAGTCGGGCAATCATTTAGACTAATCGGTTATTTCAGTGCTTGTGTTTATGGTGTTAACCTCTATTCCTACTACAAATCTTTTTCCTTTCCTCTAAGACTTGAAGTGTACAGCAGCCCTGTGGGATCCCCCGGTGAAAAGCTAGTAAGCTATGCAGACTTTGTCCTTTGGTGAGCCAGGATCCCATGGAGGCTCATCAGGATCAGATCGAACCGCTGGCAGGCACACAGGGCACCGTGCTATCATGTCTGAGCCAGCAGAGACCCAGCCACAGCCCCCTCCAGGTACCTTCTCCCTCCACCTTCCTACTCTCCTGACTTTTTTTCAGCAGACCCTGAGATCACAGCATGTTGCAATATTTCCCTGGGCACCACCCAGCCTACAAAGACTGACCGGATGACCGATGTGCACAGCAGAGCTAAGCACTGGGACTCGAATGCCTGGCCACAGCGGGTGACCCAACCCAACCCAACCTGCCTGCCTGGCAGAGCAGGCATGAGCGAGCAGCACCTCCCTGCCTGGGAGCACCTACAGAGCGAGATTTCATAGAATCATAGAATCATTAAGGTTGG
>WAAD01026642.1:0-20250 GCA_013389945.1 Fregata magnificens | reverse complement strand
GTACCACTCCTGTGGGCTGCTAAGGTCCTGCGGTTTTCCATTAAGCTAAATGAGAAAGTCTTGACCATCACAATTTGCGCCATTGGGTCCGTTATCTTTTGCCCTACAGGTGATTTGCTATGTGCTTTATTACAGAAGACAGAATAGTTGAGAGGGTATTGTCCTGCAGACAGCAATGTCAAAGCTTATCCATTTACGGGTACAATGATACTTTCCAAGTGATAGAGTAGAGAGTGTTGTATGATTCCCATTAATTTTGGTAGGAAGCACATAATTTAATATTAAAAAATGACTCTGAAAAGGAGTTAGAATGATTTTATTGATGAAACAAAACATAAAAATGCATACAGATATTTTTAGTTGCTTTAGCACAATATCTTTGGCCCTAGAAGAAGAAAACAGGTCTGTTATAACTAGTCACATAGCTAAAATGCACTGGCATGTGCTGGCAGACTAAAACGTTCATGCAAGTGTAGCCAATATATTCAAATGGCTGCAACTGTACAGAATTCCTCAGACAATATCTAAACAGCATTTCAACTGGCATACTTATTTCTTTTCTTCTGACGGCTACTAAGCATCTCAGTATTCACTGATGAACTGTTACCCTGTGAAAAATGTTGACATGTGATGAGCCTCATGTAGCTCTTTGACTTAATTCTGTGCATTTGTGTTACAACGGCAGGGCTAGTATCAGGCAAGGTGAGGGAGGTCTGTTAGTTAATCTCCTCAATAGCCAGCAGGGGAAGCTGCTGCATTGGTTTTCAGTGTGACTCATAAATGCTGGTTATTTTTAAATTCACAGATAAAAAGGTGGAGTTATCTTAAAATGAGAGACAGAATATGTATGTTTTCATGAAGGGGTTTTTGTCAGACTCCGCTTGGGATGACTAAACTACTCACAAGTGAGAAAGCAGGGAATGAGTGGTGCACGATGGAACAAACAGGTGCTATTTAGTGTCTAAACTTAGTATGTTCTATATATTTACTTAGACTACTAAATACAAGAGACTTCAAAAGCTGGCTTAATATAGATTCAGTGATTTAAGCAATTATTAGATGACTGTAGTCCTTGCTCCATATGCATAAGAAGTGTTTCTGTAGAAAAGATGCTGGACTGGAGCAAGCTCAGGTTCTGTTCTCCAGCTTGTCATAACAAGTGTCAGATAGTCATTTGGGCTCCATTCAAAATATTTTTCCTAAGCACATGCTTATGGGCTCAGTCTTTCATCTTTAAACAACAATACAATACTTTGCGCTTCCCATCTTTTTCCTCATATTAAAAAGAGCTATGTTTTGATGGCCAAAGAGCTATAGTCCTCCAGCTGGTCTGAAATAAAAACAAAGTCTTAGCACATACTTTTACTTTATCCTTAAAACATTATCGGGACGTTATGAGACTCTTAAGTTACAAGGACAAATACCATGAAACTGATTATTAAAGAGAGCTGGAGACCAAGAAATTTTTGCCAAATTTGTCAGCTGAATTTGAACTAACTGTGTGTATGATCCTAAAACCAATACTTTAACTATTGGTACATCTTTTCTTCTCAGTTTCTACCAGGACAGGATTTGTATGAGTGTTATCACACTGGTAAACTGAAAATATTCCCTTCATGCCTTATTAATAATAGATGTGTCAGATAGTGTGGTGGAAATGAGGTTTTAATTGGGCATGTATAGAAGCTCTGCAATTAGAAAGGCCATTGTCAATTCTCGTATGAACCTTGCCTTGAGCTTATATTAATGACCCATTAAGAAAGTTTTCTCATGAAATCTAATACTCTTGTTTTTGTCCAAACTAATGATATAGTCCTAATTCTAATTTAATTCTAATTCTAACCTTTCTATTGGCATAAAAGTCCCTCAGTAGGAACCTGCAAGATTGCTACACATCTGAATGAAAATTATTAGTTCACCTGTAGGAAATCTACTAGTTTAGGACTGACTCTTTTCCTGTCTTCAAACAAATGGATTTTGTTCTCCAAATGAAGTTTGTTTTGAAGATGCTTACAGATGTGTAGTGGGTATTTATTCGTGGTTCTGTCCAAACTAATGCATTTGCGTAGCAAATAACAAAATACTGTGTACTCAGAGGTTATGATGCTCATGACCATAAATGGCACATGTGCATACATATTTATAAATTCAGTTCTACCCTGGTGGCAACTGAGGGAATGGCCACAATTTATCCCTTGAGGTGACAGAATCAGTTGGTAACTTACAAGTAGTAAAGGGAAATTCCTACCTCATATGCAATTATTTTCATGTTACAAGCCCTTATAAGAATAAAGATGATTTGTATTACTCTTTTATCTTCAAGGAGATTAAACTGTACTTTAGAAATTGATTCAACATATATTTCAGATCTAATAAGGGGTTTATACTTATGTTTCCGGAGGAGTCAAGACACCCAGAAGTACTGCTGTAGAAAGCTTAAACATTTGTCTGTTGGGGAAAGCTTTACCAAAAAGGCTGAAAAACAAACCAGCAAACATTCAACTGTACAGCTTGAGAGAGTCTACTTGGCACAATTTATTGCATTTGTTATCTTCTAAGCTGTTTGCTCTTGTTCAAATAGCTAATGCAATGCTGGAAGCAGGGAAATACTAGATGCAGGATGGTGGCAGGGGTTTCTCACAAAGAAAATATGGATACTATTGTTGGAACACTGGACTCATTGTCCAGGCTTCAGAATTAAAAGCAACTTTAGAGGAACCATAGTTGTGGGGAAAATACCTTTATGCAAACTATTTAAGAGATTCAGCCTCTTTAGTTTAATACAGAGAAATGGCCAAGATCTATGTCTTGATTACAGCCCATAAGCACCTCTAATGGAGGAAAGATTTTTGACAGCTTATGTCTCTAAATTTAGCAAGTAGTAGCACAAAAGAACTAAACCTGCCATACAAACCTTGATATATTCAGGGCAAAAATAAGGGGTACAATGTCTTAAACTATGTATACACCCACAAGATAGCACAGTTCCCAGCTCCAAGTTGTCCTGTCAACTTCTCAGAATTTTTCTCCCACTCATTTTTGGGTTTGACAGTAGTGTTATAGATTGGTAGAGCCTAATCTATTTTATACAGAAAATCAGAGAAGTATAGCAATTCGTTCTTTCTGTTCTTAAGAGTCTCTGAACATAACGGTATGACTAGCAAAAATATTAACATTAGCCAAATGATGTATAGAAACAATCCTGTCACTAATTCCTCACAAATATTCCTATTTTCCCATTCTACAACAAAAACTGGTATTCCTTTTCTATCTGCCATATTATAAAATTCCTAGTTTCCAGTCTCCCTTCCAGTATTCATTGACTTTCTATCACCTTTCTAATGAACTATCTGTCTAACACTTCCAACACACATATGGATGTGCCAGGTCACTATCTTGGATGGTTTCAGAAAAACAACCAGAAGTATTGCTTTGAATTCACTTCTCTTTTAACTTCCACTTTATACCATATTTTATTTATAACTACCGTTTGCACTCCAAAGCCAACTAGTTATACCCATCTCATTTGCTTACAGGAATATATTAGCCTGTCTTATTTTACTCCAGCATTCATCTGTTTCCTCCATGTGCTTCTTGCTACATCTTGTATAACTGAAATATCTCCAGCATATAAAAGTGTTGAAGTACTCAGGTATCCATTATACTTAGAAAAAAATTGGTTTTCACATACCTTTACATAATTCTTATCCTTTTAATTTTTTTTTTTTTTTTTTTTTACATTTTACTTTTTTTCTAAGTAGTTGAAGCCACTGCCTGTTTTAGAGGAATACTGAAGGTGGTTTCTAAAACATCGTATATGTAGTCAAGTTAGGTTAAATATGCATCATTTCTTCACATTCTTCAGCAGTTCTTTTCCTACCTTCTGACTCCTTTGACAGGAAGATTTTATTAGAAGAAATTTTTAAACTCCTTTTAAATAAATTGTGAATGGTTCCATTTACGGAGCAAATGTTTAGCCAAAGGCTGAAAGCTTTAAGCAATAAGAAGTTTTCGTTTGGAGCAAGAAGACCAAATGTCTCACAGGGAGGAAAAAAATTGTTTAATTTCAGAAAAGATAGTGCTCAAAGGAAATTGAATCTTTCTGCTAAGTTTGAGCATTTCATATCTACAGGTTTCTTTAAAGAGCCTCAAATTCTCGTCATTTGACTAACATAATTGATCCCAGCTATGCCTCTGGAATTAGTTCCTATAGGCTTGATTTGGACGAATCACATGACTAGAAGCAGGACTGCACCCGAAGTCAGTAAATAGCAGATGGTAAAATAGCCAAATACGTTTGTAAACAGCTCCCTAGGCTAAATGTCTGCATCAACAGCTGGAAGAGGATATTCAGTATGGTTAGTGTCTTTTTCTGTGTGGATACCAACTGTTATTGGATATTTGCTGTGTTTACTGACTACCTTGATGCATATGAGGCTTTATATATATTTTTTAGTTTTTCATACATGGCAGATGTTGGCTGAAAACAATTAGGCAAAAAGCAAGTAGATTAAAAACTTCTTCAATAAATTATAATTTAAATGAGAAAATTTACATTAGACATCTCAGAATAATTATGAAACAATTATCTAATAATGAAGCTTCCAAGCTTTTTCTAACAGATGGTCAGAAGCTGAAATATATTGGATCACAGATAATCAGCAAATTTAATATGCAGGAAAAATGCAGCAATCTATCATCCTGCTATAACCCACTGTACTATAATATACTTCTTGTAACTCTAAGATCAGAGGAACATTTCAGGGTCTCTAATCTAATATAGGGGTGATACAGGGTTTCAGAGACAGCATTTCAGAAAGTTGTCTAAACTTGTCACTTTACAGCAGCTATATTTTTGACTTACCACATGCTTAGTTATGTCACCTTAAAAACCATCTTAAGACAACTTCAGGACTCATTATGTTTCACATCCAATTACTATAGGAGTGCAAATTACTTGCTGTATGTTGTCATTCTAGACAATGATAGCTACTTCTTGTTTTATGTGAATTTTATATTAACTCCTTTATAAAATGCTAAATAAAAAGCAGGAGTGTGTATTATGTATTAACCAAATAAAATATATAACGTCATATAGGTGTATGTGGCAGGTTGACCCTGGCTGGATGCCAGGTGCCCACCAAAGCCACTCTATCACTGCCCCTCCTCAACAGGACAGGAGAGAGAAAATACAACGAAAGGCTCGTGGGTTGAGATAAGGTCAGGGAGAGATCATTCAGCAATTACCGTCACAGGCAGAACAGATTTGACTTGGGGAAAATGCATTTAATTTGTTACCAATCAAATCAGAGTAGGATAATGAGAAATACAAACTAAATCTTAAAACACCTTCCCCCCACCCCTCCCTTCTTCCCAGGCTTAACTTTCCTCACGATTTTCTCTACCTCCTCCCCCGCAGCGGCACAGGGGGACGGGGAGTGGGGGTTGCAGGCAGTTCATCACACGTTGTTTCTGCTGCTCCTTTCTCCTCAGGGGGAGGACTCCTCACACTCTTCCCCTGCTACAGCGTGGGGTCCCTCCCATGGGAGAGAGTCCTCCATGAACTTCTCCAATGCGGGTCCTTCCCACGGGCTGCAGTTCTTCACAAACAACTGCTCCAGTGTAGGCCCTTTCCATGGGGTGCAGTCCTTCAGGAACAGACTGCTCCAGCGTGGGTCCCCTGCAGGGCCATAAGTCCTGGCAGCAAACCTGCATGGGCTCCTCTCTCCACAGGTCCACAGGTCCTGCCAGGAGCCTGCTCCAGCGCGGGCTTCCCACAGGGTCACAGCCTCCTCCAGGCATCCACCTGCTCCAGCGTGGGGTCCTCCATGGGCTGCAGGGGGACAGCCTGCCTCACCATGGTCTTCACCACGGGCTGCAGGGGAATCTCGGCTCCAGCGCCTGGAGCACCTCCTCCCCCTCCTTCTTCACTGACCTTGGTGTCTGCAGAGTTGTTCCTCTCACATATTCTCACTCCTCTCTCCAGCTGCAGTTGTGCAGTTTTTTCTTTTCCCCTTCTTAAATATGTTATCCCAGAGGTGCTACCACTGTTGCCGATTGGCTTGGCCTTGGCCAGCGGCGAGTTCGTCTTGAAGCCGGCTGGCATTGGCTCTATCGGACATGGGGGAGGCTTCTAGCAGCTTCTCACAGAAGCCACCCCTGTAGTCCCCTGTTACCAAAACCTTGCCAAGCAAACCCAATACAGTGTATAACAAAGTCATTTTGAGAGTCAACTACTGATCACCTCATACAAATGAGTTCTTATGCCTTTAGTATGTCTCATGAATGAACAGGACATTGCAGAAATGTTTATCTAGAATAGTTACAAATAGTAAGTACCTATAAATAAGAATACTGGAGCCAACTTCTTTTTCATTTTATAGTCCTAGTCTGTACCAAGCTGAAGTTAATGTGGTAATATGATTCTTTTACCTTCTGTATGCTAGCATCTTGATTTGATATAGTTTATACTTGTTATGGCTAACAAGCAGTTTGAATTTCCATGTGTGATTCTGCACTTCAAAGCTGATAGTAGTAGTGTGTGAGTGAAGACAGCAATACATTACAACTTAATGAGTAACTGTTCTTACTCTGAATCATGCTAAGGAGCATAGAAGGCAGAAACTAATATGAAGAAAGATGAAAAATAAAATTCAAATGAAAGAGCTTTTAATTCAGTATCAGTAGCATTTCTGAGAGTGGGTTAAAAGTACCTTTTTGTTAATTTGATTTTTATCTTTATGTTTTGGCCATTTTAAAATAGACTAGGTTTCCCCAGCTCAGCTATACAGTTTAAGAATAACTACACAGTATCATCTAGAAAACCTGGATAGCTTAGTCAAGTGAGCTGACTTGATGTTGCTGGAAGGTGTGCCATATATTTCAATGGCAGTTTCTGATGCAGAACTGAAACAATCACAACTTTTACAGACAAATTTAAAAACATTTAAACCCAAGCTTAGAAATTCAGTTGAGGTTATAGTTTCGGCACTAAGCTATTGAATATTACAAAAAATCTAATCAAATTACTCTTGGCCTTACTGTGACAGGGTCGCGTATGGTTGTATTATGGGGTCTTCATGAGCAATGGGGGCTAATTCCACCTGTGATTAAAGTAGAAAGAGCGCATACAGGACAACATAACAGTCTATGTAAATCAAGCCTGTGTAAAGATGATCTACCATTTCCTAAAGTTTGCTTTCATGTAAAACATAGTCAGAAACCTCAGCATGATCCTTGATGCATTTCCTGCATATACCGATAAATCTTCAAGCCTACACTTGAGGATCCTCTAAATCAGAAGTCAGAATAAGCCGTTACTTAGCAGTAGGAGCAGAGTCAACTTAGCAGTGTGAACATATAGTAGCATCTGTCTGTATTCAGATAATACTGAGGCTTGATCCCCTTGAACAGGACAGCAGGGGTGGAAATAAGCATTCTGACTGAAGTGTAGCTGGATGGTAGTGCTAGTAACTAGTGTCTTCTGGTTAAGACGTGCACATAGGACGTATAAATAGATCAGGACTAAAATCCAATGTTCAGTCATAGTATGATGTAAGATAAAAATTGTAAATACTTAATTACATTGATTTATTATCGATAAAAATATGTTAACTGTTACTCAATTGTGATTTATTAATATTCTAATCATGCAATATTTATGTAATATAAAATTACACACATCAAAATCTGTCATTTACTGATGAGAATGTAAGTAGTTTTATGCCTTCTGCATTATGCAAGGTGCTTTTCTACTCCAGCTGTACAGTCAGTCACATAGTAAAGCCAAAAGGATAATCGAGACTTTTAATTTCCATATTTATTAAAAAAAGTGACTCCTTGTAGTAAATCCTTGGTTTTATTTTCTTGGTAAATTATACTTATTTCCTATATGGTATTATAATCATTTCTAGCAGGCATTATATCATTGTATTTGTAGGCTTTCTTTATAATATCTTATATATAATATCTTAGGTCTATGAAAAACAGATTCAGAAGTCAGATGTATTTTTCCATGTATATGTAATGGACAATCAGTGAATAAGATGTTTAATGCACAGAATTATAGATGGCTTCAGAAAGGAGAAGCCACAGTCAGAATAATGATGTGGGTGTCTGAAACAGAACATAGGTCAGCTTTAAACATGTACATCCAAAAAGCCATCTAAAAAAGTCTCTTTTACTATACCCCTGCAAGTATCCAAAATTTGTAGGCATCTTATTTTCACCTTTTGTATATTCTCTGGAAGCTAGCAATTTTCTTTGCTTGCTCTGAACTGCCTTGATGTGAGCAATGAGATGCCTTTTCTGATGTTGAAATCCAGGAACCAGGTGGAGTGAAGCCTAAGTCTCCCGAGAGCATCTAGTGAATGCATTCAAAGCATACCTAGCACAAGCTATTCAGATAGGACTCCCTGAAAATGCCATTAGAGCAACTATTTTTTCAAGTGAAGGTGGTACATAACTTCCGTAGTGGAGAAATCATGCGGTTCAGGAGGTGGATGGTCTACCTTGCAGTTCAGTAACTAGGACACCTAGTAGATGAGTCCTGGTTTCCCAGGACTATTGTTGCTTTAGCCTGGCAATGCTTTAACAGAAAATGATCATCTATACATAGGTGAGTATCCCAACCATAATGATGCAGAATTATTTTGCTCTATATCTTTCCGATAGCTTGAATGTTGCCTTTCTTTCTTAATACTGGCCTAGAAAAGAAAACAATGAATAACGTACTTCTGCTGTGTCAGCTGTGTCAGCTTCATGAGCTTCCTTTCACCTCTTCAGAAGGCAAAGATATATATATATAGAGTGCTGTTTTCCATCTAAATCCTCAGGCATGAAAGTGTATGTTCTTAATTTTGAGATGGTGTGTGACTGCTTTTGTATAAGAGCACTGCCATCTACACAGCTGCAAGATTGTTTCACGTTACTCCCTCACCGACTGATGCAGTCAAAAAACAGTCCAGCTTTTCCATACACTTTCTGACAGTTTTGAACATGCTGGAAAAACACTACTGAAGGACCTCTATTGTATATTCTGATGAGCGTCACCACTTCAGGCTAATCTGAGCTTTGGAGCTCTTCTTTTCTTGCTCAACGCCTTGCGAGGCAGCTAGCTTTTTGCACAGCACTCCTTGCAGCCCACAACCTTGCAGCGTCTCTGACAGCTCCTTTCCTAAGTGCCCTGCACTGTATCCCCTTCAGCTGCCAGTTACTTCTCTCCTCTGTAATCTGTTAGCAAGAAGCAATCCCAAGCACAGGTTAGCAATGACCAGTCCTGGACCCGATCACTTTCTTCACAGTCAGAAATCCATTTGCTTCATGTAGGCATCTTGGGCAGAAACCTAAGCCATGCTGGGGCAAAGTCTTTCTACTGGTCATGTAAAATTTTCAACAGAAGTCCTCTTACAGCCATGTGTCAAGGACAAATCCTGATTGCAACCAGTCTGGCACAGTTAGGTAGGATCCAGATTAACGTTTCTGTGCATTTTCATCCTCGAGGTGGGAGGTCTCATGAGTTTGAAGGCAGCAGAGGCAGGAGGAGACACAGAGGAGGGGATTTCAGGAGAGGAAACGTCGCGCGCTCGCCCCCACCACAGGCACACAAGCACACCCGAGGTGCTGCAGTGTGCGCAGAGCAGCAGCCCATGGAGCCAGGAGTGAAGCAACGTCCCCGCAGGAGCAGGGAGGGACAGAGGAACAGTCACACATGTGCCTCAGGAGAGTATGGGAGCGCCCTGCCCCTTCCAGGGTGCTGGTGCCCACGCTGAGGCCTATGCTCCTATAGGCCCCTCGCAGCAGGAGGTCCCTGGTCCCTGGGGCTGGCAACTGTCCCCTTGACAGTGAAAACTTGTCCGCAGTGCCCAGAGGGAGGGTGTCAGGGCAGCTCCTGGGCTGGCACCATGCAGGGCCTCTGTGAGGGTTTGCCACCCAGGGACAGGCCTAGCACAGCATTAATGTCGGGATCACCCAGCCCTGCAAGAATCCCTGGCCTCCCTGGCGCCCTCCTCACCCTGTGGCCCCCAGCCCTGATACCACCACTGGCTCCCCGTTGCCCCCGTATTAATGACTCTTGACTCATTCTCCATGCGGTAGCAGAGAAATGCCCTAGTCCCATGTACCACCTTTGGTCCGCATTCCCAGCACTCGGAGCACAGGACCAGGAGACTTCCTGGCAGGGGTTTGGTGCTGGGGGAGGTGTCTCTCCTCCCTGTGAGCACCAGCAGCACCAGCAGTATGCTAGGTGTCCTTCTGCCCTGGGAGTAAGACCTGCCCAAAGGGATGGGAATGCTCAGGAAGGGTTGAAATGGCTTCAGTTAGAGAAACAATCAAGAAGAATGGTAGACGGGCCAAGAAGTTTTTAAATAAACAGAGACATCCTCAGATGAGGTCATCTAGCCTAGCTCATACAGAGTCAATGGAAAGAGAGATCCTGGCTTGCGTCAAATACGGATGATTGGATCCTGCTTCAAAACACCATGTATGATGGAAATAATCTCACCCTATGGGGAAATGTTAGAAAGGAACCTTACAAGGCCAATGTAGGTTGCGTTTGAACAGGGACCTGAGCAGATATAGTGTTTAGTTAATATCAGCTTATCTAAACTAAATCCAACTGTTTGATGGTCCTCCCCGTCACTGGATTTCTAAGCAGTGGCAGCACTGAAATTCTCTTGAGTGCTCAGAGTCCGTGGTTGGCCTTGTCTTTGGAGTCCTAGGATTGCTCATATCCTTGAGCAGTAAAGTTTCACTCCAGTATTGATTTATATGTATTCTGCTGGGGCATTGTGATGCAAGTGAAAAGATGCAGGGGTAAAACATGCTAACCTGGAGTTTCCAATTTCCAGATGTCATTGCACTGGTATGTTCAAATCTACCAAATAACAAAATGAGACCTGTAGAGGTTAATTACTAAATGGCAGCAGTGGCAAAAAATTGTGCCGCTGGTTTGTGTTTCTTACATAGGTTATGGCCAGTTGTTCAGAGGCTTGCCATGGCCTCAGTGTTTTCACTCCTTCTCTTCCCCATACATCATTAACCCTGGAAGAATGATGAATATAGTACAGGTGATTTAATGCTATTACCTACTTCTTAACTGAGGGGGGGGGGGGGAGAAAAAGATTTACATAGATAATGAAGTTCAATTATTCAGTTAAACCTAGCTGTAGCAGCAGAGGCAAATGAATTGAGTGGCAGGAACTGCCGCTGCGTGAGAGGAAATCTGGAGGAAAGGGGACGAGCATGATGGGTTGAGCACTGCAGAAGCAAGCTGGGTGCACCTATTGTAGGCAGGGTTTGAGAAGAGGAGGGGAGAGAGATGTCTGTATGTAGCAAAGGTTGACAGTTTGGATGAACTGGTAGAATGATATCTGAGGAATGTCAATGAAAGAATAGCATTTAAATTACAGAATAAGTTGCATATTCAGGTACATACTCATTTGTGCATGGAAGAGCAAGTGTTAAGTGTTCAGTTAACACTGGAGGAGGTACTTATGTTACTTACTGCAAGGCATGTGAAAACAGGCCTTTTGTTGCAGAAATGTAGCTTCTCCAAGTCAAGTAGCATTGTGAAACTAATGTGAAATGTAAAACACCTTCCTCTCTGTGTGTATGGAGAGATAAAGTCTATGTAGCTTCATGCAACCATGCTTTACCTGACAATCTAAAAAGTGTAAGACACATACTCTCATTATTTCAAGTGTTGTTTTTTTTTCTAAACAACGATTCTAAATTTTGCTCTGAACATTTTTTTGTATTGAAATTCCAAAATATTCTGGTTCATGATTGTTTAAATGCTTCAGGTTCCCTTTTGTACTATACTGCTGAAAACATGTTTATGTAGCTCAAAGATCAAGTCAGGACTTTAATAAATGTATGTTTCATATTAATGAAAATATATTTAATACAAATATAGGTAAGTCAGAATACAACATTTAGATACTTTCAATAAAAAAATTTCCTTTTTGCCCCTTTCTTCCACAAAACTCTTCAATACTGTGGAAATCACATTGTTTTCACAAAATAGTACCTTACAGACATTTCTTTGTCTGCTCTTACAACTTCTGATCCTTCATTGTTCAAGGATAAATAGATAATTATAATCCTTTTTCATAATATGCAATATGAAACTGTGTAAAAGTCTTAAACTTCTTATAAGAATGATCTCAAGAATCAGCATTCATTAATAAATACTCCTTCATGATGTACCATATATTGACATTGAATGCAGAAAAATCAAAAGGTTCTCTTTTTCTCTCAGTCAAAATGCCTCTATGAACTGCTGTAGATAATAATATCCTTCTATGCATCCTTAAATAACTGTGACTATAAAAAGCCGTAGCCTAGTCCTCTAGTTAATTTACAGAAGATAGTAAAGGGCACTTCAACAGCAACCATATGTCAAATCATAGTGCTTAGGAAATCACTTCCTGATGTTTTTTTAATTAAAAAGGATGCATTCAGGTGTTTATTTTCATTAATATGAAGCTTTAAGAATAGTGATACTGAAATCTTAAAGTTTCTGTTAAATTATTTAAATGAATCCCATTGAGTTCAGAAGTAGATTTGCAAGGCACATTGAAAGTACAGTTAAAAAACTAAAAAATACCCCCTCAAAAAATGGAATTCATTCCACTGCTTCACAACATCATTTTATTTCATTTTTTGTGTTTTGTCTTTTTTATGGACCTTTGCTTCAAGCAAGCGGGAACCATAATTAGCTAATTAAAATTCTAAGGCTCAAATATTATTGACCTTTTCTTTTTTGCAGTATCAGTTGGCAAGCATAAAAAAGTTGTCTTCTCCTTATCTACTTGGGACTCTCCAGGGCGTAACTTCTAATTGCATTCTCAGAAATCATCACCCCTAGTCATTTGAATATAGGGCACATACCATTACTTCCTCCTTGCATGGCGTTTGCTGAGCTAGCAAGCAGAGAGACACAGAACTGGGAAGGCTTGTGAGTGAATACTAATTGCATAGGGACACATCTCTGTACTTACTCTCTCTACTGGTGTATGCAGGGGATGAAAACTGCATTTGGTATTCCTGAATATTTGAGAGGCATACAACCTTTTCTTAAACAAAGCAACCACCTCCCACCCTGTAAAAAACCCCTCAACTATACATCAAAAACAAAGTAGAGACACAGAAAGATGTTTTTCTCCCTTTACGGATCACCTTTGAAGAACCACTTTCGTTCTGACTACTTCATTTGCTTTTTTTATAAAACTGTATTAAAATCAAGGGTTCTATTACTGATGAAAGCTCAATAGCATACAGCTTAGACTGATGTTTAGACACTGCATTACCTCTGAGGCAAGCAGGCTGTTCCTACTTAAGAGATTGTCTAGCTTGTTGCAGAATCACCTGTAAATGTGCAGTAAACCCATGGAGCTTCAATCATTTTCTTATCTGTTCTATTGCCCGCAGGAGAGTCATTACTGCAGTATTTACAGCTGTCACAATAGTTAATATGATCTAGGCATAGCTACTTCTTTACTCATTGATGTGATGTGACAGTTTAATAATAACCATCATAATCATGGGTATATAAGACCAGAAATATTTTTTACTCCAATGGAGATGCTGTTTTCATCTTCTACCAAAGGCATTGTATCCAGTCCTTTAAATTATTGCACTTCACTAGAGGCATTATAGGATATTTTCAGCTTTATCAGCAACTTAAACACACACTGCTTTGTCTGTTTCCCCAAAGAGGAAGAAAAAAATGGCAAAGATTTTATTTTTTCAAATGAAATGGGGTATTCAATGGTAAAAAGTAAAAATGAAAGTTCTCCCAAAAGGTGAAAAACAAAATCAGGTATAAGGGTGTTAAATCCTAGAACAGGAAAGAAAAAAATGTATGACACAAGGATTTACTGTGACAAAAAAGCAGAACAGTTTCCAGCATACTCAAATGCATTCATTTACTGCTACATTTACTTAGCATTTTGTCTGTTTTCTATTAGGTTCGGATTAAATGGATGATTTTTAGCCGCAGTCTGAAACGAAGATGCTTTGGTGGCCAAAGGACAAAGTTCCTACAGGTACAGATTTGGATATTTTTTATGACTGATCCCAAACCTCCTCACCCTACCTGCCTTTTAATCACATACAACACTCAAGAGATGAGAAAATGTTAGACAGTCAGACAGTCCTTCATTTCTCTTTCATAGCACGGTGAAGCAAGAAACTCCCGAATGGTAACAGAGCAGACCATTGCATTTGTTAAGCTCTTAATCTTAGTGTCAACCAAAGCCTCACCAGATGAAATGAAGTTTGTCTCTTGCAGTTGTGCGAACATTTGTAGTGTAGAAGCTCACTTGAGATACTGCAGTTGGATCTCATGTCTATCCGTGACTGGCGCATTAAAAAGCCAGAAAAAAAGCCCTTGTGTGGCTACTCAGTGTGAATGAATTGACAGATCCATCCAGGAAAGATTTAAACTGAAGGCTTTAAATGAAAGGGCAATGAATTTATAACAGGATTATACAGCAGCTTGAATCAAGTTTGTACAATGCTGAGCTGAGAATTCAAAGAAAAACAAGAGAGGGCACAAAGTATTGGCATTTATAGTTGACTAACGAGACTTTAGCGACACAGGAATTTTGCAGCAGCAGCAGATTCTCACGTTGTTAGAAAGACTGAAAAGGATTTTAGTTCCTGGGCTTCACCAGTTAGCTTTACTAAAAGACAAGTCCCCAGGTGGCAAGTTACATATAGTTTTTTATGCTCCTCAAAACTTGCAGGTATTTTTAGTCAGAGTATTTTTTTTGGCTGTTCATGCACATCAAGTCTGACCTAAGGTTTGTGACAGTTTTAGACCAGTAGGATAAAGGTTATTATCAGCTGGTCAACAAGCTGTAGTGGAAAGCTTTCAGAACTTTCCTAAATTAGGTTATTTTCATACCCAGCATGTTTACCTCCTTGTGCTTACTCTATTTTAAAAGTGAGTTTGGAGCTTCTTTAGTAATGGTAGAGATAGATTAAATAAGATGTTCCATATAGAATTTTGCATACAAACCAAATCCCAGATAATGCAATTACCAAGTTCAATGGAAAATTATAGCAAAGGGAGGCAGAAATTCAGAAGTACAAGTTAGGAAGGAAAAAAGCACTTTCAGCCAGGATATGAAATGAGATGTTGATAAGGCAAAAAGATAGAGGAAGGCTGTCATTTCAGGTATAAGGTACACATTGCTCTAATTAAAAAAAAATAATTTTAAAAAAAAGTGTCACATTTTATTGCACAAGCTTTCAACCAGAAGTGTTTACCCTTCAGCTGTCATCTCAACTGACTCTTCACATACTGTATTAGGCTGTAAAATCAGCTCCCTAATGCTAGAGAACATCTTACCAGAGATTAGACCTTGGGGAAATACCCTCTTTGGTAGTTTCACACAAATACTGCATACAAAAAGCTTTCTATTGTAATGTTTAATGTAATAATTTTTGGATTTTCTATTGTAAATATGTATATAGCTATTGAGTAATTGACCCTCTGGTTTTGGAAATGTCACTGTCATGACAGTGAAAAGTGTGGTTTGGAAAATAATAGTAGTTCCATCCCTAGAAAGTAATCCTTGTGAAAGAAAGTGCATTTAGGAACAGGCATTTAATCTTTAGTTTGCATTCATCCATAAACATCCTGAAGAAGATCCATCTTTGACTACTTTTGACTAGCTCTCACATCAGGCATCTTTGACATGTCATTTTCCACAGTCTGGGATGCATCACAGGGTTCTTCTCAAACTTTATGTTGCCTATGGGCAGTTGCTTTTGCTCAGGTTGTTTGAGAGGTGTTTGGAAGAAGGGGGAGGGATTGAAGATCTTGGGCTTTGCAGAACAATCTCCTGTGTCCTGATAGTGTCTGCTACCCCAGAAGTAAATCTGTCCTTTCTACTTTAGCAGCCTGGGCCACAGGCAAAACCAGAACTCCAGTGTCACCACCACACTCTCCAAACTGATCTCCACCTTCATTAGTGCTTCCTAGACCACCCTCTCCTCCTCTAATAAGTCACATAATGGTTGTTTCATACAGCAGTTTTAGAGCAGATATCCCATATTTTCCTCCACCATGAGTCTAGGTTGATCCCTTTCACCATTTTACCTTCATTTGCCCCCCGTCCCAAGAAACCATGGTCTTACTCCTCACCCTTTCTTAGACTAGCAGCTTCTTTCACAAGATGCTTTTTGTCTTCACTGAGATTCCTCGTCTGGGCAGCATCTGCAGATTTAACTCTCTCATTACAATAAGTTGGAAGTAATCAAACCTGGTAAATGGAAACATATACTGTTACATTCTGAAAATGCATGTCATTCAAAATGCTGGAGTAACTTCACCACCATACATTTTTTTGAAAGTTGAGGAGAGAGTGCAGTCATTACTATAAATAACTTAAAGCTGTGGCCAGTTTATTTTTTGTATTTTTTCCTCTGTCCTCTCCCATGCTCCTAATTTTTCAGAGAATTTGTGATGATTTGGCCACTTGAAAAAATGACAGTCTCAAAACCTGGGCATAGGGAGTGCATAAATGTTCTGTTCAGTTCTGAGAGGAACATTTAGCCAAGGAAGTGAAGGCTGTGTTTAGAAATGATTAAGTCTGTCACTTTAAAATGCACCTACCCTCACTTTGACACTGATAAGGAAACTCCTGATGCCTAAGTGTTTTAAAGGAAATTATTCTCTTGAGAAATGTCAGATCCACTGCTTTAAATGTTGCTTCCCACTGCAGTGTTAATGAAAAGTCTGTTTGCCAGGATTATCCAAAAAAAATCCATGTAATTCCTTTTCCTATGGACATACGTATCTTGAAATCTACCTGTATTTGCAGTTACTATATTAAAAATAATAAGTGATGCTTTTCTTTTACTAATGACTGCATCAAACTTGTATCTGGTGGCACACCAGCAAAAAAGCTTCAGTGAAACCAGTGGCATGTTTCTGACGATTCAGTGACATGAGATTGAGCTTCAGTAATTTTATTCTATGTCAGGCCTAAATGTTTAACAATTTTCACAGCAGTCGATCAAGCCTGTTTCTTTTTAGCTTGTTCTTTCTTTCTCTCTCTCTGGTGTACATTGGGAACAATCCTCTCTGAATTCAGCGGAGTTATAATAGTCTAAGGAGAGAATAAGACCACTTTTGTGCTAGCTTTGCTCTCTGACAACTGCCTTAAAATAAGCAAGTAGAGAATAAAAAAACCCCCAACAACCCTAAACAATACTAACAGGGTATGATAGAGGCGGCCAAACTACTGAAAGTCAGAAACCCTGCCAGTCAGTGTGATGACAACTATGACTATTTTTTTTCTTTGTCCTGATATATGGTCATTTTATCATGACCTCAGGTTACAGTTCTTGTCTAACATTATACAGTACCCAGAGGTATTCACATGCCTGTTCAATATCCCCTTCACATACGTGATTCTCACTGAGTTATGTGGGGAATTATTTTTTAGAATTTTTGTGGATTATGACTACTAATTTTGAAAAACAACAATCTGGCACTCATTTGTTTGTAAATAAGTATTATGACATAATACTAAATTTCGCTTATAATTCTTGGTATGGTGTCTCCTTGTTTATTTTTAATACAGTTATTGTATCATGGGCACTTTTTCTTCATGTGCATGGTGGATGTGTAATGTGTTTTGCCATGTGACAGGAAAATGGAGTAGGTGACCTTTCAGGGTACCTATTTTTCATGCTTCCTTATTTAAAACAAAGGGAGCTTCTCACTATATGCAATACACTTGCATCCTGTCTTCACTGTGTCTGCATTAAGATGAGGTAATACAGATATGATAGGAATTTAAGAAGAAATTAATAAATATGTGTATTGCAAATCTTTTGTAGAAAAGATAGGGAATGTTGCAATGTGTAGGTGTTACTTGTTTCTGTGTAGTATAGCTGAATTTTAACTGGCTTCATTTCTCCTCTTCAAAAACAGATATACTGGATCTTCAATTACATCTTTTATATTTTCTAATTTCTTTTATAATTTGACAATGCAAGTGCTTTAATTCTTTAGTTAAAGTATATTTTTGATTAAATTTTATTGGCTTGTAAGACATTTTTCATTGTTAATCTTAGTTAAATGGATTTATTAAATGCTTCTTTGGAGAATATGCATCCTCTACAGGTTCTGCTCTTCCTCAGTGCATTAGAAATTGAGTTGGTCATTTAGATTACCTAGTGTACTGAAAAGAAAGAACTTTTCCAGAAAACTGATGGAGTGCATAAGCCACTTGCCTATGAAGTACAGTTTAGTCTTCTTTTTGTTACAACAGCGACACTTTTTGTACTATAAAAGGATAGTATGGTAAAAATGTCATGACTATCTGATTCTGATACACTGCTTAGGTATACGTAACTGAAACTTGATCCTCTTTTAACTGCAATCTGCTCTATTTTGTCAATCTTCTGTGCTGCTGCAGGCAAAGGAAAGAACATAAAGATAATCCCTCCATGTTGTTTTTTAAAATCCTGATTTTTCTGTAGGTTTTAAACTTCAGTGTGAAGGATCACAGGTCAGCAGGAGAGCACCTGAAGAGCAGCACAAAGGAATTCCAGCCACTCCAGCCAGTAAGTCAGCTTCCTCGGGGGCTCAACTTAAACGCCTCTATGCAAACGCACATAGCATGGGGAATAAAAAAGAGCAGTTAGAGACGTGTGCACACCTGCAGGGCTATGATCTTATTGGCATCATGGAGACATGGTGGGATGGCTCCTATGACTCAAGTGTTGGAATGGAAGGATACAGGCTCTTTAGGAAGGACAGGCAGAGGAGACAAGGAGGGGGTGTCGCCCTCTATGTCAATGACCAGCTGGAGTGCATGGAGCTCTGCCTGGGGGTGGATGAGGAGCCGACCGAGAGCTTATGGGTCAGGATTAAAGGGAGGGCAGGGACAGGTGACATTATAGTGAGGGTCTGCTACAGGCCACCCAACCAGGAAGACCGAGCAGATGAGGCCCTCTATAGACGGATAGGAGCAGCCTCACGTTCACAAGCCCTGGTCCTCATGGGGGACTTCAACCACCCTGATATCTGTTGGAGGGAGAACACAGCAGGGCATAAGCAATCCAGGAAGTTCCTGGAATGCATTGACGATAACTTCCTTCTCCAAGTGATAGAGGAGCCAATGAGGAGAGGTGCTAATGCTGCACCTTGTTCTCACCAACAAGGAGGGGCTGGTGGGAAATGTGAAGCTCAAGGGCAGCCTTGTCTGCAGTGACCATGAAATGATGGAGTTCAAGATCCTTAGAGCACCAAAGAGGGCGCACAGCAAGCTCACTACCCTGGAGAGCAGGCTTTGGCCTCTTCAGGGATCTGCTTGGTAGAGTACAATGGGGTAAAGCCCTGGAGGGAAGAGGGGCCCAAGAAAGCTGGTTAATATTCAAGGATCACCTCCTCCAAGCTCAGGAGTGATGCATCCCAACAAAGAGGAAGTCAGGCAAAAGCACCAGGAGGCCTGCATGGATGAACAAGGAGCTCCTGGACAAACTCAAACACAAAAAGGAAGCCTACAGAGGGTGGAAGCAAAGACGAGTAGCCTGGGAGGACGACGGAGAAATTGTCCAAGCAGCCAGGGATCAGGTTAGGAAAGCTAAAGCCCTGATAGAATTAAATCTGACCAGGGATGTCAAGGGTAGCAAGAAAAGCTTCTATAGGTACGTCAGTGATAAAAGGAAGACTAGGGAAAATGTGGGCCCCCTCTGGAAGGAAACAGGAATCTGGTTACCCAGGATATGGAGAAGGCTGGGGTACTCAATGACTTTTTTGCCTCAGTATTCACCAGCAAGTGCTCTAGCCACACCGCCCAAGTTGCAGAAGGCAAAGGCAGGGACTGGGAGAACGAAGAAGCGCCCACTGTAGCAGAAGATCAGGTTTGAGACCATCTAAAGAACCTGAAGGTGCACAAGTCCATGCGACCTGATGAGATGCATCCGTGAGTACTGAGGGAACTGGCAGATGAAGTTGCTAAGCCACTATCCATCATACTCAAGAAGTTGTGGCAGTCNCCTGGACTTGTGCAAAGCATTTGACACTGTCCTGCATGACATCCTTGTCTTTAAATTGGAGAGACATGGACTTGATGGATGGACCACTCAGTGGATAAGGAATTGGCTGGATGGTCGCACTCAAAGAGTTGCAGTCAACGGCTCGACGTCCAAGTGGAGACCAGTGATGAGTGGCTTTCCTCAGGGGTCTGTATTGGGACTGGTGCTGTTTAACATCTTTGTCGG
>WAAD01026640.1:49779-78314 GCA_013389945.1 Fregata magnificens | reverse complement strand
ATGAAACAATCTGAGCTAAAACAAGCAAAAAGCAATTTCACTGCAATGAATTTGATATTACACAATTCAAATCTGTTGACCACTTGCAAATCAGGTAAATTCCTTACACATTTGCTGTGTGCTTATTACTTCATTTTTCTCACTGTCATCACTGCCTGTGGAGCCTGAAGGTGAATGAGTTCTTGGCCGGCTTTGCGCCGTTGCATCCTGGGCTTTGGATCGCTGCCGTTCAATCTCATTGGTTTCCTCTTCTGGTTCGTGGGGAGAATAAGGCCCTTCTGAATCCTCTGTTTCAGAAAACAGGCAAAAAATAATCTCTCAGGCAAAAAAATCAGTGTTTGTGGAATGTAAATCCCTTACCATGTTTTGGTAACATGGCTTTGTTCGCACAAAATGGTGGATGAATACAAGCAAGAAAGCAAGGAAGCAAGGAAAACTTTCCACTGCTTCATAAGATGAAGACCTCAAGTTTAATAATACATCTCAAGTATCTTTCTGATGCTGAGAAAAGGTAGAATTTTTCTAGCACAGGCAGCACAACTGAGGTATGAAAGTGCTCTTAACACTCCTGTTAAGAGTGTTAATATCTTCTTTGTGCCATCAGAAAAACAATAGAACAAAGGTGTTATTTCTCTTGTACGTTGGAAAAGTTTTGGCAAGTTCATAGATAACTTGTAATTAAAGAAGACGATTTCACAAAAACATGCACCTGAAAATGAGGCCCTTCTATTCATACATAATGAAAGTAATTTTGAAATACTCATCACTGAATCTACATTTCTTACTTAAGCAAGAACCATAAGGAAGGTATTTGGGCACACTGGTGCAGCTTTTATGGTCCATATGAACAGATGAATAACTTTCAAAAGTTACTAACAAAAATTGCTAAATTACTTGTACACAGAATAAAATAAAAAGAAACAGCAGCTTCATAATATGCTCTGTTTCAACGCTATAAAATATGAATAGCATTATGAAAATTGTAAGAAGCTAACAATCATCCTAGCTGACATTTTAATTACTAATGTCTTCTAGTTTTGTTCTTGATTTTTCTCATAGCAATGCACATGGCTATGTCACTGAGATAGCATGTTTCCCTATAAAAAAATCACTGCATAAACTTCCACTATAATTACAGAAAGGCATACAAATAGCACACAGTGACAGTCTACATCGTTGTGTACTAAAAGCCCTCAATCAGCACTTAAATCAGCACGAGCTGAGTACATTCCACTCCCTCTGGTGAGGCTCGGCCTCATGTACCATAAGTACATGACCTCATTCATCATAGCAAAGTAGGCCCCTACCATGTCTTTGGGCACATGCATAATATATCCTATTCCACTACGTTAAAGCAAAATGAGGAAAGAAAGTAAAAGAAAGGTTTCTTTTTCTGCCTATTTATAGCTGTACTGTTGAAATAGTACATACCTCTGTAACAAAGATTTTCTCTGCAACCTCCTCCAAAACTAGGGGGACATGCAGAACAAGGGCGGCCAGGTTTATAAGGAGCATGACCCCACCAGTTACCCCTTTACACCAAAAAAAAAAAAAAATTAGAAAAACATCCCTTAATAAATGAACATTTTAACATTAAACAGCATTTAATATACAGACAAATAAATTATGAAAACCAGCAAACACTTAATAACATTGCTTTGATATACCAAATGCACAGGAAGTAACTGAAAAGTTCATGAAGAAAAAAATGAAATACTTCCATAAGCTGCTGTAAGATCTTTTTAGATTGGCACAGCACCGTAAATTAAATTCCTCCATTACATGAGAACAGGCTCCGCTTTCCTCAATGGAATATTCTATAGAATTTCATGTTAACCATGGGCTTCATGTTACACATTCCTTAAAGTCACAATGGGGAGATACATTTATTTTTCAGACAAATTTCACACTACAACAAAGATCTCCGATGTTGTATGCTAAAACACAGGCCAAAAAACTAAAGCTCTAGAAAATCACAAGAGTATTTGTGCAGCCAAAGGCTGCCTTGGGAACAATGCTCTACTTTGTAATAGTACAAAAAATAGAAAACCCAGACTGATTTCCTTTCAGATTATTTCCTGGATTATTATAAAGTATCTTGCCCACTCAAGACATTATTGGGTGTCAGCCTACTTACTTAGGAGAATAATTGCATACAAGATAGACTGCTTTTGGCCAAATCTGTCCCCAGATGTTCATGTTATGACACAAATTAATTGCACAACCGATTCTGCTACTTGTAGCCCAAACAACCTATGGAAAAGGAAAGAGAAAGGCATGTGAAAACCAAAGCTGATTAACATCAAATCAAAACTGTCTCCACACTTCAACGTATAAAACTCAAATCACAAAAGTGATGTTATACTCTCCGCTGTTATAAATGGGTCGAAGTGACCTAATTACAACTGTCAAAAGGCCACTCGGTTATACCCTTATTAGAAAGAAAAGCTTTACCTTCATACAAAAGATATGGCTCTCATTTTACATAAATGGTCTGAGCATGTATTTGAAAGTGTAGCAAAATATTTACAAAACATGATCTGAAGAACCGATTCTTAGAATTACAATTAATAGATAATCATGAGTTAGAAGAAGTTAGGCTCCTGTGCCCTGGAGTTCTCAGCACAACCTAAGGACCCAGAGGGGTTTAGATTGGTTAGATTGAGAGAATAGATATTTGTCAGCAGTGAAAGGAGGTAATGTGAATGTTAAAACTAGTCACAAAAAACCTCATACACCAAAAAGACTCAAGTCATGATTTTTAAATGAATATGCTTTCACAATCATCGCAATCTAAGGTGGCTGTGCTCCTTTATTCATCTGTTGAAACCATTTTCATTGTAGATCTCAAAATAATCTCAACGACAAAGGCTGAAACATTCGAATTAGACAAATATGGCAGGTGCTAAACTTGTATTAATTCAAGATAAGCCAACTGCGTAGTTCCAAAAGGATTTAGGAGTTGAAAGAGATAGGTACTGTGAAGAATTAGTACCACAAAGAACTAAATATATGTATTGCAGACCTCGCATATAATGGATAAGTGTAATTATAGGTATTTTTATAGAAATAGTAAATAAGAATATGGAGGTAATTCTGTCTTAAAATTAGATAGAATTGCAAATTGTGCTAGTAAACAAACAAAATAAATGTTTAAAAATTAATCAATTTGAAGTTTTCTAATATTATATTGAATATTATACGTGGATTTTAGTATAATCTGAGGATGACATATTTCCCATTCACTGAAAGCATGACTGGTTCCCCTCTGGGAAAATTCAGGCTAGATACACAGACTTCAGAAGCACCAAATAAATTAGTTCTTATGCAATTTCAAAATCTTGTGAAGTTAAAGCAACATGTTAAAAACTGTTGTTTGATCTGAGGAATTCACCTAAGAAAACCTTTTTTTTTTTCAATGTGCTGTTTCTTCAGCATATTACAGAAAGGTCTACCAGCATACCAGCACAGAAACTAGATTATACAAATTGCCCTGAGCAGTACCACTCAGTACTGGGTTTTGTGAGCTTTTTCCTTAATCCTGTAAAGGAAGTGATATTTATGAGGATGAAATCTAAAGATTTGTATGACAACCCTACTCTATGTCACCAATACCCATTCCTTATAACTATGGAGTCTAATAACAACAAGGCCCTTCTGTACTTTAGTGTTATGGTATATACTGCAAGATTAATATGTTCTATGTGTCATACAGCAAACTAACTGGAGGTCTTGACTGCTCTTTTCCATAGCTGACAAAAAACAAACCCACCTACATACCTGTGTGTAATGTGTACAAACAGGACCAGAGCATTTGTAAGGACAATATGGGTTGCATTCATGAGGATGGGGATACGTGAAATCTCTCACTTCATCATACCATGCTTGGACATGAAATGTTGGAGGTCTGTACCTATGAAAGCCAGCAGTAGTCTATTAGATCATTCAAAAGCTGTAGCTTCTATCATTCTACCTCTAAGCAAATTTTGTTAGATTTAAAAAAAACCATATATAGTATAAAACAGTATCTTAAACTACCTTCCCCAGTGTGCCCCCAAATTCTGCCCAATTGATGGAAGAAGGCTTGCAGGTCCATGCTCCCATAGACAGGTTTCAGCCCACGACTCTGCAGATCTCTCCAGTTCTGTGTCCCATGTCTGAAATTTGAAAGAAAAGAAAGCGACATCTTCTTAGAAATACTTGCTTGGTATCTCTTATTTAAAGGGGGGGAAAAAAAAAAAAAAAAAGGAGGATTGTCCATTTTTAAAGCTTCTGTTACCAGGGCAGAAGACTTAAGAAAAAAGTGAGACTTGACAATTGTATGCCCCATTTGTGTTACATAAGAAAAGAAAAATGTTTTCACCAAGAGAAAAAAAAAGTTTTAATCCCTGCACAGCATTCTCTTTAAAAGCATGTGCAGCCATGCTGCAGTGAATAAAAGACAAATATGAAACTGAAAGGCTTAGTTCAACTTTCCAAGCTAAATTAAGTGCATTTTCTGTCTTGTGAGATTTCCTTTTTGTAATAGGCACTTTTCTTAGCCAAAAGGGTATTATCCAACACACTTTCAACATAAGGCTTTATTTCCTCTAAACCAATAGTTTATTTGAAATGAAAGTGCTTTTCTCTCCCATTTCTATAATCAGCTTTTGTTGAAATAATACACAGTGCAAACACAAAATATGAAAACTAGAGTAAGGTTGTCATTCATTGGTTTTATGGCTAGGTTGGCAAGAAAGGAGGCATTCATGTTAGTAAGAGGCATGCTTAGGACAAGTTAAAGAAAAAGATTATGAACTATTGTTTATCCTTATTTTTTATTCTTTAAGGCACATGGAAGAATAGGGTTGTAGCTGAAAGGCAAATGCAAGTTTCTTTCTTTCAAAAGCATACTAAAACCTACTCTTCTTTAAAGAAATTATACCATACTGTGTATGCAAAGTTTTTACTGTGTTAAGCTGGGGTTTGCTCAGTGGTCTCTATTGTGCAAAGTATCCATACCGTTGCTTGACTTTTTAAATCTCCTGAGAGTTGCAGAAGTAGTTTCCAGATATCTGACTCTCTGATACCAACACTCAGGTTAGGAAACTGAAATATTCCCAGGAAGGAAACACATTTCTTGATAGAAGCTCAACTATTTCATCATAAGTTCAGACTAAGTTTCTTAGAGTGAGACTGTGTTATCTAAATAACAGTAATTCAGTATTTCCAAACCCAAATTCCCATGCAGACACTGGAGATCATGTCTACGAATTTTTGGCACAGATTAAAGGTAAAAAAACTCCTTAACATCAAACAGCCAAAGAACATAGAAATATAACAAACAAATTCCATGTGCTAGAATTTATTTTTCTATTTCTTTTGACATTAAGTTGTCACCTTATTAATCAGATTACTCATTAAAAACAAATATGTCCTTGGTTATGCAAGACCATGATTATGTAAAGACTTTACTATCACCCAGTTTAATCCTAGAATATCTGTTCTTGGTTCTCTTCTTCAGAAGTCTCTAATGCATTGAATTGCATTTTGTCTGTTATTATTAATATTATCAGCAAATAAGAAATTTACAGGGTACATTTGGACTCCTAAAATGTAACATTTATTTTGCTGGAATTACTCTAACAGTATAATAATGACAGAATAAAGCTTTTAACCCACATATGGATACAAACCCCAATGACTTTAGGAAACAGTAGGAATTTTCTATTCACCCTCCTGGGCCTATATTTCAATGTCATAAGCCATAACCATCTTTAATCTTCATAAGAAAATATTCTAATCTTAGTTTCTTAGTTAGCATTTCTTAAATAAGAAAGTTTATATCATAGTTTGCATAAATCTTTTCCTCTTCCCCTTCCGTGTCACACCGTAATAAACAGTTCTTCCTCCCATTGTACCCATTGTAAAAACCATAAAGATTAACACATTTCTTCCACATACATTTTTTTTCTTATAAATTGTAGTACAATTGCTTCATCATTCTACAATAGGATCATGAGACTGTAACATTTTAAAACAAATGCCATGATATATTCTCTTGTAAAGCATCCCTCCACATTTTCAACTCTGAAAACAGCAGTCACAGTTAAAGGGATTGTACTGTTGTGGGGTTTTTTTCAAAATATTTTATACAGCTATTTTAACTGAAATAATGATTTTTTGGAAGATCAGAGCTAGGTAGTCAATAGTAGCTGCTCGAATCAATTCCTCAAGCTTGTGAAGTAGTTATCTTTAACTTTTTTTTTTTTTTTTAAGACTGATGATAGCTATGCATGACAGAGTCATCCAGAACTCTGCAAGAATGGCCTTTTGACGAATAACTTAAATTCATCATTAATCCTCCTGACAGATGAACACCCACAATGCAAGGTATTGTTGAGGTTGGATACTGTCTTCAAAAAAGTTCCTTCTTTTTTAACTGATTCCAGTATAAAATATTGTCTTCACTCCCCCCTGTTTGCCGAGCCAGAGATAGGCACACTTCCAGGCCACAACCTTAGCTGCAGCAAAGAAATAATCTTCATGGCTGAGCAGATGGGATGCTGTGAAGCTCTTTGCAGGAAGCATACTGCAGGAGACAATATCAGCAATGAGGAGCTTGAGGTGCTTGGATATTTTTGCTCATTGCATAGTCATTCTCAGCTCCAGAAAAGGTTGGTATATGAGCTAGAGAGCAAATTCCACTATCCCCAAGAATGGGCCTGTGTGTGCAAGATTATCTCAAAGAGGAATCTGCATAATTAATTAAGGGCAAGAAGTCATAGCTTAAGGCTCATCATGAGGTAATCACCCCATTTCTTTTTATGTTAGAGCTTAAATCTGTCCCATTGGTGCTTTCCAGGGTTTTTATTTACTACTGTTTATGGTGAAGTGAGCCTCTTCATAGTGCACTTTCCTTGAAGTAGCTTCATTTATAATTCTGCTCTGGAGTCCTCTAAGACAGTGATAGCATCAGCCTGCCTTAATCACTGCCCTTCCATGTCAATCATAATGACACGTCTAATGACAGAAACTCCACAGAGTCATCAGTTCATGATATGTATGAGAGGGACAGAAGGAAATGAAGTAATAGGGAAGTTAGAACTGAGCTAATCACAATTTTTGGCAGTTTTCATTGAAAACAAATAATTAGAGGATTAAAACCAAATTTTGTTTCAATTGAAATTTTTCAATTTTCCTTTCTCTAATCAAAAATTTAAAAGTATTCTAACTAGCATTAACAAGCTAGACAATTGTCATTTATTAGTATGTCAAAGAACTAAGAAATCTTTAAAATGTACTAAGAAAGTCATTATCTAGCCTAATAAGACACATTGTTTTAATTAGCATGGTTAATTTTTATATAAAAATATATTTGCATCATTTATTCAGTTATCAACTCTTCCCTAAAAAGAGCTTTGGCAATCTAGTAACACTGGAGAAAGATCATGATTTTTAAAACTTGAGTAATTCATATTTCAGTACCTTTGTAAAATGTCTGTGATACTGTCTCATGGGAACTGTCTTGTAAATCAGAATTTAAATACAAGCATACAAAGAGAGGTATCTTTTTATCAAAAATATGCTATAAAATTTCACAGCATACATTTCATACACTCATTAATTTTTATTTAAGTTTAATCACTAAAATGTTGATTAAAAGTAGTGAATAAAAAGTTTTATGATAAAAATAATCAGAAATCTAACAGTAAATAGAATCATAGGATCACAGAATCATTAAGGTTGGAAAAGACCTCTAAGATCATCAAGTCCAACCATCAACTAACACCATCATGACTCCTCAACCAGGCCCTGGAGTGCCACGTCTATAGCTTTTCTGAATGCCTCCAGGGTTGACGACTCCACCGCCCCTCTGGGGAGCCTGTTACAATGCTTAACCACTGTTTCGGTAAAGAAATTCTTCCTGATGTCCAATCTAAAACTCCCCTGACGCAACTTGAGGCCATTTCCTCTCGTCCTATCGCTAGTTTCTTGGGAGAAGAGTCCAACACCTGCTTCACTACAACCTCCTTTCAGGCAGTTGNCTGGGCACACTGCCGGCTCATGTTCAGCCGGCTGTCGACCAGCACCCCCAGGTCCTTTTCCGCCGGGCAGCTCTCCAGCCACTCTTCCCCAAGCCTGTAGCGTTGCATGGGGTTGTTGTGACCCAAGTGCAGGACCCGGCACTTGGCCTTGTTGAACCTCATACAGTTGGCCTCGGCCCATCGATCCAGCCTATCCAGATCCCTCTGCAGAACCTTCCTTCCCTCGAGCAGATCGACACTCCCACCCAGCTTGGTGTCATCTGCAAACTTGCTGAGGGTGCACTCAATCCCCTCATCCAGATCATTGATGAAGACGTTGAACAAAACTGGCCCCAGAAGTGAGCCCTGGGGAACACCGCTCATGACCGGCCGCCAACTGGATTGAACTCTGTTCACCACCACTCTCTGGGCTCGGCCATTCAGCCAGTTTTTTACCCAGCAAAGTGTATGCCCATCCCAGCCGTGAGCTGCCAGCTTCTCCAGTTGCTGCTGTGTAAGGATTGAATTCACCCAATTATACTGCCTAACCCAAACGCAAGGTAGGCTGATCAATTAACAGATAATCCCAACTTCAAAATGTTATGAGATATCTAGAATGAATCAGATGTCAAAAAACCTGCATATATATTTTGGGTTTGCAGCAAATGATGCCACGTCTTGCTCTTCTGCCTGATGCATGTACCACACAATAAAGTCACTCCAGAACAGTCAGCTGTTCAGGAAATACTCTGTGTGTGCCATAGAAGAAAGGACTCATTCATTTGTTTCTCAACCTTTAACACCTAAATCCCTTATTTCTAAAGCCATATACAAAAACTACCTAGAATGGATATCATGCACATATAGCTAGCATAGTTTATTGTCAGACAACGCTGCCTATTATCCTGCCAGACAATGTTTACTTTGATCCAGGTTTTTTTTGGATGAGAAGGAGGTCATAAAGAGATGTCAACCTACAGTACAACTTAACATTGCTGCTTCTTCCTCAAGACTATGTTTGAGTTCAAATGTGCAATGACTATTGTTGTTAATGAAGCCAGTTATTTCGAAGCTACTTCAGGTATCTCAGTGCCAAACTGCAGTCCACAGTATGGAGGTACACCAAGTAAATTACCAAAACATAGCTTAAGTTATTCTTCATTTTAATTATTTAAGTATTGTTTTGGGGTGTGATGGAGTAAATCTCAAAACTCATAAATCAGATGTAAAAAATCTGTGAAGTCCAAATCACGTATAGGAAACAATCTCTTTAATTGCAGTATTCATCATCCAACTGTCTCATTTTCTCACCAAAGCCACTGCTTCCTGAAGTGTCTGTAACAGAAGTTAGAATTAAAATAAAACCTCTCCTAAGTTACATCAAATCTATGACATACTCTGGAATAAATGACCCAATGTCCCAGTTCCAAAGAATTTCCTAGAGATCCAAGTCACTTTCTTGATTGCCAGAGACTTTCAAAAGAAAATTAAGAGGGGATACAACGCCAATAACCTCCTAAAGTCAGTAAAAAAAAAAATGTAGAAGGGATTAGAAGTCACAGTTATTTGGGTCTCCAACCCCTACCAAGACAGAAGTAATACAACACAACTCCAAATCACAATGTAGAAATCAAAAAGTTTTTCTCAATCTCCAGGATCACTCTAATGATTTTTAATAAAAGAAAGGAAACTGATATCCTAATTTCTGATGCAATTCTTGAGAAGACTTTATCTTTAATTTATATCTGACTACTACAGTGATGCAAAAATTTTACACAGGTGTTGATAACATTATGAACAGGTGTGGAATTTCTCAAAACAAATTAAAAACTTGTAAAATAAATCTGACAGACTGGAATCCCATATCACAGCTGGCACAGAGTAAATTAGCTTAAAGGTATTTTTAAAGGTCCTTTCTACAGTTACATGTACAGTTACATGTTTGAACTTAAACAATTCAAAAGGTTTTCTATTGCTTTGCCAGCATGCCTAATCATTGCTTCAGAGACTGGATCCAGAACAGCTGCTTTACATCAGTGATGCCACCTTCAGTTTTGTCCTTCTCTTCCAGTAGTTAAAATAGGAGATCCAAATTTCCTTCCTAAATTAATTATTCTGATTGAAGTTACATGAAGAAAAACTGAGCATGTTAATTCTAAGGACTAGAAGACTGTTGTTAATTTTAAAGTATTTTCATACCAATCCAGCCAGATTAGCTCTAAATATAATGCATTTTATCATATTTGTTCTGTGTTTGCTCACATAGCAGGCTAAATGAAACAAACACATAAAATAAACAATGTAAGTATATAAAATCTACCTCTTTACTGGAATAGGAGCTTTATTCTTGTGCTCTTAATAGCATTCCCTTGTTTCACTTACATGATGGCAAGCTTTTCGCTTCAAACAATGAAAGCATCTCCATATACAAAGGAAGATATACACATACGTTTTCATGTTTCATTTCATCAAATTCAAAAGGCTTTTGTTCCTCCTTAAAGCAGTGTAGAAAAAATATAGAGGCAGGAAAGCAAATGTATAAGGAAAGGTTTCCAAAAACATAGAAATGTCCATTCAGAGCAAGTTACACAATGAAGAACTTCAAACAAATACAGAACCAATTAGTGAATCTTTAAAATGTCAAGGTGCTTGGCATTTTCAAAAAAGCCAGAATGAAAATGGAAAATATGAAGAGTCACAGCAACATAGGTATTTTACATCCTACCAGAAGCAGGCATTTCTCATGCTTTAACCACAATGTCATTAGTGACATTAAAATCTGGCTACTGAAATATATACTGACCTGACATAGTTCTGATACTTTAAACTTAATTCAAAAAGTTCTTCCACAACATCCATCATCATCAGCTGGTATTTTATAGATTTAAACTAAGAACACTTCTAAAACAACTTAACTCTTTGTCCTGGTTTCGGCTGGGACAGAGTTAATTTTCTCCCCAGTAGCTGGTATAGTGCTGTGTTTTACATTTAGCATGAGAATAATGGGATAACACACTGATGTTTTAGTTGTTGCTAAGCAGTGCTTATACTAAGTCAAGGACTTTTCAGCTTCCCATACTCTGCCAGCAAGGAGGTGACCTATGAGTCAGGAGAGTGACCTATGCCTTGCAGGAGGTCCCAGCAAGAAGCTGGGAGGGAGCACAGCCAGGACAGCTGACCCACATTGGCCAAAGGGCTATTCCATACCGTATGATGTCATGCTCGGTATATAAGCTGGGGGGCGTTGGCCGGGGGGACAGTGATCGCTGCTCGGGACGGGCTGGGCATCGGTCAGCAGGTGATGAGCAACTGCATGGTGCATCACTTGCTTTGTATATTCTTTTATTATTACTACTATTACTATTTTATTTTATTTCAATTATTAAACTGTTCTTATCTCAATCCACAAGGGGGTTTTTTTCACTTTTACTTTTCTGATTCTCTCCCCCATCCCACTGCAGGGGAAATGAGTGACTGGCTGCGTGGTGGTCAGTTGCCGGCTGGGATTAAACCATGACACTCTTTGAAACAATTGGTAGAGAAAAAGTTTAAAAGAAATCTCTGCATAGCTATAGGCAAGGATCCTTTTGCTTGATGAAGGATGAATAAACCCTTCACACAATTACTTAAAAAACCAGGAAGTTATTTCATTTCATAAAAAGGGTGACCATGGTCTTTTGAAATGTAGGTGTGTGTGGCACCTGATTCCTCATCTGCTAGTTCCCTCATTCATGCTCTGACATGACCAGGTTTCAATGAATTTGCACTACCAGATTATTTTGGTAAATACAGGGTGCTGATGGGAGCACAAGAAGATGGAAGTGCAACTAGGAAACTGATCCCCAGGTCCGACAAGCATTTTGACCGGCAATTGTTTGGTACTATGTGCAAGGTAATTCAACCCGTTTATTAAGACAAAGTATTCCTCACATTGTCGGAAAACTACATGTGGTCTACCTTTGGAATAAGGGATCATCATCAGGGTTGGCCTTCTACATTGAGAGAGACAGACAGGTAGACACTGAACATATCACCAACTGCTCAGCAACACAAACCTACTTGAAGCTATTCCTTTTATTTCACAGAACTCTGTTAGAGTAGCAATGAATGTAAAAGGAGTTGCTAGCTGTCTTAAATTAAAAAATGTCCTTCTACTTTCCAAATACTTCTTGCATTTTTTACTTCTAAGAGAAGATCACTCAGTGATGCTAATTATAAAGACCAAAAGATGTTACCTAGCAATGGGAAGACACAGTGTTACTGCAGAGACTGGGAGAAACTAAAGAGGTTTTTTGCCCTCTCGTCCACCAGTAGTCACAATGTCAAAGTGGTTGTAGCTACCAAGTTATGTACCTTTCTTTCCCTCCCTCTCATGTAGATCAAGTTCACCTCTGCACCTGGCTTGAGAAATGCACGTTGTACTTTTCTGCTTCGGACATAAGAGGGCAAGACACGTGCAAATCAATACATACTCAAGTCTAAGAAAATGGTACCATTTTGTGCTCCACAATCTCTTTAATGCCATAGTTTCCTCCCTGATACTATTGAATATAGGGTTAACATGACAAATACAGCTTTCTGGCTTGTAAACCACATTTTCCCAAAGTAAAATTGTCAAGAAGACCTTTGGTTCAGTGCTTTCTAACCTTCTGCATACATAAATAATTGTGCACCAAAACTCCAAGAATTAATGAGTGATCACCCTTTGAAATGTTGAATTTCAGTCTGTGAAAACTTAATCCCATTATCTTATCTCTTTTCTATATTATACTTAGGCATTGAACCCTTCCTAATTTCAGCTTTCACAGATAACTATTTGTATCTAACAAATTAACTTCTTTACAACTCCAGAACTTCTTTACAACTCCAGTCCTGCAGACTTTGACTTTATCAACTTTTACAAGTCACGTACATGGCTTTTACAAGTCATGTACCAGTTTTGGAAGTTTATGGACCTGGCTTCAAGTAGAAAGACATTCATCTCTCATATTCCAGTCTGTATGTGATGTTTCATCTCTGAAATTTTTCTTAGAGTTTTGTCCACATCTGCTTAAAGGATGTACTATATAATTAAAAAAATACTACTTTAATTCAGTTACAGACGATGGTATCACCACAAGTCTACATTTCCTCTGTGAGCATACAAGTATACATTTCTTCTGATTGACACAACTAATTTAGACATCTGGTACATTAAATGGTGCTAACAGCCAAAGGGTTTTGAGTACTGTTATGCGGATAGCTGACAGCTGGAGCATTGAGTACACACATATTCCTGAAGACTGCAGCAACAAGCAACTTTAGACATGCCTTATGAAAGCAAAGGATGATGTTCCTCCCTCCTCCATTATTGCCTACTGGTCTAGTTCCAAGTGGTGGACAGATTCATTAATCAAGACCTTCCTCTATAGAAAAAAAACATGGTTTTATTATTCTAATGACTTTCTTTTTTGTGGCATGCACAAGAGCATGTCTGTGCTTTGTTGAATAAAATGAAAAACTGAAATATTTGGCAGAGAATGCTGAGTGGTAGGGTAGTGATGCTGATCACAATTTTAGAGATGCTCATTGTGCTTCAGTTTTTGATATAAAAATTTCCATATTCAGAAGGAGAGGACCAAAAACCAAGAAAACAGGCAGAGGCAATATTGCATTTGCTATTATTCAAGATCAACATTCTGCAAGGCAGACTTCCTCAAGTGTTATCCAATACTTAATCAAGATATTCTCTTAGCTTTCCACCTTGCCAAATGTACTCTTCCTAAAACCCCTAGCTCATGCAGACATGACTAAGTTCTCAAGTAATACCCCTCTCTGTGACAAACAATCTTTTCTTCTAATGAAACACGAACATTCAGAACAGAAAATCCAGATGCTGGAAACCAGCTTCTTATCCATCCAAGAAGACATATATTTCTCTGTAGCCATCCAAGAGGACATATCTTTCTCTGTAGAAAGTTACCAGCATAACCACTTCCCTTTCACTCTTGTATCCTCCTGTGTGACAGAAATGGTCTATATTAACTTTTTAGGTACCATTGCTCTGAAGTGTGTTCCTCCCGTGGTATAATTCATCCACACACAAAAACCCTTAGTTCAAAGCTCAGTGCTGCTCTAGACTTGGTTTCATCATCTACTCTGAATAGTCTACCACTGACAAGATGGCACAGTCTATAGCTCAGATACTTCTGCTATCCAAAACAGTATAGCCACACAGTAAAACTGCTGTTTCAAGCTTATATTTGAGCCACTAAGTACAGCAGGAGAATTGGCTAAACTTCCAGCCCCTGCAAGCATCTATTTTATGGTAAGAGAAGAAAACATTTAGCTCTACATATTCAGCCTTACATTCTCAGTAGGGGTGTATACTTTATCTAGTGTCTTCCTGTTTCACCTCTGGAAAACAACTTCCATATCATCTGAGTATCATGATTATTTATGCTATTTCTGCTGCATTTCTTAGAGTTCACACAGATGTACTATCTAAAACATTCCCTTTCATGAAGCCAGCAGTCAGGAAACAATGCTGATCTTTTAGACTGGGTTGCAATACCACCATGACTGAACTCAAACTGGATTAGGGTTTGTTTTTTTTTTTTTTTAAATTTAGATCAGGAATGTGCTTTTGACATTAAAGTCCTGATCAGTCCCACTTATTGTGCATCACAGAGCACTCTTGGAGTACAAACCTCCTTTGCAGACAAAATGCCAGGAGTTGTGCTCCAGGAATTGTGCTCCAGGAGCGCATCTAACACTTTGCAGTTGTTCTTGGGTATTCAGTCCACACAGATTAGACCTAGTTCAAAATAAAACCCCCTGAAATACAGACAGCATGAATGTCAGGTCCTCAGCACCAATTCTTTTGCTCTACAAATCTGCTCCTATTGCACCACAACACTTGCCAACACAGGCATCGCCTTCATCAGTATCTTGTTAAAACCTAGTGCACCATCAAAGACATTCACATAGAAATGGCACTATCAGTGTTTCACAAATGTTCCAGATATGCTAGACTAGCTGAGCCTAAAACCCAGGTGGCAGATTAAACTGAATGGTAGCAGCAGTTACTGACTCCAGCTGCCGACTCTTCTTCTACGCCAGAAGATTACAAGTTTTGCAGCAGGGATGTTGCTGCAATATGGATCTTCTGAATGCTTCTGGTTCACAACATATCACGTTAAAATAAACCACAGCTAACACCAGTTTAACTTTACAGACTGGATTAAAAATTGTGGTATTTTACCTCTGTCAACATAGGGTTCAAGTAGCGTGTAGACTGAAACCAATGTTCTGCTTATAGAGGAGCTGATGTTTCAGTGAGGATACCGCAACTTAAATTACAATTCATCAACAGCCAAACTAATCACATGGGGTGGGACTAACCTCCCCTGAATTTAAACAGCCTCAAAGCAGATACCTACATCTGAGCTAATTATCAAAATTACCTCTGCAGTTACATAGACAAATAAGCATCTATAGAAGGAAATAATTTTAGCTACCCACCTTTAATTGAGATAAACTGTGTGTTGGAAAATCTCATTTTTCTCTACTAATTATAAAGAAGACTGGCTCAAATGCAGACATCTACACCACAGACATCAAAAGCTGGGTGAGATGAATCCCACCATTTGTGTTGTGTGAGTGTTAAATCAAAAGAGTACATTCTTACCCAAGGCAGACCAGCATAAGTGAGTCCACCAATTATACCAACTGATATTGCAACAGAACTGGCAAGCCCAGTAGCTCAAAAAATGTTTTCCAGTAAGATACAAAAAATACAGTGATAACATTTTAATCAGAGAGATTTTCATATATGTAGTAAGGCAGAAAAAATTATATGGGATTATATGGAAAGAAAAAAAAGAGCTAAAAGGTAAGCTCAGTAAAGATGGAAAAGTAAGTACAGTGGGCACCACTGAAAGTAAACATTTACCATGGCATAACATAAATACCTCATTGCTGTATACATTCTAAATATAGGGAGCGAGTGGTAAAGTAAATACCACAGTACAGTATGGGCATTTATTTACTTTTGACTAGAATCCACTGTATTCTTTAAGACTAATGACACTGAGAAGGAAAAAAAAAAAAAAAAGATGAAACATAGAATGAGAAATGCCATGAGCAAATAAGCCAGAAATACAGTTAAGAACTAGAAATCAGCTGCATGGAACCAGCACAGAATGACAGAAAGGTACAGCTGAAAATTACTTCAAGAGACTGATCTTGACTGTAGTCTATCTGGCCTCTTCCACTGAGCCAGAATTAAGTATATGTGTATTATCCACATTTTTAAAATTACAACTAATAACAGTAGTTTCAGAAAAATATTTACTGTCATTTTCTTCTGGAGATTGTAAGAGTGAAGAGGATTTCCTTGGTATGCAACCTAAACCTCCTGCCCAGCAATGCTAGCTGATGTTTTATCACCAAGAAAAAAGAAAACATTCTCTTTCCTGTAACAACCTTTATTTATTTCCCAGATTAAACAAATTCAGCTGCTTCATTCCTTCAATCTTCCTCATAAACCGCATATTCTGTGTTTATAATCAATCCCATTAATCTCTCTCATCCTCTCTAGAATGGCCAGACCATTCTTAAGAAATGACCAAAACTGGACATTGCATTTCAGACAAGGTCTCACCAGTTTCACACAGAGAAGTCTCCCTTCAAAGATTGCTGCCTGATATTATTTTTTAACTCAGTGCAACTCCTGCATCTTTTTATTGCAGTGTTACTTCTATATTTTACTCCTTGTATTTCACCTGTTTGATTTCTTCCTTATTCCATACCTTGCAGTTAAATTTCATCATGTTGATTTCAGGCCATTACTTCCACTTGTCAAGTTCTTCTGATTTTGATCATGTTCTCTAAAAGAACCCCAACCTGCACCCATGTTAATGTATTCTGCAGTTTTCAAGTGCATTCTTTGCTCACACAAGTCATAACCTAAGTACTTAACCAAAAAGGGACAGGCTCTGAGAGCATCAACACCTTCAATCTTCTGCCAGTTAACACGGAGCTCCTGTCAATTTTCACTCGCAAAAATGTCGAGGAGGAGAGTGTCAAAAAACTTTCCTGAGTCAAAAATATGACACCTACTACTTCCCTCTGATACACTACACTGGTTAATTACCGGGTCAAAAAAAAAAGTAAAATAGATTGGTTTGACATGATCTCTTCTTGATGAACAGACATTGGCAGTTTTCATCGGCTTGGCTTTCAGTAACGCTTAGGTGAGGCATTTTCATCCATACCAAGGCTGCTGAAGGCAGTCCATGAAAACTAATGATAATAAGCACATCTGAAAAGGCAATAATTTGCACATGACTCAGATGCTTACCTTCAGTCATTTGAGTTTGAAAAAAATGTGGCCTCTGTACTAGCCCAAGGTCCCTTTCAGTATACAGCAGAGTGACCACAAAAACTCAGGAGAACTGAAACACCAGACAACTCTCCTTGAAAATACAAACCCAACCATACTAACTACTACTGATAGATCCTTAAAGCACAAAGAAAGAGGATAGCTAAAATTGTTAAACTTTCCACTACCATTTTCCATTGAAGGACTACTACCTGTCCAGAAATGAAATTGTAAGGACCTTACATGCTACCATGTGGCAGACTGGAGTTTATAGAGCTTTAAACTGGGAAGAGATCCCTGAATAGACCTTGAGGTTTCAGCTACTCTTCTGGAAAAGAGTAAAAAGCAGGAAAACTGTGGCTTTTCCCTGGAAACAGGAAAGCGGTATGAGGCCAAAAATATTGTTCCTGAACACTGAATAAATTGCACCAATATTTAGAAGTATCTCCCTATTACAGTTTCATGTGTTTGAGCTTTTTGTGTTCAAAAAATAAAACCAGGAATAGGAACCAGCAGACATGACTAATCACATTTAATTCTGTGTGTACTCTAAGCATGTTAAAAAAACCTGGCTGGAGTATTCAGCTTTCCAAGGTGTTCTGAAACAGTACCTTTACTTTGCTACTTTTTAAAAGCAGTGCATAAAGACTTTCTATTAGAACGTGACTAAAAATCATCTACTCGCTTCTATATTCTGACATGAATGGAAGAGAAGCATCAGTGTGAAAGCTGATCTTGATTTCTGCATTTTGTCCATTGTCAAAGTATGAATTACACACATTCATTACAACTAGTATTCATAAATATTTATAGCTAACTACAAATTGACCAGAGCATGGGTCCTTACCTCAAATCCTAGTCATGATTACCACAATAAACTAGCTGTAACTGATTGCTTTCATAAAGCAGTTTTAAAGATGCTACAGAATTTCCTGGACTTTGAACAGGAATTAGCTGCAGTATCTCAAATATGTGCCACAGTGAATGTTCGCTTTTAAAAGATGACCACTGTGATTTGACATAAGTGAATTGAACTTACTGCCAGAGAGCATCCATTGATCACATGTGACTTGGCACTACTGTTAGAAATATGTTGAAATAAAATCTAAAAAAAGAGAGTTGAAAAATGTATTAAAGAAGTTCCTGACCATTTGGAGACCCGACAGGGAATTCACGACAAATACATTGTGATATGTACCAGGCAGCCAAAATTCTGGATTTAATGAGTGAAATAGACTCATTTTAAGAAACTTTTATCTTCCTCCATAATAAAGTAAAAATTGTCCTGCTCTATATGGACAGATGGTAGTCTTCTTAATGAATCACGCTTTTCTAACTATGATAGTCACTCTGCCTATGCCATCTAAGCTTGAGGACTATATTTATAGACAACAGGATAAATTAATATCTAGCATGTCAATGAAACCAGGTTAAGAAATAAGTACTTTTTTCTCAATTAAAAAAATCTTAAGTTAAAGAAGATTCCCAGGCAGATATCATGAAGAAGACAGGCTACATGGAGTTACTTTTATAAATCTCACTGATTCTTTCAGTGTTCAGTTCGTATTTTGTATTTAAGTTCTGATTCTGCTACTTTTGTAACTTTTTGATATGGGGGATGATGAAGTTCTCTGACAGAAAAAAATAAAAGATGAACAGTGTCTGTCCTGTGTTGCTAATTATTTTATTTTGGGAAGGCTCCCTTAAACTTTGAGACAGTGAGCCTTTCTGCTACTTTCCACTTTCAGTTTCTTTACTTGGAGTTGCTTAGTTGCTGTTGGCATTACATCAATAAAAGTCATACCGTGGACTTATCCACTTGCTTTCTTGGCCACTTCACATTGCACAATCCTTTGCTAAAACTGCCAGAGAGAATAAGAGGATAAGTCAACGTCACTGTGTTCTTTGATGCAGTGTCAGTACCCTTTGAGCACAGGCAAAGGAGCTGAAGCACTTCCACAAACCTTTGAAGTGGAGCAGAAAAGTGGAAAACCAGAGGGAAAGCAGGCAGATTCATTCTGAAGAGAGCTGCTCTGTTCTTGGCACCCAAAGTGCTCTCCAGCCACTTAAGGGATTCCACAAACCAAAGTCCTCTGCTTGAAAGGAATGGGAATTGTTTTTAACCAAGCATCCCTGAAAAGTTTTGGCAAAATGGACAAGATACACTAAACAGAGACATGAAAAAGTTTTGTCAGAAAGGTCTAGGAAATTTAACAGGGCACTTCTATTCAGCACAGAAAGATTCACCGAAATGTGTAAGTCCACTACAAGCCCTTCCTTTATATTTCCTAATGCTCTTTCAATTCTCCTAAGTATACTACAGACAAAAAAATCTCAGCTGGGAGCTGACAGATACACACAGAGAGAGAAACTGCAACATCCAGACTTCTGCAGATCATAGGATCTAAAAGCATCACAAAATAGCCAAAAATTTATTTCAATCCCTATTCAATCACTATGACGACATGAACAACGTTTTATTATTATCCATGCAAGAGCTCTATCCGCTAGTCGGTTCATATGATCCAAAGTCCCATGATCTGTATTTAAATACAGCAGGAATTTGCCTGAGCAAAAATTAAGAAAAATCTAAATGAGAAATATTTACATTCATTCTTAATTTTCTTCTTTGGAAGTCTTCATGAAGTTACTGAAATGGAGAGGCAAACCTTCAAGCCTCCCAAAATATAAGGCCCCACAGAAGTCACGAGCCAGTCATGGTTTTGAAAGGAATTATATGGTACCAGCACTTTCAACACATCACTATCAAGGTTTTCAACCTAAGACCTTCAGAAGTATTATAGCAACACAAAGTAAGAATAAACATATTTTTTTCCCCTGTGAACAAAATATGGATCCAATACTGCTGCCAGATAGACATCCATAATTGTCCCTAAGAACCATGCAGCTATGCCAAATAAATTATTCTAATCTGAACTTTTTAAAAAGTACCTCTAGAAGATTGCATTTTCTTCACAAGGTTTGCAAAATAAAACATTATAGAAGCAATGCAAGGGCTTTGCAATGACATCCCTAGCATTTATTGGCAGGATCTGGCCAAAAGACAACTAAAAATAATTAAAGAAGTAAAGACTTCCTTGCCCTAGAGGACACTGATGTTCTCCAATTACCGTAATTACAAAATGCAGTGTGTGGCTAGGTGCCAAGAAATACCAGGTTGAAACGCATTGCTATCTATCAAGCTGGGAACCTAAACACTTCTCAGTACAGCAAAGGCACATGCATGGAATGAGGATCTTGCATGAGCTATTTGACTTATTCATTTATTTGGGAAGATATGTATGAAATCAAGGAATGAATACTAAAAGAACAGTTTAAAATAGAATGCATTATAAATTCATTCATCAAAATTGCTTTTGCAAATTTTATTCTTGGTGGGTCCTCTTATTTTGCGAAGTACAACTGTTTGGAATATAAAGGAACTAACAACTTCCACTATCCAAATAATAATGACTATTTTTAAAGTGTTGACCATGATAAACATGAAAAAAATCTCAGTTTTCATTAATATGTTCAGATTTATTAAGGTGCAATGTTGCCAATGAAATTATTGGGGGACAAAAAAGTTTTTGCAAATTCAGCCCATGATACACAAATAATGCTTATAAAAAAAAGATCAGAAGGTTAAGAAGTTGTAGGGTTATGGTGCCTAAAACAAGTTTTTCAAGTTTTATTAACCCCTGACAATCTAGTAAGAATTTATTAATAATGCAATATACCCCTCTCTAACTGAATAACGTAGAATAAGGCCTTCCACATCAATCCAGTCCGAACAACAAACCAATGTACTGATTTCCTGATTTGGTCACAGTCTGTTGTATGATACTTATTTAAGAGTGGGATTGATGGCAGTAGAGTGCATAAGGTTGTCTAAAGTCAATCCACCAAATAACAATTTTAACCACAGAAAGAATGTACTGCCTTATATATTCCAAGATTATTACATACATTGACAAGTATATGACAAAGCACAACAGTTCCCATTTTTGTCTTAAAGGCTAGGTCTTTGCCAAGGGAGGCTGGGCAGGCAAAGACAGCTCCAGCACAGCAGAGGAATAGGCAGGGACACCAGAGCAGCTGCAGAGCAGCAGAGCCACAAAAAGCACACTGCTCTCGTCAGACTGACTACTGCCGCAGTAGTGAAGCAGCTGGCTTCAGTTTTCAGTATTAGCTCAGATCTCTTCCATACAGATGTAACCCAAGTGCATACATGGTGTGAAGGCCACGCTGGTGTCAATGGCCAAGGGTAGGAAACGTGGAAAGCATGGTATTTTATACAACACTCCAATAAGCATTCCTTGGGTGTTTTGGAAGGACAGCAGGGAAATGTCATACCTCTCTGCTCTCTTTCCAGTGCTGTTAAATTCTTGTGCACACCAAAAAGAAAATGTTCCTGACTCCTTTCCTTACTAGGAAACAATTGTGTACAGCATATGGCAGGATAAACATATATACAGCAGGCATCTGCCATACATTTTCATAACAAACTGTTCATCATAACCTCAAGAAAGATTTTCTTTTTTTTTCTATTGAAGTCATAATGTTGACAACTCAAAAACTCTCTCAGCATCAAAGGAAGAGGTCTAGGAAAGAATGATCTAACATGCAGTCATAAGGTCATATAAGGCCACTGCAGAGGAGTTAACTGAATTTGTTGGACTGCTGTTCCCTACAGAAGAGCTTACACAGGTTCTCACACCAGAATCCTCCTATACACAGAAAGAGACAGAAGGTGAGCTGGAGGATCCATATCAGACTTAAGAAACATTAGATGAAACCGAAAATATTAACAGTATCAGATTGCCAGGACCAGACAATATCCTTAAGAATCTGGAAGAACTTGATCATGAAACTTCTGAATAAGTGTGGTACACAACTTCTCTTAAAATGGCCTCATTACCACAGTAACAAAAAACAGCACGTGGGCATTAATATTTTAAAAAGCTTCCAGTACATCCTGAGAAACTGCAGACTAAAAACTGACTTCCATTGGGATGATTTCATAGGACAAGTTAATAAACATATTAAATATACAGATAATATTAATTCATCCCAAATATATTAGACTTTGAAGGTGTCAACATGTGGGAAAGGGTTAAGTGCAGTTAAGCTTTCTACAAAGTTCCTAAGTTATTTAAAAATTAATAACTGAATAAAATTAAGCTATCATGAGATAAAGAAAAAAGTGATTAAAGACAGAAAACAGATTTAAGAATACACAATCATTTTTCAAATCCCTGCAAGATGTGTCCATGGTCCTCTGCTGTATATCTTCTTCACAATAGCCCAAGAAAAGGGAATGCAACATGGTATTAACTACTTAAGGTAGTTACAAACAAGACAGGAAAATAAAAGATAGAGATAGGAGACTCAGTAGTACTAAGTGATTGGAAGACAAAATGATAGATAGCATGCAATGTGAACACATGCAAAATAATGAGGACATTGCTGGAGATTACAGCCAACTGTATCCACTGTGGTGTAGTAAATGACCGCTTAGTACATTAGAAAGATCTTGGAGCCATTGTGAATAGCTCTATGAAAATGTCAGCTTTAGTCTAGCCACAGTCAAAAAGTAAAAGAATGTTAGAAATTATTAGGAAGCAAAAAAAAAAGAAAAAATACAACTATAGCAATTTGCAGTATGCCATAACTATCAACAGTTTGGTTTGTTCCCTTTGAATTAAAAGGAAAAGAGTAGAACCATAGCAGATGGAGAAGGAAACCAAAATGGAATGGCTTTTCAGATAGAACAGTTTTCAAGTAAGAGGAGTAGGACTCTTCAGCTGAAAAAGCATGTGACCATTGAGGAAATTGTTATTTCTCACAATAAAGAAAAACAAGGCATTGAATAAAAGAACAGGTTTAAAGCAAAAAAAAGTACTTTTTCACACAGTGCATAATTAAATTTATAGAGGTCTGCAACTTGATGCCATGGATACAAAGAATACAAATGGACTCAAAAGCATTCAGATTCATAAAGGAAAATTCCATCTAAGACTATGGGACACAAAAAGTACAACAGCAGATTTAGGAAGTCCCCAAGCTGCTGTTTGCTGGAAGCTGGGGGGTTTCATTGCAGAAGTTTCTCTGTTCACATGCTCTATTCTTGTCCTCTTACCCTAGGAATCCCTTACTGCTCACCACCAGAGCCACAGTACTTGGTGGGAAAATGAACTTTTCATCTGCTAAGTTCAGCCAGACAACCATGAGAACATTCTGTTCATTAGACGTATCTACTGTGAATCTTAATGCAGCTAGTAACTTCAGGTCCCTGAACTGTAATAGCCCAGTACCCTTTTTCTTTTTCAAGGCATAAGGGGAGAGTGTACAGTTGTACAGCAAATCAGTAATTCAACCTTTTTGTTTTCCTTTTTTTTTTTCAAATTGAAGCAAGATCTCAGATGCTGGCTGGAGACCATCCTCAGAAGCTTTTCTCCTCTGAACAACTTAAACCAAAATGTGGCATTAGCCCTGTGGTTCCCTCTCTCTCTTCTTCATCCCTCCCATTCCTTAGCTATGCATTCCCACCCTCTTTTATCAGCACTGGTACTCATCTGATTCAGCCACGTAGGGAGCCAGTTTCATGACTCAGACTGGAAAAAAAATTAAAAAATTAAATTTAAAAAAATAAAATTTGATTCTTTAAGCACTTGGATCAGTCTCATCATCAACTCAGATATGTGCCAGTGGCAGAGGTCGGACAGAGGCATTTCAGCCAGAGCCTCCTGTTAGGTTAGCTTAGTTGTTACACACTAACAGTGCAATGAGAGTATGCAGCCCCCACATACCTTCTCCCAGCTCCAAGCACTCTTGGAAATCTTAAACTTCTCAACTATACCACAGAATTCTAGAGAGACAGGTGTACCAGTCAGGCACCTGGACCTTGATCACCTCCATTCAGATTCAGCTAGAAATAAAACTTCACTTCTACAAGCAGAGCTAGCTCTATTTACAAGGAAAGATGTTACTAGTAGATGGGGCAGCTTACAGTGACATGACTGTGTCCATAGCAGGAGATTTTTTTTGCCAGCTTGTCTATACTAATAAAGCACCCCAAAAGTAGACAAAAGTATTTCAACTGTACATATCTAGCTCACTAAACATCAGGCAAACATCTAGAGGGATTGCTTCCCTATTCTGGAGCACTGGAACTCACCTTTGGTAAGACCTGATGTATCATATTGCGAGGATTTTTTTTTAGTGGTATGGGTCTATCTGCTGAAACTTTTTTTTTAATTAAACATCCCCATTTATCCCCATCCTTTATTTCACAAAAAATAGCCAAGTACAGTTTTAATTCTGTCAATGCTTGGGTGTTTGAAATTCCTGTCATTCACAAAACTGATCCAGAGGTCACAGACCCTTGGAAAACCAGATCTAAGAGTGCTTATTTCTTTATCTGGAAAAGCGGAACTTGTCCGTCCTATTATTAATAGGCATTCAGAAAAAAAAAGTGACTATTAAGTGTCAAAACAGGCATTTATTTTAATTATGGACAAAAGCTAGCAGTAATAGTTATATAGCCGTACCTGTCAGAAGTTATGAAATGATAGAATGGAGTTTGCCTCTGATTTATTTGTTGCATATATGCACTATGATAATGACCAGATATTAGTTTTTCCAAAGGAATCTCTCTGCACAAAACAAATCATGCTTCCTTAATGAGCTATCATTTATTGCTCCTTCTTTGCTGTTCAATCTGTGGCTCCACACCACATTTACAATTTTATACTCAAATTTCGTTCTTATTAAACAATAAACCAGCCCTGATTCCTTTATGACACCTTGTATAGAAAAGAAGGTGGACGCTCACACAATCACAAATTGTATCATAAAAATATATGTGCAAACAATCAGAAATCCTGTCATTTCCTCCTTCTGTTCAAGCAGTGGAGGGCTCCCTCTGTTTCCTAAACCATCCTCTCTCAGTTCCCAGTACTGGCTCCTGCCTGCTTCCTCCAGGTACAACCTCCCTTCCCACTCACTCCCAGGCTTAGTCTTTTTAAATAGCCTCCTAGCAAATTTCTGTGCTCTTAACCTCCCTCCATAAACTCCTGCTCCCAATTTTCCTCTTAACAGAGAGTCACAGTTCTTCCCCTAACCACATATATTCATTAGATGCTCTTTCCCTCCATACCACTGATTTCTCAACACACTCTTGACCAGACCCTCAGCTTCTCTACATGCCCTTCTCCTGGGTCCCTGAACATGTATCCACCCCTTTGACCAGACCCTTTACACAGACCCTTTGCATTCACAAACCCCAAACTCTTGCCCATCCCAACCCCTGATTCGCTTGGATATTACGCCAAAATTGAATCCCACTCTCTTGAAAGCCGCTATCCCGTTCTGAATAACAGGACGTAAGAATATCTCCTCGACATTAAAATTGGGTAATCTGTTTTCCATGCTACTTGTACTCTGGGTCAGAGGTCATTGGGGAGCACAGAAAAAACAACAACAAAATCACAAAAACTTGTTCCAGATGTAGACCTAACACAAAGTCTAGGCCTAAGTGCGTGCAGTGCAGGAAGACTCTTTGAAGAATACAGCTGTCAAAAACTCCAATGAGTACATCCAAATTCTTCTTTTCAAGATATATAACACAGGCATTAGGAATGGAAAAAGATGCATAACTAAAAATCAAAGCTACCCTTTTGCAGAATCTCAGGAAAAAGTTTTACAGTATTTTAACACAGGAAAACAATACAGTCTTCCCTATTCTCATTTTACAAAAAGCCTGGACAGCTTTTTCTTAAGTTTTCCAGAAATAAATCAACCTGAGTTACTGGGAACAAAAAGGTAACCTATATTATAACAAGGTCTGAAAAATTCATGACAGAAAAAAAGTTTAAGGATATGCACAGACAGTTGTAACTGAAAGGGTTAAAGGGATTTCAGATATTATCATCCCTTTGTTTGGAGATGGAACAGGGGAACTAATTCTCTGATGGCTCTTAGTCTAATATAGTAACACTCATATAGGTAAACTTAAGTTAAACTACCTTTATTGATGGTTTAAACAAGCATGGTTTCTCCAGGACACATATATGCTCAGTTCAATCAGACCTCCAAGCTGAGAGACATCACTCCAAGATGGCAAAGATATTTACATCCTGAAATGTCTTAATATGATCCTCTGTCATAACCTGACAATGGAAAGTGCCAGGAAACCCGTGTAATATTTGGTATACACAACCCAACCTACAGTAATGCTATTTCTCTGGTGCCTGGACAGATAAACACAGTGTGGACACAGGAAAAACATTTGAGCTTTTCTGCAGAAATAAGAATACAGAAGAAAAGTTGCCCATTCTTGTCAGACCTCTGGACTTCTTAAAAGCTCTCATAACTTGATTTGATCTAATTAGCAAGGAGAGATATAGTTAGCTTTGAACTATGGCATAAAATCAAAGTTCAAAAACATGGGAGATTTAAGTCTACTAATAACAAACCAAACATAGAGGCTTCTTAAGGGAAAAACACAAAGAAAAATTATGTATTACACTGTTAATCTGTTAAACATAGGAACATACGGGACTCCAGTCTAGTAGCACATGCCAACTTAAATAGACAACTTTCTTGTTACAGGAGCTTCACTTTGTTCAGAAATTCCATCCAACCTAGAAGCATGGGAGAGAATCCATGTTATTTTGAAACTTTATAGTTCAGTACGCTTAGATGGTAACTTCGTAGGTCACAATCAACTATTTTGAGTAATTGAATTTTGGAAACTGGCCCCTTACACTGAGGAATTTCCACTTAAATTCACAAGAGCTGTGAGAGATTAAACCCATTAATATCAGTAGAACATGACACTTGATCCACAAACAGGCACTTTTATCTCACAGTTCACCCCCGTACAAAAAAAAAGACAAACAAGTAACAAGTGCTTTAAATGAGAAAACAAGCAAGCTGACTGAAAGTATGCTGGTTTATAAAGTGACAGTAACTATTCTAAGAACATTTCTTTCTGCATGTCACTATCAGTTTTTCCTTACCATATATTCCATATTGGAAGCTGGTGGATACACCTGACCCCGTAATTTATTATGAAGATCCAAGATACTTTGCATATCACTGTCTGTGATAGCCCTTTTCCCTCTCTGCTTGGCGATCCACCACTCACCATCTTCATCCATGTACTTTTCCAAAAGTTCCTCTAAGAGCGTGGCATTGGGAAGAACCATTGCAGAAACTGCTTGAGCTATGAATAGCAAGGTAGTTACTCTGAGCCATTCCTGTACTACATACTTCATGATGAATGATCTCAAAATGCACAGGCGTTAGCTCCAAGACAAAGTCTTTCTTCCAGGTCTGTTGGCTGTAAATGCATAAGAGAGAGTAATGTAATTTGGAGGTTGAAGTACTGGCCTGTACGAACTTACTAGGCAACAAAAAGTCAAACTGTAGTTTGTAACAGAGTTTGCCACTGTTGTTTTAGGGGGAGAAACCAGGGTGCTACTTTTTTTTTTCCACTCTAGTAAGCATACACTGTTGCTTTGGGAAGATAGCTTATCTTCAGCCTTACAAACTTCAGTTTGTTCAAGTGGTTTTATATAGTACACTGGCATGCACATTTTGCTGCCTGCATGCAAGAAAGCATGCTTTTCGTATCTACTTAAAAGGAGCCAGACATCAATGAAGATTAGAATGTAGATAAGGTCTTCCAGTACTGGAATTTAAGAACAAAAAAAGTTAAACGGATTGCATTCGTTGCCAAAACGAGCACTGAAAACCCCAATAAAGTTGATATGAAATATCCCCTCTGGGTGCATTTCAAGATATGACTTTGATTAAAGCTTCAGTTTTCTGATTTCCAAAACCCTAATGAAAGTAAAGGTATTCAACTCGGCCGAGAACATGGGGGGGGACGGGGTTATATTCTATTCACCGAACAAAGGAAAGCACAGATAACTCTCAGAAAAAGTAGTACCACTTCCAAGAAGACACCATTCCGACACCGCCTATTACATGACTGAGTGCTTTAGGTAGGCAAGCCACCGTCACTCCCTCACCCCGGGTGAAAAAGCGTGAACCCCGCCACACCGACCGCGCTGGACCCAGCCGCTGGGAGGGGAACAAAAAGAGGCGAAGGGGGCAGAAGCGGGCTCTCCCCAGCGCGCCGCCGCCGCCCGCAG
>WAAD01026640.1:24882-49472 GCA_013389945.1 Fregata magnificens | reverse complement strand
GCGCCCGCGCTGCCCGTCCTCGCCCGGGCGGGCGCGGGAACGGCCGGGGACAGCGGAGCCCGCACCAGCTCCCCGGGCGGTGCCTCGAGGTTTGGCTGGGACCTCTGCCTCCTGCCAGAAGCTGGCCTCGGTCCTGCAAAAGCTATCGCCCGGAAAAGGTCGAGGGGGGCCCCGTCCCCTGCCGCCTCCATCCGCTGGTAGCTGGCAAGAGGATGCTAAGCCAGCCCGCTCCTGCCGGAACACAGCAAAGAGAAAAAGATGGGTGTTCACACACGAGCTCCGCAAAGGTCCAGGACGTGTGAATGTGGCTGGAGGTATCAGGACGGGAATTTTGTTGTGGATTCAGACCAGCCGCATGAGACTTCTCCTTATGAAGCAGAATTCAAAAGCTTGTAACTACTCATTTCTGCTTCCGGCAAGACTAGGCATCAGTTATGCCCTTCTTCATTGTATTTGTATCAAAATCTTCTAACCTGATTTTTTTATGCAAGCTGATTGGGACAATGTTTCATTTATTCAATATAATATGGTACATTGAGCTAATGGCAGGATTGACCAGCTTCCAGTCTTCACAGGGCTGCTGTACCAGCTTGCAAAGGTTTTCTGTATTTTCATTTTCAGAAACTGAGAGGCTGAGGTTAAACTTCGTCAGAATCCAGCTGGCTTCAGACTAGCTCTATAAATGCTTCCAAATTTCATGGGCCCAAGAGAAACAATGCTGTGCAAGTAACACACTGCTTCTTATTGTACTCTCTCTTTCTCAGTTTTAGTTATAATTTCCCTAAAGACTTTGAAACTAACCTGTCTTGCAGGGTGCTATAGGTACTCTGTTACGTACACACCATGATATGCAAAAGCTGTTATGCTCTATATTGGTTGATCTTTATGACTTTTTCTTTGCAATGCTGGGAAGTGGACTTCTGCACTCAAATACCAGGCACTAAACTTTTTTCCTAGCAAAATCGTGAGAGGTAAAATGCCACTGTGCAGCTGGATTCACAGACTAGATGCGAGTTGTTTCAGCGTTTATGCACCAGGATGCCTTACCATCTGACATTTTTGGTACGGAAGAATGAGCCTTACTTATCGTCTGGTCGTTCAAAAGAGTTTGAAGAGAGGGGAAGGAAGCCCAAAATTAGAAGAGCTTGATACAGTCTACACGTCAAATCTGGATTTTTGTAATACTCACATCCCATTTGTCTTGCTAGATGGACTTCCATCTTCTTTAGACCTCTGGAGGCCAAGACATAGACTCTATATCATCGAGGCACAGCTTCGCCATCATCACCTAATAAAGAATATGTGTCATACCAAGCCATTTGTTCTGTGTACAGGCACAAGTGCTATTTCATTACAAAGCAGCAGAAAAGGTTTATTGTTATAGCCACTAATGGTTGCACACAAGAAAAAATTCTAAGGGAGTGGAGATATTTATGGGGTTCCCATCAATCATTGGAAAGCACAGTAGCTGCCCCTTTCCGTCAGCATTGGACATCTGCTGGACTTCAAATAGAATATAGATCAAACGTCACCTTCCATCTTTCATTTTGAGTATTCATCATACTTTTTAGAAAGCACTTGATCATATTGGTCTTTGTCAGATTGAAGACCTTATTATATTGTAATGCAGGTTTTAGATTCAATAAAATAAATAGTAATACAAAAAGAGATAGGCCTCATTGAAATTGATTTTTTTTTGTTTATCAATTAATTTATCAGCAAGTGAATAAACCCTTTACATTCTGTGACTGTGCCCTTTGTATTGGTTTATGGCTGTATGATTTGTGACCACTTATAAGTGTTGTGACTTTGACAAATGATATTTTGACCTATCCACTAATTTTATGTACATAATTAAACATAATTGCCTGGCTCTGTTGTCTTAATCAGCTTGGGGGAGACCCTTTTCTCCTTTTTTGTTATTCTGGATTGGTTTAAACCTCTGACACTGAGGATATAACTGCCATCCATAATTTAAAATTGTTATAATAAACAGTTAAGCACCATTACATCTCCTGAAACTAAAACTAACTATCGTCCCTTCCCAAAGGCACATGCGGACAGGGCATATGCAGACAGATTCAGTAACTGTTTTCTGAATCGTTGTAGCAGCAACAACAACAAAAATTGCAACAAAAAAGTCCACTTGTAAGACATCAGTAAGGGCTCACCAGGTACATGCTGGACAACATTGAGAATATGGCACTGAGAAAATCCTAGAAAGGAAGATTTTTAGCCTAAACTTTGGCTAAAAATGATTTAAAGTTTGAGGGAAGGAGTATCTTCTGCTATTTGAGCCTTCTTGGGTTCGAGGAGACAGAACTCCAGCAGTCCCTGTAAATAAACAAGGGCCTGAATGAAAGATATTTTACTTCATCATTAATTTGTTTTCCTAATAGAAATAATACATAGGGCCCCCAAGTGTGGATAATTGGGTTAAGAAAGAGTGACACCACCAAGTAAGAAAGAGAAAGAGAAAGACTCTAATACCTCTAAACACATATTTAGCAAATCTGCTAAATTATAAGACCTGGGCTTTTAATTGAAAACAGAAGGAAGAAGAAAAATCCAGGCCATCTTTATGTTGATTTTAAACATCTTTAGTTAATATACCTTCTGGTTGGCTGCTTGACGTTACAGTGTCACAGCACTGCATTGGCCAAAAAGTCTGATCCGTTACAGGACTTTGGTGCCACTTTTTTTTCCAAAAATTAGACCCACAAAAATGGTGTTTAGTTGTTGCCTGGTCCTGTAGGCAACTCATAATCACGGGAACAGTTTTTGCCAGGAAAACCCACTGTACACCTAAAGTTCAACCCTGGAGGTGTACATTACTGCGTATATGACAAACCTGCTGACAGGCACGTAAGCTCCAGTGATTCTCCCAAATCAGGCACCCCCCTGCCTACCTGTCCTAACAATGTGGCAAATTGCTCCAAACTCCCACAAAAATGGCCAAGCAGAAGACTCTTCAGGAGACATGTCTGTAAGGGAGACCAATTTTCAAATTTAATCTCTTCCTGATGTGGAGCAGGCTCTTGAATGCTCCTTTGCTGGAACCTAATATGCCCACCACGTTGCTGAGCGGTCTGATTTGATTTTGCTTTTGGTGGCTCTTGTTTAATCTGTGCCATTTTACAATTAAATATACATAGCGCTAGAAAACCCAAATATGTTAATCTATAAGTTGGTGGCTAAAATGGAGGAACTGTGCTCAGAGCCTTGCTTTAAACTTTTGCCCAAACTGCCTCTGCAGTTTTTTGACTGGTCAGGTTTAAAAAACTGTCACAAAAGGCTTCTGGCAAGGACAACAAATGAAGTAAAGAGACGATGAGTGTTGGTATTTGTGCTATTCTGGGTGTGGTGGGAAACCTTTATCCAAAACAAAATTATTCCAATGTTGCGAGATCTTTTGATAGATGGATTCCTTCAGCTGAAAATGTCTTGGCCACGTCCATTGTTGAGGACCTCATGAGCTCTTTTATTCTCAAAGAGCACAGCTATATTGGTAATTTGGAGATAGAACTCAACCAAAACAAAGCAACGGGACATAGCTTTCCTACGGCCAGGTTTACCAGGGTAAAAAGATGCATAAAGATCCCATATCATCTCTCAGAAGTCATGCAAGTGCCTGGACACTGGTAGCATTTCCAAGCATTTCCTTTTACTAACATGCATTCTCTAGCACAGTTTGTGCAACATGCTGCTCATTCAAGAGTTGGTCATCTTTAGACGTTGTAGCATCATAGAGCAAATTTTATATCCATTGCTTTTGGTATTTCACCAGCAGAGTTCACAAAAATCATGGTTTACCATCGTCTCTCTGAGAAGCGTGAAAAATATTTAAAAGAACAGGACTTAACAAAGATACTTATAATACTCCACAGTTCCTGGCCTTTGGAAAAAAGAGCCATACCTATTATCATGTATTATCCATCACTATGGTGAAGAGGAAAATTGGCAGAAATGTTTTTCTGCACCATCTTCACCAGTTGTTTCACACAAGTGACTGAAAAAGTAATCACAAAGGTCTGTAAAAGTAAATAGTCAAATATAAATTGGCTTATAAAGACATGAAATAAAGTCATGCAATGATTTCTAGAACAATTATTTGAACGTAAGTTTTTATATTTAAGTTATGAATAGATGGCATGAAGATTTTACTTTTATGTAACTAGTTTTAAAAGTTTCATTTTAAAATTTGAATACAATGATTGCGTGAAGACAGAACTATAATTTTATTATCATTGTATTACTTGGAAAAACTAATTCTTGTGCATTTACAGTGATTGGAAGCAATTGCTTCTACTAAGGGGACCTACTTTGCTTCTAATTGAGATTAAGAAAAGTTTATTTTTTTTAGTTTAATTTTGTCCAAGATCAAAAATGAACAAAAGTTATCAGCAGTTAACATTCTGCAACTAATATGAAATCCAAGAAAGATTTTAACCAATGGAGAAATGTCAGAGCTGCAGGCCACTGGGGAGCTGGGGTGAATGGAAGGCAGGTTATCATTAAAAAGAAAAATGTCATGGTTTAAATTACTTTGAAGATACATTTTAAAAGAAAGATGCAGGAAATTGTCCTGATTTCTGAAGTGTTGTTTGTTATAAAACTGGTTAATTTGCTCCCCTTGCCTCTTAAGTGTATAAAGATCAAACAGTATTTTGTTTACCAAAGAAAAAAACTCCCAAAATGAACAATTGGACTCTCACAGAAATAGTCGCGGACATTTCGATATTAGCACATATACTCATTGTTTCAATATGGCTGTTCATAAAATATAGCAAAAGACAAATACTTACTCCCTTTTCTTTTACACAGTAGCACAAGAGATAATCAGTCAGCATCTGAAAGAGTAGGTTTCCATTTCCACCCCTCTCTAAAAGGATTTGAGCCTGATTGTCCTTGATTAAATTCCCCCAACCTGTACATTACAGTGAGTCAGGATTGCATTCTCTTTGTCACTTCTATTTCACAAAATAATCAAGTATGCTTTGAGCCAGGAAGATGTGTAGTAACACTTTTGTAACCCAGTGACGAGGGCATTTCTGGTAAAACGAAATCACACTGAAAACCAATATTTACGTTTAATGTATTTGAAATAAAGAACTAATTGGGGAAGGTATATGCTACCATATATATTCTTGTTGATTTAGTCTCCTGTTTCTGCTCTCTCTCAAGCTCACAACTATATGCTTCTCTCTTTTTTTTTTTTTTTTTTTTTTTTTTTTTTTGTTTTGGGTTGGTAGGGGACTTATGAGCATGCTGGTTTTTTCTGCCTGAACAGATATACCCAGAGAGCTCCAGCAAATTCAAGCCTTAAGCGCAGAAACACTTTGTTCTAAGTCCCTTTGCTGCTGATTGATTTGGAATAGGACTGAGAACTTTGTTGGTGGTTTTTATTGTCTCCAGCTATTTGCCCCATAAAATAATTTAACTGAATTAAATGTTGCTCTTGTGCTCAGTGTTGCTGCAGAGACAGGATTGGAGCATTTTGCCCAACACCAACTTTTACTCCAAGATCAGTGGATTTTGTCATGATAAGTTTTGAACAAAACCTAGTACTGAACTGCATGTATTTTTCTTATGTTTTTATGTGAAATGTGGCTGACAATTTGCTTATGAATTTATATGTATGAATCACTTGAGCTGCATTTATGAGAGAGCAAACCAGAGTTTGAATCCCTTCCTGTTGGTTAGAGCATTTAACATTGCAGTGGCTTAACAGTTTAACAGTTTAATTGTAATAGTGCAGTCCTGTCCAGTTTGACCCTATGAGATTCATTAATTCCTTGTATATTCTCTGGAAAAGATATGGCTTGACTTAGCCATATCAGCCTTTCCAAAGTTAGGTGGGAATATCAGTATTTTTTCGGTATCACTGTTAAAAGTAGCATCTTTATCAACATATGAATTACAGCAAGGAGTCAAAATAAAAAGGGAGAAAAATGTTTGAAAAAGAGAATTTATGGAGAAGTATGTCCCTGGACCAAGACCTTTCCAATGAAAATGCTCAAGATTTTTTTGTTTGTTTATTTTTTGGTTTGTTTTTCTTCACACACACACACACACACACACAGAGCCCCCCCGGGAGTAAATTCCATCTGCCCAAGCACCCTCATTGTTTGTCTGAGTTGGCTGGCACAGAAACAGTATCACAGAGATGCTATGAAATTTAGGCAGTCAGAAGCATTTTTTTTCTTCCGAAGATCTAAATCTAAGCATAGGAAATCTTTGAATAGGAAGAATAAATGAAGGACACAAGGAGTGCCCTGCTGGGTCAGACTAGTCCATCTAGCCCAGTGCCCTGTCTGCAATGCCAGCCGTAGAGGAGGCTGCACAGGGAGCGTAGGTGAGCCAGCCACTTTCTGCTGTCTTTTCCCCTTGCAGACAGAGCTGCAGCCCAGCAGAGGCCAGCCAGGACAGAAGGTCAAGCCCTGTCCCACTGCCTGTGTTCATGGCAGGGCCTGCTGGCCACACAGCACAGAAATGGAAATCCCTACTGCCTCACTGAGGGCTGAGGAGAAGAATCGAACATTTACCATCTGAACTGCTGCAACCACTGTCACTATTGCCAGGAATGATATCTCCTGCTACACCTAGACTCCTCAGTTTATACCCCCTTGAAAGGGAAGGGACAGAGAAAAGTCCTTCCTGTTGTCTTCTGTCCTGTTCCCCCCTTGCTTCACCTTTCTCCTTTGCCCCTCCTGAGTATCTAGGTAATTTTTTTTCTTGTTGGGGGGGGGGTAAGGCAGATTTTTACCCTTGTTGATCATGTTGTCTTGCCCCAACCTGAGACCCACACAGACACTGTGGAGAGGATGGGACTCTCAGCTGTGGTGATAATTCTCTAAGATGTATAAGAAGATGGTTGTCTTTGTATTGGGGAATAACACCCTGACAGCAGTGGAGAAGGAAATCTCCGCGTATAGTATCACCATCCCCTTTGAGTCTCTATGGTTATAAGTAGTCTTCATCCCGCTTCTGCCTTTCCTCTTCTCCCACCCCCATGCTGCCCTTCTCCTTCCCTTTTCTAGCCTCACTAAGCCAGTTCCCCCCCAGCCCTCTCCCACCGGGCTGCAAATACCTTGCCTTCTACCACATGCTTTCCTTTTGCCAGCAAAACATCATCCAAATGCCAGCGGCAGCACACAGTGTGTCGGAGAGGAATAGAATTGTCACCCTTCTTTGTCAAGGAGAGATCCCTCTACCTGGAGAACTGTTCTGCAAGAGCACTGGGTGCTATTCCTGCTGGCTGTGGGAGTACCTCAGGAGGGACAGCCCTTTGGTGCAGCAAGGAGGAGCTCCAGTGCCCCAGACAGTGAATAGCACTGACTACACCATTGCTGTTGACTCACTTCAGCTCGATGTCACCCTTCCTTTGTAAGACTATCCAAAGACCCCACCCAGGTGCAGAATCAACCACCTGCACCCTTCCCATTGCATCCAGTAAAGCAGACTGGAGATGACAAAGCCACAAAGGGCCCTTGAGCAGCAAACTAGAGGAAACCATGTGTCTGGCATGGAAGAGGATCATTTCCAGGGGGTACGCCATTTCCTTCCTTACCCTGCCTTCTGGTCCTTTCTCTTTATACATTGCCATGTGGCCCTCAGTCCAGATCCCCTAGCCAGTTATCTTGGGGAGAGGGACAAAACCAGCAAGTTTAGATCATGGGCCTAGCACGTTCCTCACTAAGGTGGGAAAAGTCTTGAAACAGCTGAGAAGGTAACCTGTGGGCCTGTGGCTATGGCCCAGAGATGGCCCAGGAGGTAGAGCTGGCTACAGAGGCACAGAGTGCTGCAGGGAGCAACTCCTCTGCTGTTCCTCCAGTTGTGGAGCTCTTGGCTGGGGAGGCCTCAGAGGTGGTTCCCTCACCGTTGTGTCATCAGCACCTCCACTCACCACTGAGGCATTGACCGACCAGCTACCAGTCATCTCTCTTCTCTGACAGGGAGGGACTTGGCCTAGGGAGGCTGGGGCTCTGCAAAGGACACAGGGGGAGGACAACTCTTTCTAGTGGGCCTCTATCTTTGCACTGTCCCATCTTTGCCTAGAGCATCGAGGTCATGACAGTACCTGGATGTGATGCCAGCATGGGGCCACACCATCCCTACCCCTAATCCTCCAACCCCTGTGCTGTTTTAGCAACATAGGTACCAAGGTTTCCATGCCCCTAACCTACAGCCAAGCTTAGCCGCAGTGGGGGAGCACAGTCTGCTTCCGCCTCATGAAGACACCTCTGGCATGTTGGCAATCTTGTTCCCTCCAGACCTACAAGCTTAACACGCTGCAGGTTACCTAGGCCATGCTGGTCTGCTATACCACCAGGCCCACAGGGATGGATCAATCATTAATTTGGTGGTGAGAGTTTTGTAGACTTTGTAGGTTTCTGGCACGACTTGTGCAGCTTAACGTGTGCACACGTGGGGCACGTGCAGCCTGCAAGTATCAGCCTCATACGGTTTACCAGTGATGATGTCTGCAGGGCCTCATCTCTACTCCCTGTTGAAAGTGTTTGGATACATAGGAAGAGCAATGACTGGTAACAGTATATCACTCTACAAAAATGAAGAAATCATTAGTAGGTGGGGAAAATGATGCAGGCATCTGTGCTGAGATGTTTTGGCTATTGAACAAACTAGGAGGCTCACTGATGGTGAAAAAGATACTGTAGCTACCTAGAAGCCAACAACTTTAGATTCCAGATACAGTATGCAAAATGTGCATTTTGCTTACTGGAAGGAAGGCAGGGATCCATCAGTATCAGACTTGATGTCCTATTAATGTTTGCCTGCTTTATGCTTCACAATCGCAGTAAGGCAGATGGTGACAGACTGTAACTTCAAGTGAAATCGTCAGATTTCAGCAGCACTATCACCCTGCAAAACCAGAAGGTCCCACCTCTGAGAAAAGCAACAGCTGAGAACCACTGTGAGTAACATGGCACTGGTATGACCAGTGCTGTGAGTACCTTGAACTAATAGCAATGCAGTGCTCCAAATCCTGCAGGTTCAGAGCTCTTGTAAGTGAGCTGGGAGAGATGCATGGCTGGTTACGGGGATGAGAAATATAGGAAGTAGCCCTGCCCTGACCCTAAAGCTAGAAATGGTGCAAGGCATGAATGTTTGACTTTCCTGCTGACAGAAATGCTTGGGTCTGGTTTGTCCCTGTTATGTAGATATTTGTTTGTTTTTTAAATCAAACACATATGAAAAACGACCTATGGAACTGCTTCTATGCAGGCTGCTCTTCTTTACTCACAGTTCCCTGCAGCATAATCAGAGGACTTCAGACGTCTTGACTGGCCTGCAGCAATTTAGCTCTGAGAAACCCATTTTCACCTTGGGACAGCCTCTGCCATGATTGTGCCCCTATCTTGGACTCAGCCTCTGCTTCCCACATCATCCTGGGTCTTCAAAGCTGTGTGCCATGCTAAGGATGACAGGTGGAGGAGAAGAACAGGTCTAATTACTTATGCCAAGCTTCTTATGACTGGAATAGAACAACAGACAGGGCTGACAGTGACACCAGTACAGCATCTTCATTTGAGAAACATGTTCAGGTGCAAGTACAGAATCATCTGCATCAGTATCTGTAACATCTCACACCATCCGTGCCATCCTAGTAAGTGGCTCCTTGGCAGCAACTGTTCTCCTAGAGTTCTGGTAAATCCAGCACTTCTGTCTAGGTACAGATGTTCAATATCAGATCCTGCAGTGAAATACAGAATGATGTACAACTCTCAGGCCTTGCTTCAGCTGAATCACATGCCTTTTTAATGTAGACAAAACCAGACAGACATCATAATTCCACTGAGCATAGGTAGCATTCACCTAGAGAAAGGATTGATACTTTTAAGGCATTTGGGGGGCAGAAGCCCCCAGGAGTGCCAGAAGCCAAAGGAACGAAGGAGGTACTGGAGATCATGCCTGTGGTACAGCTAGTGCTTCTAGAGCACAGGGTAGTTTTAGATAACACAGAATAACTTCTTGCACAGTTAATCAACTTTTTTGTTTTCTCTTGAACAAATCCAAACTAGTACAGGCATACAGATCAGACAGGAAAATTGTATTATTTCGCTCTTACAATTCTGAGTTGGTGCTGGGAGTCCTTTAGTATCTCATGATACCACAGCCTAAAGGTCAGGTGAAATTACCTTTATCCACATCCTGATAGTGCAGCTGGAACACTCTGAAACAGGACTGTTCAAGGATCAGTAAGAATATTTAATTCTGATTTTATGTTGGCATGGCTAATCATGCTAATTCTTCTATTATAGGTTGTTAGCAATTCTTTTTTCTTCTATATAAATTACTCATACCCTGCTGTGCAAAACAGGGCCTTTATGAATTATACCAGCATGGACATTTATGATCCACTTATTAAGAATTAATTTATGTCATCCTACATATCACCTCAGTTTTCAATAGCAACTCCTTCTAGATGGCAAAAATCAACACAATGTTTAAAACAGAGATGGTAAGATTATTAATTTTTATTATTATTATATTTCCTGTAAATTTCCAGATAAATGTAATTAAATATATGATTCCACAAGCACATGAAAGGAAGGAACGGTTTAAAAATTGATTCATAAAGGAAGATTTAATTAGAATTACAAAGGACAACGAAAGCAATGAACTTTGTCAGCTGGAATATGACTCTTTCATAAGTAGGTCTTTGAAGAAGGTGCTCATTAGCATATTTCTATATTTTGCCCAGGAGCACTTTGGCCATACTTATTCAAGTTTCATTAATATTTTAAAATTTGTGGCAAAAATGTAACTTTAATTATAGGGTTGGATTATTTGAAAATTAAAATACTGCCTTTAGCTGTACTAAAAGAGCACTCAGAAGAGACCTTGTGAGAATCTTATTTCTCCTTAAATCCCACAAGATGGAATCAATTTCTATTTTAATTAATAGCTTATTTGCCAGTCATTTACAATTCAGTGTGTAGCCTTGACTGTTAGCACCTCTAAATACTCATTCCTCACACTGGGTAGATTGTTTTCCAGTATCAGGAAAAGGTCTGTGAAGCAGTATCTTTTTCTGAGGCAATGATGCCTTTGGGAATCGATCCATGTGGCCCATTTGGTTGTATCAAGGAGAGGACAGATACGATTGTAGAAGAGTAAGACCATCGCAAGGATACTGTGATGCGGATGGGCTGCCACCCTCACCAGCAGCAGCAGCTTCCAGCTCTGCTCCTGCAGTGCAGGCAGTGCAGGAAGAACCGTTCTTCCCTCATTTCTTTTTTAAACTTAATGGTGTCAAATGTTGATTGAATGAGATCAGCCAAGCACCAAATTCTCCTCTCTACTTCCTTCTGTCCCAGAACCACGCTTCCCCCGTTCCTCCACACTTCTGCTCTGCCCTTCCACCAACAAGCAACCAGACCCTATACTCCCGCTCTGTCACAGCAAGACCCAGCCCTTGATTTTCTGCCTCTTCAACTTTGTTATTGTGTGAACTTACCTGTCTCATATCGGGATCTCCGACTCCTCCTCAGGAGCAATCTTTTTACAATTCCCTAACTTCCTACCTCACCTCTCAGAATAATCGGGCACATATTTCTAAGTAGATACACCATTTATTTACCACCTTTCCACATTTTTGCTTGTATAGCATGGGTTATGCATTACAAAATCCTACATTTGGCAGCAGTATGGGCATGGGTATACAGGTGGCTGAAAAATATAAAGGGATGTTTATTAGAGAACTCCATTTTCCTAGGAACCTCCCATTTCACCGGTCTTCCATACCCTGCCGTTCTGCATCCAGTAATCCCAACTCTCTCTTTCCTCTGACCCACAGTTAAAACAGAGCACTTCTGCCAAGGACTGGGGAATATGCTGCATCCGCAGCTGCTGCAGTGGATGGCAAACCCACACAGCTCCAGCTCCAGCTGCAGCTAAAGTAGGGTATGTGAGGATTTGGGTTGCTGCTTTGAAGGAATTGCACCTTTAAAGGAGTGCAGGTTATACACATCAAAACACTGACCTGTTCTCTGAATGTTTATGTTGTAAAACATAATTAATTGCTTATAGAATGTGGGGCCCCAGAAAAGGAAGTTCAAGCAAGCAGTATAGTAAACCTTTTGCAAAGAAGCTTTCAGATCTGTAAAGTCTATTGGCGCTTTCCGAAACGGCATCGCCAACGTCAGCCAGGTAGGTGCCATTGAAAACACCACCAGGGTAAATACTGAAAGGTCAGCTTCCCTTTTGTGCCAGTTGCGTGTCTGTTCTTCAGCCTTCTTGCTCTAAACAGACTGATATCTGTATGTGTGCAAATATTAAAACATACATTCTTATACTGGTGCCAGTGTCTGTTTTTCTTAAAGAAGCAATATTTATATATGCAAACAAGACAGTTACAGAGAGTATGGGCTGCAATATTTTCACACCACAGTTCCTTCTTGCCTTGAAAAAAAGGGGGAAAGGGACAGGTCTTTCCTGATGTGGATGAGAGCTTTGGGATCTTGGCGTCTTTGCAGTAGTATGGTACCTGACCAATCTGAAGATAAACTTTGTGAGCCATATGGTCTTTTGTGACTGGTCCTCCTGAGGATGCTATAAAAGTGCAGCCAAGTGGAAGCAACAACATTTACTCAAAGTTTGCTTCCTTTGGAAAAGAAATGTGATGTGGCTTCATTTTAATTAGTTTGTACCATGCAAGAAATACACTGACTACAGAGGAGGTGTGAAATGTGCAAAATGCAGTAGAGCTGCTGGAATCACAGTCTGGATCTTGTGGGGGACAGGGAGTTAGAGGGCTTCCTCAGTTTTTCTGGCACACATCAAAGAGGGTGCCAAGGAATCTGTGGCTGGCATAGTATGATTGTGCAATTGAGACATATATCTGGTGGGGTCAGTGAGCTGGACACTTGTGCTACATGGGAAAGGTATCACTGTCTGCTTCCATTATCACTAATGAACTAGAGCTGTAACTTCCCCACATGTGAGTGCATGGCTAGAAAGGGGAGATTTTGATTCCTTCATTTCCTCTGTGCAAATCGTATTGATTCGGTAATGGAGGTAAAAAGGACCTATCCCTCAAATATTGCTGATAGTCTGTATGTCCTTTGCAGTTAGCAAATCAAAATACTGCTGTGTTTGTGTTCTCTGCTATTACTTGTCAGTGTTGTAATGGAATAGCACATAATTTCTGGTCTCTGGTCTAGCACTAGGAAAGTAAAGTTTTAATATTTGAATATTTGGGGGTTTGTAATATATTCTGTAATAGATCTAATAAGTGTACAGCAGTTTTAAAAAGAAAAATCTCACCGTAGCACTTTGAAAAATAGTAAAATGGTAAAATACTGCCACTTATGCGCAAAGTTGTCAGGGTGCATAGCAGGGAGGTTTTATTAAAAGGTACTTATGCCTGGGGTAAATACTTCTCAGAAAATTTTCAGAGGTTGAAAGTTTTTTTGGAAGATTGTGAAACCTGATCCTTGTGGTTTCGGTGAAAACTTGTGGATGACATTTTTTATGTATTGTGGCATTTTTCTCCTAAATATTTCATATCACACGAATTTACAACTGAATTACTATGTATAAATGATAGCATACCACATACTCAAAATAACATTATCATAATAAAAAGCCACACAGCATTAATGTGGTGACCCACCTGACACTGGGCAAATTTTAACTCTGCACTTTCTCCCCTCAGCCAGGTTTCCCCTTCACAATCACTTTCTGACATCAGGACCACCCACTCACTGACATATGATAAGGTTTTGAAAAATGACCTGTCAGCAAGACTCACATCTATACTTAACTAATTATGATAAAAATAACTGAAATTTCTAAGGTTCCCAAAATATACATTAGAAAAAATGCTCTGAGGGAGCTATATAATACATTATTTCCAGATGTATAAAAAATAGCATGTTTCTTTAAAAAATGCTAGGAAAGCAGTTTCTTCCAACTTTTTAAGACAGTTTAAGGGACAAAGGCACATAAAGGAAACAGTGTTAAGTGCAGGAAAGATGGTTTGGCATTGGTAATGTCTATAGAGATTGCTGTAAGGAAAGTAAAGGTCAAAGTCTTTCTAATTTTAAAGCTTTTTAATAAGAATCTTTAATTATAATGTATATATTGCCATGTGTAGAAGAGTGATTTAAAATATCCAAGTGAAATTATTTCTGTTATATTTCACAATTCCTGTATCCAACTGCTTCTCCAAATACTGTTCGCCAGGCTGCTGCTCTCAGTACAGTGTCTTCATCAGTTCTTAGAGGTATCTCCATGCCTACTGCAGCCTTCCCTTCCATGTGAGATGCCACTCCCAAATCTGTTTGGGAAGCCTTTATTCTTTCTTGGGCTGCAGAAATTTTTCAAACCAGGCTTTGGACCTCTGGTGATTCAACATTTCCCTAATCTCACGGTACATTTAGTCGCACAAGCCAAGATAAGCTGCACACGTCTCCTGTCTAAGTGGAAAGCATCCAGTTGTCCTGGGGAACCCTCAAGAAGGCCAGCTGGCAGATCAGGTCTGGTGAACAACCATCTATTCTTGATAGAGCCCAAAAAAATGCCTAAACAGGACTGATACATTTTGAAGCGTTTCCAGAAGTCTTGTATAAATAACCCATGAACAGTTACATACCATCTACTAAATACAAGGAGTCCACTAAGTTTAACTGGAATGTATTGATATTTGTTTGTGCAGTATTCAGTACTATACCCTATACTTTGTGCACTTACAACCATCTTTTATCAAATTCAGGATTTTTCTCCAGTTAGCCCTTTAAAAATATTTTCCACAATTTGCTCACCACAATATTGTTTCAGCCATTTGTTGCCTGCCAGAATGAATTTTCTCAGTCTCTTTCATTTCACAGCTTTTCTTTCCTTTTTTGATCCTGAACTCTTCTCCTTTGCTGCCTTTCTTATGCTCCTTGTCCTTTTCCTTTCATTCTTGGAACAAGGCAGGCATACGTTTCACTGTCTCTCTGCAACTCCTGACCAATTGTTTTCACTTTCCTTGCCTTTATTTTACCATCTTCTCTCCACTGTCTCTCCCTCCTACTCCACCAGCCTGACATGGTAGTTCAGGTTAATACCGTTGCATGAGACTCAGGAAAACATGTCCTCTCCAGCTATAAATGCCAAATATAGCAAAGGCAGAAGACAGTCAGGTCATGTTACATGGATCGTTTTTTTACTAAAAGTTTGATCGTTAAATGGCAAGTGCCTGTATTTTCTTTTTTCAATGACTACTTTTATCTTTACCCTTCAAGATGCAATGCAGTACAATATCAATTAAATATGACTGCTACAGAATAGTTAATGAAATGGAAGTAGAAGCTGCATAGCGTGTAGGGAACTTCTGACATATAATACTGTGTCTCTCAAGTACAAACACTTTCCTATGTCATGTCAATTCTCCTCCTTGATTGAGACCCATCTCTTCAGCCTGTCACTTGGCTACAGAATATAATATGTATCCTCGCTTTGATGTTCTTGATTTTTGGTTTTGGTTATTAGACATACTATGGAATATCAGTGAGTGAAGAACAACAGCAAGCACCATTTCAGATTTGTGTAAGGAACTGGAAAATGTGGTCTGCCTTGTTTTTTTCAGATGTTTTCTGTTCATTCTCTGAAAGCATCTTCAGTGACCTTACACAGAGTAACAAACTGTTATGCTTGTTAAAATATTTCTACTGCTTTTAGTTCCAGGTGTGCCATTTAATTGTAACCGTTTCAAAGATGATTTGTCTTTGAACAAAATCCATAGATTCGTTACTAAGCTCTGAAAACAAGATGGATGGAAACAAAATTCTCTGATAAGCCTTTAAATCCACTAAATGAAATGTTGATTTGGCACAGTTAAATTGATAAGCTGATGAGAAAAAGCTGATGAAAACAACCCTTAATGAATTGTATGACATTATTTGTAAGCCAAGATCTCCTGGTGAGGAAACTCTGATTTCAGCGCACCTCGCTTTTTTTCTCAATTAAAAGAAAGTCTGTACTAATATTTCATTAATGAGACAATCCTCCTTACTTAAAAGACTATCTTAGGTCTATGCAGATATAGTTTCAGAGAGATACTTGCTTTTTGAGAATTAATTGTAGTTATCATAAAACTATTAAGAAAATCTGGATTTATAATTTGCCATTTTTTAAGCAATCTAACACAGAACTCTAATTTTGCATCATCATCTTCTTTTCATACCTACAAGAAGAATATTTTCCTCTAGGTTAGGGCTGTACTGTAGTTGGTAATTCTTTGTAGTTTAAAATGAGAGAAACACCCTTGTCTTGTCTGTCACTGTTCCTTCCTGGAGTGCTGAGTAAGACACCCCATTTGCATTTATTAGTTAGTGCTACTTCTCTGCCTTTTTATTCTGCTTTTGTGTTTTCTTTTATATGACTTTTTAATTAAATCTTATTCTGTCCTTTCATTACTTATTAATGTTTTCATTGGGGAAGCATGGTTTTCACTCTCCTCACAAAAGCAGAGTCAGTTTATTTCAATAACTTCATTTAGACTTAGTTATCAGTAATAAAACAAATAATGCATTTGTTAATTATGCAAATTGAGATGACAATTTCAGAACACACATTCCTAACGTAATGTCAAATGGTCACACCTGGAATGTGGCCTCTGCTTCATGAACAAATGTGCTGACTATTAATGTGATAGCATCTGATAGAGGTTATTCACAACTTCTAACTGAGAACACTTGAGATAGGTAGCTAAGTAAGGATGATCTCACTGTTTCATTGGTTATGACAAATATGTCCATTATGAAGATGACTTTGAACATCGAAGCTAACCACCTCACCTTCCCAGCTCTCTAAAGCAGCCTACATTGACTACATGGGAGCTCAGACTCCTAATTTAGGTGCCTGAAGTTAGGCAGTGCAAATAACCTCTTTTCTAAGTCTCTGCGAATAGCCAGATCTCATTAAAGGAAGTATTCACAAAGGTGGCTTAACTGTAGCTGTTGTTTTAGCCACTTTCCCATGGAGCAGTTTCCTGGAGATACCTCCAAACTTCTGTTACCTGCAAACCTCCATCCACATTTTGTCCTGACTGCTACATTTCTTGTAGATTTGCCTTCATTGAGTAATGGTTTAAAGTGAACGCCAGCATTTTTTGTACTTTGTCTCTGTTCTTCATCTTCTTTACATCGCCAGTGGACTAATTTCCAGCACTTTCGGTCCTACCATTATAATCAACAGTAGACTGTAACATCTACAATTTCCTTCAGAAAATATTTAACTAAGAAAATGTGAAAGCACCTCATTTTGTGTACTTCCTTTGGTTTTCTGATAGCTTCCTGTATGCAGTAGGCAATTCAAGCAACATAATTTCTTCCAGTATTGACAAAGAATTAGCTTACTTCTAATTCTTCATAACACCATAATGCAGAAGAGTACAGGTGAGGGCTTGCTACACTTTCCTTGGCTTGAATCATATGGCCTAGATCAAGGTTATAGGAAATTTTAGCAGTCTGACATCTGTCACATAGCTACTGATAAGCTATGATTCCAACAGCTGCCAGGTTCACCATGGCTTGCTGGCACATCAGTCTGAAAGGAAAGAACACACACAAGATAAATTGCTAGTAAGAACCTCTTGTGTTCAGAGAGGCTGCAACATAACCCTGAGGGGCTATGTGTGGAAGGGATGTATACACCTTTGCCACCCAGAGACCGAGCTCAAGTACCATCAGCAGCTTTACAGTTGTAATCCAAATCAAAATAGTCTATAGAGTGAAGCATAAAAGTAGTTCACATGAGCAAAAAGTTGCTGAGTATTGTTGAGGTATGCAAGTGGATGGGTATACAAGAGGAAATGATTTGCAAAACAAAAGTTTTCAGTGCTTGCATGAAGGGAAAGGTGAACTTTTTCAGAGAGGTTATTGGAGCTATGAACTATCCTTTCCATCTGACTCCATGCTCTTTTTCAAACTTCTCCTCTTCCTTAGCTTACTGGCTCTTGACTAATTATAGGTTAATATGTTAAGAAGCAGTCGCAGAGAATTGCCTTCTGTATATTGGATTTTACACGCTAGTCTTTGGCTGCTATCCCCACCACAACATCAGGCTGCTTGTATAAGTGGTAAAAAAGACACACTGGGCAGTGAAGACAAACAGTAATCACCACTGCAGCCACAGCCCCACAGTGGCGCAACCACAAAACTAGCATTCATAAAATAAGGAACTACATACAAGAAGCTGCCTACGCTGAAAAAATAGACTTTTCAGATGCTAGAGGTGTTAAATATAAGCATGAGCACATTTTCACCAGGGTTCCACAGGACGTAGCAGTGATATTTCAGTGGCTAAAATACTGTGGTGATATGACATTTTATGGCATATGGCATTATAAGACAACCCTTTAAATTTATTGGCTTTAGCTCAAAAAATGATATAGAAAAGTGAATATTGAGAAGACATATTGCATTTAATTGCTATATCTGAGAAAAACAGTTTCCTAGAGAAGGAGCTGCACTTTACTTATTGATACTGCAGTGCTCTCACTTTCCCCGAGGCCCTGTGTATAAGACTGCACATGCTGGGTCGTGTATCAGTACAATCAGGTGAACACAGGGTCCCCCAAGTCCTTTGGCTTGTATAGTGTCACGCATGATGTAGCATCACATAATCTCTTGTACTGAGGCACTATCTCTCAGGTGGGATTAGTGGTAGATGACAGAGCTGGCCAGGCAGCCACACTGGGATGTGGCATTGAGGAGCATGAGAGAGGAATTTGCAATTCCTTACTGACACGGTACAGAGTCCGATGTGGTACGGACATTGCAGAAGACAAGCATAAGAAAATCAGATAAGTATTTCTCACACAGAAAATCTTGCAGTTGCTTAAGAACCTTTCCTCAGCCTCTCTTTCTGCCCAATGCAGCATTTGTGAATTTCCTAGTTTTACTCAAAGGTTCATAATGTGTTCAAGTTTGTGTTAGTATGTGTCGGTACTGGTAAATAGTAACAATTTGCATATGACTGCCCTTTTCTCACTTTTTTCTCCCTTGCACCTTGCAGTAGGTAACTGTACTCTGCACGAACGGATGTTGCTCAGTATTGTTCATGATTTTGTCCATTAACACAGTGTGGCGTGCTTTTCAAGAAGGTGATATAAGCCACATTTTTAAGCACAACCACTGATTTTCCACATAAGTTTTTTCTCATGCCCAAAACTTGTTGTATAGTCATCATGAATACCAGTAAGCAAACAAGACATTTCTTACTGACTTCTTTCCCTCACTAGTATATATATCCATGTAGAGAACTTCTGAGCCAGGGAAAAGAGCAAAGAGCCTTTGACAAAGAGCCTACTAGCTTGGTAAAGGTTTTGATCCTTATTTCTTTTCTTCCGTTGCTTTAATTTGTGGTTATAAAAATTATCTCTTGCTAAGAACAGTTTCCTATATTATTTTGGTGTTTTGGTTACCTAATCTGCTAATTTACGAGGCACTTAACTGAATTTTGAGAGCTGTCATGTGGGTATAATGGGAATATGGAGGGTACTGAAGTAAAAATACATATACAGCTGTTACATTTTACTAGTTCACATCAGCATCTGTCACCGATAAAACACAAAGCACAGTTTTAACCTCTTGTGATTTTGCAAGGGGGAAATGTGTTACACCAAAATAATATTCCTATTTATTAATTTTTTAGTAAAACTGCAAGTACAAATACAAAATTACATCAGTTTTGAAAATACTTTCAACTTTCCTTTAGCAAAACTAATAAACAATAGATTTACTGGTATTCCTTAAACAAATGTCTTCAAGTTGNATTTTCTGGCATTCATAAAGACATACCTCTCTCTGATTTTATATAGATTTTTTTTCTCAACCTTTAAAGTGTCCACTCAGCCTGAATTTTTATATATATATATATATATGCTTTCTTTATAGTCAGAAGAGAATGGCAGACTCCACCCACGAAAAAAAAATAAAAACAACAACCAACAGAAAACCAGACCTTTATAGCCAGCAGCCATTGCAGTATCTGGGCAAATAGTTAGATATTTTAGTAATTTCCAGAAAAAAACAAGGATCTGTAACATGCATTTAAAGTAACACAGATCTAGCATGAAGCCTTCATAGTTGTATACATCCCCTAAGTGTATACAGGTCATCTACTAAGTGAATAAAGTTGTTTCCATTTCCTTTTTCCTTTGAGCTCTGATTGAGGCATCTGTCACAAGGTGAATATGTGGAGCCTGCAAGCCTGAAAAGAAATCTTCCACAGAGCCTCAGAAAATATACTATGTCTTGCAAGTCCAACCATCTTTTCTACATGATCCTGTAATTTCTACCTGACTCAATTTTTACTCAACATGCAGCAATTCAGGCTTTTCCCTTCTGCTTTTCATGATTTCTTAGGCCTTCAAAAAAGTGCAAGCATACACTTTCACTTCTGCAAATAAACTCAGTGATACCTGTGAGCACTCAGCAACTCTCTCATAACTCTGTGACAAGTTCAAAAAAACCCAAAACCAAACCAAGCAGAGATATTTCTTAACATAGGTCATATTTAAGCTATGAAACTCGTTGTCACGTGACAGTTTAGATGACAAGAGTTATTATGGGCTCAAAAAGTGAGTTGACAAACTCGCAGAGGAAAAAAAAATCAAAAGACATCAAACACAAATATATCTCTCATGCCTGAGGAAGTCCATGAGCCACAGATTGCCAAAAACTGGGTAATTATGACTAGAAGTATATATGGTTGCCTTGCTCTTACATTCCTCCTAAAGCACCCATGCTGGCTATTTACAGAGAAGCAGTAATGAACTAGATATATCTCTCCATTCTTTATGTTCTGCATATTATGCAGTAAAGTTTAGATACCCAAAACGTAGGAGGAAAAAATAGAGAAAGTAATTGCATCATAAAAATAGAATGTAATGCTAATTTCCGGAAAGCACTCCAGGAATCATACAACAAGGCAATGAGGCATGTGGTACTCACTGTTTGAGATCAAAACCCACTCCCTGAAATGCTCAAAGCTAATCACGTAGATTATTTACTGTTGGCTCTTGATGGTTATTTGGCATTTGACCAGTGACTAATTCACAGATCAGGAGGGAGGTTTGCTTCCTCATTAAGTGGATAACAAACATTTTAAGCAGATGCTCAACATGAATACAAACCAATAATAATGCACTTCCACTGTGAACTTTTGAAATTTATGGATAATTTCACAGACAGAGCATAGCAGCACAAATACTTACTGGCAATAGCTGATTAGATTTCATAGATAAAGTGAAATTGCCGTTATATGTTTATGCTAAAGGGTACACATATCTCTCTTTCATTGTTGGGGTCCTCATTAGACCCTTCCTGCTCTGGAGTAGCCTGATAATGTGTAGGAAAAACCATAGGGATAAATTTAGCACCTGAGTTATTCTCACTGTTTTCCCTGAGAAAAGATACTAGTTTTATAGACAATGTTTCCAACTTGTCTTCCACAGAGGACCATTTGGAAGTTCTTAAAGAAATCATGCCTGAATGGATACAGTTAATGCATCTCTTACAGTGCCAGCTGTAACATAGGACTTGTCTTGCATTGGGAAAGATTGTCCCTGAGCTCTTGGTGTGACTCATGAGCTTGTAGCAGAGAATCCAAACTACATAATCTATGAACTTTTTTAAAAATTATTTTTCTGTATTAAATCTCACAACTTCACACATAATTGTCTCCTATCTACTTGGACCCAAATACAGAATTTCTAAAATTCAGTGAAGACTTTATTAAGCAAAAGTGGGAATGATGCAGATTATATAGGTTAATATGAGCATTGTTACAGAAACTAAGCTACATAGGTAACGTGGCAACTCAGTGATAGGTTAATCTCAGAACAGAAAATTCAGCGTCAGTAATAGTGGAAGGGATGATTTCAAGTAATCAGAGCTGCTGATGGCTTCTACATTGAGTACAGCCACACAAATAAAGTTCTAAGAATTTTTCCTTGACCAACACTGAAAATAACTGCTCATTTTGCAGTAATGTTCAGAATAATAAGCAAGATACATTACAAAGGTGCATCAACAGGTAATGCTGCAATTAAATATTATAACTTTACTATTTACTTATAATATTGCATTATTTTGGTCACTTGTATTGAAAAGATCCAGCAGAAGGCAATTTGAATGATAGACTTGGAATGATTTTTATGTGAAAGAACAAGATCTAACAAGAGAAGCATTTACAATAATCAATATTTTAGAGGGAGATTGCTCAAATGTGTATGAATTATTTCACAATGAAAGGGCATAGGAACATCTAAAAGATTTTTTTTTAAAATGTTACATTTAAAAATAATAAGGAGAAGAATGTGTTTACAGGCATAGTTTGGGACCACTGACAAAACCCAGGCGTGTAGGAATTTCTCCTGTCTCACCACAGCCCTGTATAACTACCTGTCAGAAAGCATAGGCTGACTGCAAACGTGCTGCCGACCATGGGCCCTTGCCTCGCAGACCCCAGCGGTATACAGCCGATACTTTGGGAACCACCCGTCTGCCCACTGAGCTGTGGAGCTCCCTGGCACAAGATGTTACAGAGCAGAGCAGGGCGTTAAGGAGGATTCAGCATTTTTACACCTGTTAAGAATGTCTGCAATTCCACTCGATAAAATACAATACATGTATTACGAAAAGATGCATACCTTCATGCTTCAAGACATTATCCATCCCTAACTTTCTGCACTGGAAAAGACTATTCAAGAACATGCGATTGCAAGCCACCGCGGGGATTTTTTAACTGGTTTTTTTTTTTCTGAAAAGTTTGGTATTCTCTCAATTCAAAGAAAAGATATTGGAAGAAACAGACTATTGATTTGATCTGCTGTGACAATTCATATATTATGTGACCGGTGCTTTGTCATATGAAAGAAAGACTAGTGTTTTGGATCCTGAAGGCTTAACAGTTGTGATTAAGGTAAAAGAGGGAACACATAGTGTTGGAAAAGCATCATAAAATAAAGACTGGGAGAAAGCAAAGCATGTATGATGTGGGATTATAGTGACTAAGACCATCTGGGAAACAATGGTTGGCAAGGAAAATATTCAGGAAGTAAGGATAATGTTGCTTCCTTCTAGCATAGTCAAATCAATTCATAAGGTAGTCTAGACCTAATACCTTGTCTGAGTCATCTATTGAAAAGAAAATTGGATGATGCTGGACTCTTAGTCATTCTATTAAATCTAAAATGCTGATTTATAAATGTGTGGGAAGAGCATTAATGCAGAACTACTGAATCTTCAAAAAGGAAGAATTGATTTTTAAAAAAAAAATTTAACAAAGATTGGCTGCAATTAAAAAAATAATGGGACATATATCAATCAAAGTAAAGTTATTCAGCAAGAGGAAGCATCCATTTTGGAAAAGAGAAGAAGATACAATGGGCAGGAGTAGAGTTATTACAGAGACACTGAGGAGGTAATTTAAAGTGAAAGAAAAAAAAATGAATGGGAACGTTATAATGAATGCAACTGAGAAAATTCAGAAAGTATTCAAAATAATTTATAGGAAGGCAGCAGGAATAACAGATAATTTTAGGGACAAGTATATGACATGATGAATACACAGCCAGCAATGTGCCCTTGCAGCAAAGAATGGTAACGGTATCCTGGGCTGCATTAGACAAAGTATTGCAAGCAGGTTGAGGGAGGTGACCCTTCCCTCTACTCAGCACTGGTGAGGCCACACTTGGAGTACTGGGTCCAGTTCTGGGCTCCCCAGTACAAGAGACATGGACATACTGGAGAGAGTCCAACAAAAAGCCACTAAGATCCCTAAGGGACTGGAGCATCTCTCCTAGAAGGAAAGGCTGAGTGAACTGGGACTGTTCAGCCTGGATAATAAAAGGCTCAAGGAGGATCTTATTAACATTTATAAATACCTGAAGGGAGGGTGGAAAGAGGACAGAGCCAGGCTCTTTCCAGTGGCTGCCCAGTGACAGGACCAGAGGCAGTGGGCACACACTGAAACACAGGAGGTGCCATCTGATCATCAGGAAACACTTTTTCACTGTGAGAGTGACCAAGCACTGGCACAGGTTGCCCATGAAGATTGTGGAGTCTTCCTTCTTGAAGATATTCAAAAGCTGTCTGGACATGGTCCTGGGCAACTGGCTCTAGGTGGCCCTGCTTGAGCAGGCATGTTGGATCAGATGACCTCCAGAGGTCATAGAATCATAGAATCATAGACTCATAGAATCATTAAGGTTGGAAAAGACCTCTAAGATTATCATGTCCAGCCGTCACCCCAACACCACCATGCCTCCTAAACTGGGCCCTGGAGTGCCACATCTACACCTTTTTTGAACGCCTCCAGGGATGATGACTCCACCACCTCTCTGGGCAGCCTATTCCAATGCTTAACCACTCTTTCGGTAAAGAAATTTTTCCTGATATCCAATCTAAAACTCCCCTGACGCAACTTGAGGCCATTTCCTCTTGTCCTATCACTTGTTACTTGGGAGAAGAGACCAACACCCGCCTCACTACAACCTCCTTTCAAGTAGTTGTAGAGAGTGAGAAGGTCTCCCCTCAGCCTTCTCTTCTCCAGACTAAACAACCCCAGTT
>WAAD01026640.1:3385-14627 GCA_013389945.1 Fregata magnificens | reverse complement strand
AGTGGCTTGGTGAGCACTTCCGCCAGCTCCCTCAGTACCCTTGGGTGGATCCCATCCGGCCCCATAAGCGGGGCCTTTCCCTTCTTTCTTCCCAAAGAAGGGAAAATGAGGTGCTCACCTTCTCCTCTGGAGAGGGTGCTTCAGACAGAAAATACCCTGGAAGGGATCATGTGACAAGTCAGGTCTCGTGGGCCAGGTTGGAGCCATGAGCCCCATCCTTGTGAGAACAGCTGAACAGCACTTGTGGGAAAAGGCAGAGGGAGACAGACACATGCCGGAAAGCATCTTCTACTGCCAGAACCTGATGGTGATAAGTGGATGAGCACAGTGCTGACCTCCAAGGTCAGAGGGAAATGTCTGCTAATGTTAATGGCAGAAATGTCTTGTGGGAGAAGGGTATATTTAAGATATTTTTCTTAAGAGGTGAATAAATCCTGACAAGACCATTTCTGTCCCTTTTTCAAGTCTGGTAATCACAATTTCTATGGAAGTTCAGTTCTCCTGGGTGTATAAGGATGGCTGACTTAGGCCTCCTCTGTTTGGTTAGACTCCTCTCCAAACCCCAGCACTTTGGCTCCTTTTCCAGAGCAGACAAGCAATATCCATAGTAATGTTATTAGTGTTGATTTCACGAAGGAACTTCATGGTTTGTTAGAAAATATGGCAGTGTTTCTTCCAGTAACTGCATGACTCACTATCACCAAATTGGATGTTCTCTAACAGAACTTCCATAGCTTCAGCAGCCTCCAATCAATAGACATTTCCTTTGAATAATGGAATAACGGAGATTTTCACAACTGGTAGTAATGCTGTGTAAAAATAGAAAGTCTTCTTTCTTGCAAAGCTTGGAAGTGAGGAGCAGTCTCTATGCATCTGGTAAATCGAGCCAGGAAGGCTGGTTCTGGCAGATGGTCTCCAGCCTTCTTCCCCCCTCCAAATACGTAGTCAACATCAGTCTTTTCCGGTACAGAACTAAATACCGCTCTAGTACCATCAGTTAGATTTAGAGAAGAGTAAGTATTCAGAAGACAGGAACCAGGACAGATGACTTAGAAAGCGTGAAACAGAACAAGATAAATGAAGCAACCAAATATTCTTAGAGAACCAATATCCATTGCGATTGTATCTTGGAAATTCATATTCAGATAAGAATTTGGATTTCACATCTATTATGCAAGCCTCAGGGCTTAGGAAAGATCTCACCTGAATAAGGCAGGAACCTGCTTTTAAAAGTGTACAACAAAATCATGTTCAAAAAAGAAGTTGTATAGTTGCCATTCAGAAGTCTGATGAATATTTTACTCCCAAGAAAATAAAGAGCCTGAATCATGTAGATTTAATGACACTTATGAGAGTTGGAAGAAACTGAGGAAATTTTTCCAAATGCTTTTAAACAAGTCATCCTTGATTACAGATCAGACACTTTGGCCAGTTTCATTGTATGAGATCAGAAAGTGATCCGAGTCAGGGATTCAAAGATAAGCAAAAACCTGTTGGAAGATGCAAATTTGGCTTTGGGGAAGGATTTGTCAAGCTGCATATATCTCTCTAGACAGAATGAAAGACATCAGGATGGAAAGAAAGCAAGAAGGAAAGAAAGCAGGAGGCAGTCACACCAAACAGGCTAACAGGAAAGAAAACTGAAAGAAAAAGGATACAGTGAAGAACTCAGAAGAGACTCAAGGGAGAAAGATATTGCAAAGCACAGATTTGCATGAGATAACAGCACAAGGAAAACCTGACATCTAGCAGCTTACAAACACAGCAACATCTGAAAAGAGCTTCTCGGAACATACAGTTTCTCAATGCCTTACTGAAAACTGCTGTTTAGTTACCCACGATTTCTGTAAGTAAACAAAAGTCCCAATATTCAATAATTTGCTGTTGAAAAAGTAAAAATGAAACATAATGAATTGTACACAGCTTTAAAAATCTGACAAGTAGAACCACTCTACTATCAAGATCTAACGTACCCTTTGTTGAAGGTCTTCTTACCAAAACCAAACATCACAAGATGGAAGGGTCAAAATTAAACAGATTCTTTTTGTGAGGAAAACTGCCTTTTTGTACTGCAACTACTATTTCCAGGGTATCATGGGGAAAGCTAGTATAGTTTTTTTGTTTCGAAAACAGTCAAGTGAGCAATGTTTCAGAGCTGGAACTTACGTCCACACAGTAGTGGCACTTTTTGCCAGGAACTAAGAGTGCTCAGATCCCATGGGCTCCTATGGAAACTCTGAAAAATTCAGCATCTTGCATCTCAAATCCTTTTCTGCTCTGAAAGGAAAAGCTTTGCTCAAGGGAAAGATTTTCATTTGATATATAGTGTCTAAAGAGTGCATCAAAGTTAAGAACTTTTCAAACTAGATGAAATGTTAAAAGCAAAAGTACTTCAGATAAACATGCTTTTTTATGGTACCTAAATCTATTTTCTGTGAGGCAGTTGGGCTAAGATTTATTTTGGTTTTGTGGTTTTAAGGGTTTTTCTTTCATTCTCAGGGGTCCTCTGAGTCAAAACCGAAAACAGATCTTGCTCTCTCTTATAATTAGATTTAAATGGATTAAGCTGGGTATTTGTTTTGTGCAGGTTGTTTAAAATAATTAGCATCAAAATGATCAGAGGTAGTCTTTGAAGTTCATACGACTTAAGATGAAGCCATGGAATTTCATACTGGTATTGGTACTACTGGTCCTCTGAGCAGACTGGCAATAGTTTAATACCATTAAGATGATGAGCACTAGAAAGTAAGAGGATCAAGACACATTTAAAAGAAAATTTAACACCTGGCAGACACAGAGAAATCAGTGCCACTAGTTTTTTGATGTACTAATACATTTAGGGTGTCTGTCTTACATGTTTTTAAAAAAGAAACTTAATGTTTTTTCTCTTGTCTCTTTCTTTCTTTCTTTCCTTCTTTCTTTCTTTTTCTTTCTTTCTTTCTTTCTTTCTTTATTTATTTATTTCCTTCTTTCTTTCTTTCTTTTTCTTTCTTTCTTTCTTCTTTCTTTCTCTCTCTCTCCTTCCTTCCTTCCTTCCTTCCTTCCTTCCTTCCTTCCTTCCTCCCTCCCTTCCTCCCTTCCTTTGTATTTCATTGCCAGTTATCTTTAAGAAAGAATGCATTTAGAAGGAGAAACATAGAGATCAGACACCAAACATACCTTGCAAATGTCTTGAAATTTGCAGAAAATGTCAAATTCCTTGTCAAAGACACTTTAGTCTATGAATAAAATTAGATGACACCAGGATTTTTTAACAGGTATATTTAGAAGAAGACTTCTTAGAAGATAGGTTGATGCTGTTGATTTATTCTGCCTTCTTTAGTTTTCTTAGCTAAATAGCCCACCCATTACTGTTGGAAGTAGGGAAGAATACCAGGAGTTCTAGCCCTCTCATTACCTGTGGAAAAGAACTATGCATAGCTACAGAGGTATGGTCCTAATTTTGCAAGTTTCTTAATGTTTCTTGGCATGGGCTCCATGACCACAATTCCTGTTGGCTTTAGGTCTGGAATATCTTTGAAGTTGTTCAGAGGCACCACAGCACATGACAAATAGCTGCATCTTCATTGCTAATACAAGTGGGAGGATCCTTTTTTAAATTTATAAAATGCAGTCAGTTCCTGTAAAGAAGGAACAGAAAAAGATGAGGCCATAAAAGGCTACTTCCTATAAAAAGGGAATGACTCACTATCAGCAATTTTGGATGTCCCCTCCCAGTAAAGCTCTGATTCTCCTTTGGCCTAGTTTAAACAGACTCCAATCAATAGGCACTTCCTTTGAATAATGGAAAACATTGCTACAAATATTATCACAACTGTTAGTAATGCTGTATAAAAATAGACAGTTTCCTTTTTAAGGACCTGATTTGTTTTATGTGCACAGCCATTTAGCAAACCATTTCAACATCTGCATGAAATACAGTAGAAAATATATCAAAGTTGTCTCAACTGTTCCTTTATAGCAGACCTGGACAATTCGGGAAAAGTAACTGAAATCAGTGAATGTCCAGCACAAAAAATAACTAAAGTATTTCTCAGCTTGATTTGTTTAATGAACAATTAGTTGCTGTCATGGGTTACATAATGAGCAATTTGAGTTTTGTGTCATTCGTGTTCCTGTACCATGTCAAATTTCCCACTCTTTCTTGATTTCTGCATTGTTGTTCAAAGTTTTTCCTGATATAGTCTATAGTAGTTCCTGCTCTTCTAGTCTCAAATCACTTCTTTTATTTCTGAGTATATATTGCATGTCACTGAAGTCAGATCCTCAGCAGAGGACCTGCCTCCCACTACTATGAGTGTGCCAGATCTGTCCCATGCTGCTGTCAGTGATCCAGCTGTTGGTGTTGACCACTTTTGCTCCTAGTCCTCAGTACATAAGCACCATTCATCAAGATGAAGAAGTAGTCAGTGTGTTAGGAAGTCTTTATGGTCACCGTCCTAATTCCACTCAGTGGTGTTTTTCCACAATTCTTTTTCTTTTTTTTTCCATAGCAAACTAGCTGTGCCGTGTCTTCATATGCTCAAAACCAAACAACTCTCCTCCTCCTTGTCTAACATCCAAAACAGGTGTGGTTGGAATTGACTCTCACTCTTACACAAAAAGAAACTTTCTTCTGCTCCATACAATACTTTCTTCTCAATTAAATTTTGTTACATGACCATGTAAGATACCTGCAATCACTGAAAATAAACAGCAGCATTTACTCTAAATAATTCCTCATCCACAAATGAAAAGGCTCCAGCATATTTCTTACATGGGAAAATTGAGCACATATGAAGGTCTGATACATACATTAAAAACTAGCTCAGGTTCAAAAATCTCATGAAGGCAGAGATTCTAGACCTTTGAAAAACAAGAAATGTACATTTTGAAGAGAACTGTGTATTCCCTGCTGGCATCTCTTCTTGCTTTTTCTGTCCATTTAGTCTTCTCTAGGCATGTGCAGTCATAGACAGGATCCTGGAGTAGATGTACATTATGTTCATTCTCATGCTATTTTTGTGTGTCTTTCCTTGAACAGATGATAATAATATAACCAAGGCTGCCTAACTATTTGCTGTGTGGCCACCAGTATTTCACTGTTTATTTTATTGCACAACTTTATGGCATGAAATTTTTCTTTGCTTTGTTTCTGTCTTGGGTTATTATGAGATATTGTGAAGGGAGAAATATTTTCAGTAAAATATGTAGCTATTTTGACAGCAGCAGTGTAGACAGTGCGGCACAAACGATAAGGAAGTTGTCTGCCCTATAAAGAAAACTCTGATCCCTTGAAAACTCAGTTTACCCTTTAGGCTCAGACTAAAAAGTGTTTAGATTTCACTCTGATAAGCCACGGAAGCTGCTATTTGTAGGGTAGGAAAGTTACGGTCCTGCAGCATAGTTATTTGCATGTTCCTTTTCATTTCACTGTTAATGCAGTTGTTCATTCTCCCCTGCTCCATTAAAGTAGATGACTGAAGTGTGAATGTAGCAGAATCCTGCAAAATCATAAAATATGGACCAGCTGTTCACTCTCTCTTCCAGTACAAGACCTGAGGAAAGGAGGAGCATCAAACAGAGCTAGGAGGAACCAAGACTGAAACAACAAAAGAAATAGCAGTTTTCTGCCTCTTCATCACAGTAGGTAATTGTCCTATAGTCTCCTCTGTAGAAGCCGTTCTGAATACTAGAGGTTGAATGGGCTCAAGAGTAAAATGGACAAGGTCATTAAAAAAAAAATCTTTAGAATGTTGCTAAAAACATAGCAGTACTAAAAAACATCTCCCGAGGCTAAAAATAATTGGAAGGTGACATAGCATTAGGAAGAAGTATTGTAAAGGCTTCTCCGGTTTTTAACCTTCTCTGGGCCTACATTTAGAGAAAAAAGACAGCAGATTAGATATACCTGTCACCTGCCATTCTTGTGTTCTCTACCTAGTAATTAAATGGGACAGAATATACAAACCAACACAGATACAAAAGGTTCTTACACTGGAAAACCTGAAATATACTTCAACAGGTTTTAATATACATATGAGCATGTTTGAACATGTATTTTATCTGGACTATATATTACCTGATTTTGGTACTCCCATGGTCTATTCCTCCTAACGCCAATAATATCAATGATAAAATACTGAGTTCTGAAAAAGCACTGAATCAGTTTTTCAGCAGATAGCATGTACAAAAGAATCATAGAATCATAGAATGTGGTTATTATTCCAACCAATTAGATTGAAAGGACCTTTAAAGGTCATCTAGTCCAACCCCCCTGCAATGAACAAGGACATCTTCAACTAGATCAGGTTGCTCAAAGCCCCGTCCAACCTGACCTTGAATGTTTCCAGGGATGGGGCATCTACAACTTCTCTGGGCAACCTGTTCCAGTGTTTCACCACCCTCATCGTAAAAAATTTCTTCCTTATATCTAATCTGAAGCTACCCTCTTTTAGTTTAAAACCATTACCCCTTGTCCTGTCACAACAGGCCTTGCTAAAAAGATTGTCCCCATCTTTCTTATAAGCCCGCTTTAAGTACTGACAGGCTGCAATAAGGTCTTCCTGGAGCCTTCTCTTCTCCAGGCTGAACAGCCCCAACTCTCTCAACCTTTCTTCACAGGAGAGGTGTTCCAGCCCTCTGATCATTTTTGTGGCCCTCCTCTGGACCCACTGCAAGAGGTCCATGTCTTTCCTATGCTGAGGACTCCAGAGCTGGACGCAGTACTCCAGGTGGGGTCTCAGCAGAGCAGAGTAGAAGGGCAGAATCACCTCCCTTGACCTGCTGGCCACGCTTCTTTTGATGCAGCCCAGGATACGGTTGGCTTTCTGGGCTATCAGTGCACATTGTTGGCTCATGTCCAGCTAATGCTTACACTGAAAAGCAATCAGTTTAAATCAAATGGCTCACTTGTTAGTAACCCAAAGCATTCAGAGGTTCACCTGTGTTTGTATAAGATCATAGCTGAGATATTTATCTGAACATATACAAATAAGCTGAACCTTGTATCTGTAAGCCCATGCTGAAATTTTTGCAAGGACAGGTATCTTGAACCTCGCTTTTTTTTTTTTTCAGGCTGAAAATAATGTGGCAGCAGTGTTTATGAAGTGTTTTGGCAATTTTGTATTTCTTAGCAAGTGAAGAGCCATATGACACATAAGCTTGTCACAATTATTTTCTTTTAATCTGAACAACACTTGATTTACATTTGTTTCAATTTCAGACTGTGACTCACCTCACTTTTTATGTTAATTAGACTTGTTCAACCCTTCTTCAAATTTTCTGAGTTCTTTGGAAAGACAGTGTCAAAATGTATACAGTTTGCTTTACACTACTGACTTTCAGTCTTTTATAAACTGCTGACTTGCAGAAGTAGTTAACCAAATAGCCCATCTGTGTAGAGCTGTTTGGAGAAATGTGTGTTCATTAACTTTACTGAGCTCTTACGTAGTTTTGCGACTTGTGTGCTTCAACTTCCTTGTTATTCGTACCTGAGGTACCTATTTGAAGCAGGATCAGGTCTCATGACACAGTCTACATCTGTTGTAGTACAGATATAGCTCAAGAGTCTATTTTTGTTTCCCTGAATCAGTTAAAAAGGAGTTAGGCATATCACAAAACTAACAGAATATACACATGTGTTAAGGTAGATGTTACCTTTCTTTATAGAGGGAGTTTTATGCACATCAGTCCTCATTTCTTCATGTGGCCACTAGACTTTATTTCATAAGGGGCATATGATACCAGCCTTATCTATTCCATCAATATGCTATTCATCATGACCTAGGATGTCCAGATGCAGTCCTAAATTTGGATGTAAAGGCTTTAATTCACTGTGTGAGGCTAACGAAGAAGAGGACTAAGAACACATGTCAGTGCTGTCCTTCTGAAAAGACAGAGTCTAAAACATCATAAAACTCCTCTGAGCCATGGACTCAATCCAGCAGAAATTTTGCAGGAAGCAAAAGGAAGCTTACCTTTGAGAGAACTGTGCTGGTCATGTTCCAATCTCCAGCACATGTAAATAGACATAACCTCACTGTCAGGAGAACACAGGCAATAAGGCTGTCATATTTAATCCTTTTGAATAAGCTATTTAAGGAAGGCCAAAGTATAGTAAAAACAATTAGAGGCTGTTTACTCCTTGGCTGATGAAATCTTTGGATATGTGACATGTGCTGTGATGGGAGAGGAGGAAGGAACCATCTCTACCATCAATGAGAGCTAGCTTCTGTTCTGGATGTAAAGAATCATTTTTTAAAATTTCTTTTCCAAATCTGAACATTGTCTGAGCAAAATGTTTTTAAAAGTTTTCTTTGGATATTTTGAAAATGCATGATCCAAAAGAAATAGTTATTTTGAAATTATGTTCTCTGTTCAACGGCATAGATGCATCTATGAATATGATACTTCTGAAGGCTTGTATTTCTGCTGGGAGTGAATCTGTTGGCTCCAGATTGACATGCAGGGGTGAGGTGTTGCGTTCCCACAAATACACCATGAGAAAGCAGTCTTTTACTTCTTTTGCATGAAAGACAGCCTGAATGTATGAGTTTATTATTCAGTGCATGGGACTCAATACCTCTTATTTCTGTCTAGGCTTTAAGAGCTTCTAGTTTGGTCACTGTGAGGGCTCTATCCCAGTAAAGGACTGATGCATTTTTTTCTGCAAGTACCACACTCACTGTATAATCCAGCTTAGTAGATCTAGGGGCAGTGGGGTGTTCTCCATCTCTTAACAGAGAGTGAGCTGTCCCCAAACCCCTTCTCGCAGTCAAACCATGGGGATTTACCCATGGTTCAGGATGAGCGCTGACTGGGTGGCCGATACCAGTAAGACCCTGAGTATCGGTGCAGGAGCCAATCGCTAATGAGAAGGGAATCTGCCTCCTCTACACTGGCTGTGTTTCAGTGCTACTGTAGAGCTGATTGTAAAGATGGTTTCTTGACCTCCCATTTTTATGCCTTGCCGCAGGGCTCTGTCCCAGTCATTTTGATACTCTCATTGCACTGACTTCTTTGCTGCTGTGTCGAGGACACAGTAAACCTTCAGACTGCCAAATGAATGTTGTGGGCAGACTTGGAAACCAAGGGATAATTTCATGCCCTATATGTACACTGCATTTTCCACTCTTATGAGGCTGGTTTCTGGTTTACTAGTCTGTAGGGAGGAAAGGGAACTGCATGAGAAATTCCCACAGTGTGAAGTTCTTTTCTCCTTCAAAGTGGAACAAACCTAGAAATATTGCAATGACCCATCATACAAAATATTAAAAATAAAAAAACCATTATAAAGCGTGATCAAAATGCCTTATTTCAATAAAAAATTCAAACATCTCATATAAGGGTACTTTTAACTTATAGGTTGTTTCGAAAAGAAAACAGAAATTTCTGAATGGATAGCAATATCAACTTTTCAATGTCAGAACACATCCTCTTAGCTTTTTCTTCCCCCACTTGAAATACCAGTCACTTTGACCACTTCTATTAAATATTTAATTGTGATAAGTTTTCATTTTCCAATTGAAAAGTGTTGCCCTGGAGAATGTACAACTAGTTCTTCTAAATGGCAAATGAATAAAACATGTTTCTTTTGTCTGGAAGAGAATGATGTACCTGTTGAACATCCTTGTCCTCAGAGTTGCCTCAAAATCCAGGAAACTGCAGCAAGAGGCAGACTAATGTCTATCCCAATATCCATTCTCCAGTAATTTATCCATAGCATGAGTTACACAAAGAGTAATCCTGGCTTTGAGTGCCAGAGAATATTGGATAATACTGATAATCATATCCAGTGTGTTTCTCAGTATTTCATTATTTTCTATACTACAACTACTAGGTTTCTCTTATATGCAAATACAATGGACAGAAAGTTGTGTAGGATACATCTGAAGCAATTTTTTTAGGAAGTAGAGTAAATTTAATTTATTTTCTATGCCAACCTGTTCTGGATTACAATTCCTAATTCAGTTTCTAATACAATAGGATTAGCACTATTATCTTCTATTTTACTGTCTGATTTTACAGTATTGTCTGTGTGTCTCTGCTGAATCAAAGCTCAGTAACCTGAAGAGTCTTTTATGTACTGTGTATTAATTTCTGTTATCTTTTTGACAGCCATACTTATGTAAATACAACATAAATGGATTATCTCACTTGTCATCCAGTCCTACTCAGCTCTACTTCCCATTGCTTTATAAGTCTGAAAATGAATAAAATTATTTGAAACTTTGAAAAAATCAAAAAATTACTTACATTCTTAGGCCAGGAAAATGTTGAAAATATAAATTTAAAATTCTGAAAAAGAATCTGGGGCTCCTCTTGCCTTTTGGTTTGCTTCCAAAACGGAAGAAAGCACCTCACAATTTTCTTCTTTGCCCTGTGAGGTATTTGGGTGGCTCAGTGACTCCTCTAATTCTTCCCAGGAAAGTTTAGACATCTATCAGATGAGTTCTCTAAAAATAATGTTCAAAAATCTTCCAGATAACTTTCCCTTAGAATATGTGTAAAGGTATCTTTAGGACAAGTGTAATAATCCTCTAAGCTAAAAAAAAAAAGAAAACCTCTCAGTAATTGACTCTACCCTTTTCTACTTTGAATTATCTTCTGCAATTGGGCCATGAACTTGATGTGGAAGAGCCATAACTTGGGGCCCAGAGTAGAGCTCTTCCAGTAAATGTGGAAATACTGAATAAGATGTTCCTCTTTCCAGAAGTCTTTCTATTTGTCTCATTTTACCACAGCATTTCTCTGTCCTCTACTGATGCCAATTGGAGCCTTAAAAGGCAGTCTTAATTATTGCTTAACTGCAAAGAAATATTGTAACAAGAACATTTTAAGATTGCTTGTAATGTTTTAGCATTTGAGGGGTATTTTTCTGTAATATTTATAGCTCCATCATTAGTCAGGAAATTAATTTTTTAGCAGATACCCTCTTTAATGAATACATCAGTGTAACGGTTACACACAGATTGTTACGATGTACTAGGGATAAACTTAAGCTCTGTTGCTGAGCTTTTCTGTCAGGAATGAAGCAGGTTTCTTTACAGCTTTAGGCATAGTACTCAAGATATAGGCAGAGTCAGTGTGAGCCCCACAAAACATCGCCAAATTAAACATTTGAAACTGAGATCAAAATGCAGCAGAATTGAAGGGAAAGAAAATATGTGCATATTCGTACTTTATGTCTCCCACCCACATCTAGCAGTTTAGTGACAACTCAAGCCTAGGGAAACCTAGAGTTGGACCAAATGCTAAAATA
>WAAD01026637.1:0-14628 GCA_013389945.1 Fregata magnificens | reverse complement strand
TGACAAGTTGTGGCACCCTCTCAGCGATGTCTCAGGTCTTAGCTCCCAGAAGGGAGCAAACCTTTCGTGACTCCCTTTCAGGTCAGCAGATGGGCGCCTCAGTGCCTTTTAAGTAGTAGTCACCCACTACAAGCACTTGCCTCTTCTTTTTAGTGTCTGCTCNGCACTTGCCTCTTCTTTTTAGTGTCTGCTCTGCGCTGCTTGTACAGTTGCACCTTGCAGACCTTGCTCGTGAGTGTCTACAGCTGCTAAAGCTTCATATCTGTTGTTGGTAGTGATGCTGGAGGGTGGAGACTGAAGCGGAGCCCTGCTTTTGTGGGTCACCAGGGTCGAAGGTGCCTCGTTCTCAGTGGTGGCCGCCGCTACAGGAACGTGGTTCTGAAACCACCTATCGATCTCCGCCTCAGCTCCACTAATACTGTGCAGCCTTTTAACTGTTTCCCGCAACTGAGCCACCTGACACAAGAGATCCTCAACCCATGCACACCTTGTGCAGGTACTTACCTTTTCACCAGGAGAAGGGTCTGGGCACTCGCCGCACCCTACCGCCTGTACTGAAGCCTCCTTTCTTACCAGTTCCATCTGAGTGGATGCATCAGACATCTCTGGGGCTTTCTCCATGGGAACACTGGTTTTAGCTCTGAGGGGAGTGCCTACCATCCTGGCAGCAACCTAGAGCACCTCCCTGGGCTGTGGACCTTCAAGCAGGGTGCAGCGCCCTGCCTGCTCGCCCTGCTGGCGCCGACTGCCGCGCCAACTGCCACACCACGCCGTTTGCCTGTCCTGGTCGCCGCGCTCCTGGTCGCTCGCGCTCCCTAGGGCCGTTTAAATCTCCCACTGTTGCTCCTGGCGAGGCCCAGGCTGCGTCAGCCCCTCTCGCAAGAGCTGCCGGGACCTGGCGGGCCGCTCTGCTCTTCCTCGGGTTTCCCTGGCTCCGGGAACCCTCTTGTCCGCCCCAGTCTAGCACCCAGCTGCGGAACTGACCGTTGCCTTGCTTGCTGAAGGCCAGAGGCTGGGCTTCTCCCTTTCATTCATGAGCTGAAATAACCGGGCACTACTGTTTTATTCTCTCTTGATATTACACTGCCAAGAAATAGATAAAATCTGCACAATCAGGACATTTTTTTAATAACAAAAAAGACAGGATGTCATCTCAAGAGCATAACATCTACGTAGATTATAGAATTACTGAGTATAACAGAGTAGTCAGGTCTGTAACTCAGTTACCCCAAGGTATTTTCATCTGGAGGTCTGTCTTGAATCGTCGAGTTGCTGAGATAAGCTTTCAATTAAAGTAGATCTAAGGGATCTTTGCTTGAACTGAAAGATATCATAGCCTTTCTTTCTGAAGACCAAAAAGAGATCATTGAATTATTTGCTAATTTTGAGAAAAATTTATATTGATTTTGTGTGTTTGTGTGTGTGTGTCTGGCAGTAGGCCACTAGCTATTTCTCAGTAGCATTTAGTGCTGAGGAATCTCCTGGGAAGACAAAAAAATAAGTGGGAATTAAAGCCAAAAAAGAAAAAAACATTATGTGGTGACACACAACTGGCAGACTGCATGTTCTGATGGCTTATGCTTTCTCTAGTAAAGGGTTGTCAGGAAGGAAGTAATATATACTAGCTCACAGTAATAGCTTAAACTGAAGCCAAATTCATCTGTTACATGCACTCCATGTGCTTACGTATTGTGATTTTTAGCCTTATATCTAAGGAAAATTTTAGCTTATGGCCTAGAAATTTAACCAATTTTCATGTTTCTTTGGAAAAAAATGCAAGGGACAGCCTTTTAGGAATATGTGATGTACACAACATATAATGTATTTCTGTAACAGTGGGATATGTTATTTACTAATGGATTACTAATGCATTTAAGAATTTGTCCCTAAAATTAGTTTCAACTTTTTAAAAGTTGTAACTTTTTTGGTTAATTATAGTAAAGACTTCCATTTGTAGCTGAGCTTTTCTTAATGATGTTTCACACGGAAAGCCATATATATATGTATATGTGCATATGAGTTTTAGTTATGTTTTTTTGTCTGTTTTACTTCAGAAACAGAAGTGATTGCTGTTGACAAATGGCGCTCTCTGTCCAGAGTTGTGGTGGTTGTAAAGTTGTGGCAGATTCACTCTTGTAATCTGACTGATATTGCAACAACGTAGTGCTTTCAGAAAATAACACATGAGCAGCAGTGCATTAGTAAACAATAGTGACTTGATAATTTTGAGGAAATTTAGGAGGATATAAATATGGGAAAGAATGGAGACACATCCTGCTGGATGACTGCTGTGGACTTTTTGTACAGGGAAAAAACCTATTCCCATATGTCCCCAAATAGGCATTAAAACCAATGTACCTCTTCTTTGACATCTGTTAGAACAGAATGAGTCCATTTGAAATCCCCCAAACACTCGCATAGTGACAAAGTGTAGTAAATGAAGCAAAATGGTTTTGGGAAACGTGGATGTGTAAACAAGCCAGTCAGGTGTCATTTACTTTCTTGGATCACTGGTATTTTTTTCAGGTCTGGCTGTATTAAGCCTTTGTGCACAAAGCTGTATTTACTGCACCTAACGTAGATTTTCCACCTTAAAGGACAAGGCTGTTTAAGTCACGTCTGTTTTGGAGCTGGTTCTCTCAGTCGTGTTTAATTTGCAATAGGCAGTGCACCCATTTAACAAAAACAAGTATGTGACGTTCTTTATTGTTGTCATTAGTGACCAGGCTATTAGTGGGGGCCTCTTTATGCTCTAAAAATATTTGTTGTTCTCTGTTAACACACACCAGTTCACTGCATGTATGTCAGGAGCTCATCACATTTTTTTTTGCTTTGGATGCTTAGTGATGACGTTTGTATCACTTTTTGTTCATGCACCTTTTGACTGCAGCGTAGCTGAAGGTGCCAGAAAAATTCCAAATAAGAACATGCATAATGTTGTTTGGTAAACTCTAGCTATTTGCAATAATTGAGGACCTTCCTTTATATTTAGAGTATTGATTTCTTATGCGGTAGCGCTCCTCTGTTTTGAGGAAGATATGGGGGAAACAGCTTTAGTTGATGGTAGGTCTATTTTTATCTTTTTACACCACATTCTTACCCGTATTGTAGTTTATATTTTGGAGGATATTGACCAGGAAATGAGTCAGATATTGTAATATTTACAAACTAGTTTGTCCCCAAAATGAATTAAACTGTCACTCAGCAGAACCTGTAACTAGCCTGTTGTTGAGTATCCTTAGCTCACAGTGGAGTTTGAGGGTCAATCAGTATAACATGATTTACCTCTGACTTAAGTGAAGAAAAGAGTTGCACCAAATTTTGTGAATGTTTTTCTTTTCTAATCCCTTCCCTCTCATAGATTAACACAACATAAATTAGAGTGCATTAGGGGAGGAGACAACTAGTATTTACACACATAACTCTTCCCCAAAATTATATGTTTATAGTTTTAAGGAAAGTGTCTTCATATCAGTGATTTCATGTATATTTACAGTTGTCATCAATGTTTTCAGCATGCTTTGAACTTTTCTGAGAGCACACCATTTTTTAAATGCATAGACGCTTCGGGGAAGCTCTAGACATGCTTTTTTCATTTCTTCTGGAGAGCCAATGCTTTTTTAACAGAGGGTGCAGGAAGTAGCATCCAAATCCAGTTCTGTCCGATACCATTTTCCTCTGCATTTTTGCATTTTCTGCTTCGAGCAACTGCTACTTTTGTTTCCTGTAGAGTCTTTACTAATGAAATGTATGTGTGTGCATCCAAGCACAGAAACAATGTCTTATATTTAAAATTTATGTTGTATTTCTGCTCAGCTAAATTTTCTCCCATCATTCACATTTTAATTTTTTTTGTAATCTAACCTGTGACCCAGAAGAGTTACAAGCACAGAAACAAAGGGTGTAACAGTAAAAGGATAAAATTATCATACAGGTGCCTCAGTAAGGAATGTTTCAAGTATATATTTTGTTTAACATTCTCAACTTTGATTTTAACTTAGAGCTTGATAGAACCATGATCACGTTAAATTGTATTTTACTCATTATTTCCACTGAAATTATGGTACTGCTTGCAAGGAAATATTTCTGAACATGACTAAAAGCTGAGGATTCTGACTGCTTGGTACATTTAAAGCATACTAGAGGAAAACAGTAGAATTGGTAGAACAAGAAGGTGGGCTCAGGCTCTGAGGATGGATCTGCAACTCACATGCTGTGCAACCATTGACAAGTGATTTAAACTTTCAGTGAGTCTACTTTTCTTATATATAAAAGTAATAAGAGTGAACTCAGAGATGTGAAATGGTTTAAATACTTGAGCTTCACTGTGAAAAGGATACTGATAATGATACCAACATTAATGTAACTTGCTAATTTTATTAGCCGACAGCAATAGTAACCAGTTTTACCAATCCCTATCCAAAAATGGACTGCATTTTGATTTAATCTCTTTACTTTGGAATATTGTGTGAGGGTAAATGTAACAATCCAATGTAAGAAGTCTCATCATATGAGTGATTTCCTTTGCACAAACCTATATAATTTCCATAGCAGCTGTGTGAACAGACTACTGCTAAGATAGTCTTTTATGGTTTCAGGATGAAATATAACGATTTAATGTCCTGTTCATATTAAATATCTTAAGAGTTGGTAATTGTGGAATTTAAAATATTTCAAAATATAATTCTTGGTTTTAATGATACTTTAAAAGCACAATAACTTTGCCAAAAGGACATTTGATTCTAAAACATGGGACACTGGGAAGCTGGGAGATCCTTATAAAATCCAACCCTTAGGAGTGTCGTAATCAATGAGAACTGAAGACAGTAACAGATTATGCCTGTAGGCTCTTACTAATAAGTGTTTTAGAGAGACAGGTGTGATAAGGAATATGCATATGTTATAATTACTAAAATACATATAATAAGAAAAATAATGTGTTGACTAGGAAGTTTGTCTATGTAGGCTCAGGATATGGTCTGCAAATGGATTTATAAAAGGCATTTTTATCCCCCAGCTGGGAACTGACCTTTCTACAATTCAGGTTTGAAGTGGGAAATTGGGTATTTTAGCCACCTGGCAAAGATACATTGAAAATAATAAAACATGGGGTTTTTAAAATTTATTTCTCTTTAATGGTAGGTCTGTATCTTTTATTAAAATTGTGGTTTAATCACATGTCTATCACAGCTCAGTGAGAAGCCTCATAAAACCACCTTGCTGGTACCTTTTAACACGAACAGCCTTGCAAATTTTTTGTTGTATTAAATTTCAGATGCTCATACACTGTGATTGCAAGTGTTTAATACAGCATCCATGTGCTTAACTTGCAACATTTCAATTTATTTCTATAAAGTTTTTGCTGTGAAAAAAAATGGTGAATATTTGTAGTCCACTGACTAGCTAGACTCTCAGAGAAGAAAAGTAAGAAAGACTGCTGGTAATGTAGGCATCTCTTTTAGTATTAAAAGGATGTGGTCAGGTTCCTTGAGACAGTGGCAACAGTAAGGTGAATTAAAGGTGCTTTATTTTGCTTTCTCTGATGGCTTCAGTCTCGTATTGAAAGTGATTTTAGGAAAATAGGATTGAGACCCACATTTTGGATCAATAAATCTATTCTCTAGCTATTCTGGACGTGATATTATATCATCTCTTTCACAAAGTTATTGAGCGAGCTCCATCTGAAAATCTGTTTTATTCCTCCACTATGCTTGTTAGAAAGTCATTTCAGGATCTGATAGCTCTAAACTTATTTATGGCCAACCTATGACTTTCCCCCAGCCCCAACATAGGTCCTAGTTTAAGTAGCTTTTTTCCTCCTTAATTTTTTACAGGCGCAGTTATAGATTTTGTATTATAACAAACGCAACATTCCAAATTATGTCTTGAAGACCACCTCATATAATAAAGCAAGAGCTATAGTTAATTTAAATCTCAGAGAAAACTGTCCACAAACTTCACATCCTCATTATGTTTGTGAACAATTTTTAAAAGAAATGTAGAATATTCCTGTTCCGTTTCATTGAAAGGAAGTCCGACTGCAGAGCACAGCATTGCTGCAAGGCGTTGAGCAAAACTCAGTCTGAATCTGATTCTAGTTCTGGAAAACTTCCATTAGCTTCAGTGTGGCAGTATCAAGCCTCATGTTATCAGATAAGCCTGTAATGATAAGAGAAGTCAATATTTTGGCAAGGTATTGTGGCTCATGCAGTGACAGGAGCAGAGAAGGCAACAAATATATGCCTCATATGGTGACCCTGCATTTAGCACAGAAGGGACAAACTCATAGAAACAGGTGGTGATGTATACATTTTCTACATTTATAGCTGTTACAGAGGGTCAGAAAGCTGTTAGAGGAGAAAATGGAGAGAAGTACCATGAGATTGAGACATACAAAAGACTTAAGTGCCACTCAATTGCCTTAAGGCATCCCCATTAAACATAATTACCCTACTTACTAAGCACCAATCATAGCTATTAAGTATCATCGGGTTTAAATTATTTCCCTGGGAGACATCCCGTTTAAGCGGATTTCCCAGTTAAGCACAGGAAACTTCTTTTTTAATCAGTCCTTCCTCTTCTCCTCCTCCTTATTTTACCTGCTGTAGAGTTGGCTGTTTCATAACTATTCAAACAAAAGAATTCCTGATGTGTTTATTAGGTGCACTAAGGCAAGAGAAATACAGTGCTTGGCTTACACTTCCAACATAAAGAGCAGGAGGATCAATTCCTTCTGTGTTCAGTAAGGACACTGCCGTGTTAATGACTGGAAATGTTTAGGCTGGCCTTGCTCCTCTACATCCATTTTTCCTACTTTTGTTCTCTTCTTCTTTTAAACTCTCTGTGGGATGTCAGTGCCTACCCAGATTGCTTATTCCTTTGAAGTATCCATGGATTATTATCACATATATTCTCCTAGAGGTTCATCAAACGTGGTTATTCTGATTTGTCTGTCCTCATATAAGTCAGTTCTTCCAACAGAGAATCACAGCATAACTGAGGCTGGAGGGGACCTTCAGAGCTCTCTAGTCCAGCCCCCTGCTCAGAGCAGGTCTAAATACGTCAAGTTGCTCAGGGACATGTCTAGCTGAATCTTGAAGTCCTCCAAGGATGGAGATCATACAGACTCTCTGGGCAACTTGTGTTTGATGATCCTCATCAGCAGAATTTTTTCCTTATAGCTTGTCATAATTTCTCACGTTCCAACTTGTGTCTGTTGCCTCTTGTCCTATTGCCATACACCTCCAAGAAGAGTCTGGCTCTGTCTTCTCTGTATCCTCTGGTCAGACAGTTATAGACAGCAATGAGGTCTCCCCTGAGCCTTCTCTTCTCCAGGCTGAAGAGGCCCAGCTCCCTCAGCCTCTCCTCCTATCATCTCCCGTATTCTGGGATCTGTCCTCTCACCAGGTCGGTGGCCTTTGCTGGACTCATTCTAGTACATCCCTGTCTGTGCAAGTACTGGGGAGCCCAGAACTGGACATGGTGCTCCAACTGCAGCCTCACCAGTGCCAAACAGAGGGGAAGGATCACTTCCTTCGACCTGCTGGCTGCACTCTTGCTGACACAGCGCAGGATGTGGTGGGGCGAGGGAACACTTCTGCCTCATGTTGCCTGTATGAGACTGCACTCAGGTTGTTCTTTCAGCTGCCACCCCTGAATATGTGTATGTGTATTAAGTTCATAGTGTAAAGATGAAAGGAAAAAAGTCTTGTTGAATATGATGCTGATTAAATGTTTAATCTGTGCCTATATTTTATGAATTTCTTCACACTTTAGAATGAAGGAGGCATATCATCACCCACTAACAATTGGTGTTAACTATTACAGTAGCTGAATCTTTGCCTTCAGTGGTCAAGATGAGGATGACTTAGACCACGAACTTCTAATTCTAAAAAAGAAAGTCATTTAGTACCTGTTGAAGTTAGGGGCAGTGTTTCTAATAACCTAAGCTTAAACAGCCATATACGAAATAAATTATTTTAGTTGGAAGACCAGGAAGAGTTTTCCTTCGTGTATTTAAACTGTATATATTTTAACAAAGAAAATGTCACAATTTACCTTGAAATTGAAAATAACAGAACCAAAAAAAACCCTAGATGCTTCTCATCCCTTAATGTCTTGTATATGCAGTGATTTTTTGTAAAATCAGTCTTTTTTCCCCCCTTTCTTACATAAAGACTACTATAACTGTTCTGTCTTCTTGTTTCTCTTCTGATCAGTGTTTTTTGAAACCATTACATTTAATTTTCTTGGATGTTTTGCTAGTAGAGTTGGGTTTTTTTATTTTCCAATTTAAGAAAATCACTTCTTTTTCAATATTTCCAATATTTTTGTTAAGCTTTCTTATGTTATTTTGGGTTTATTCTTCTTTAACATCATGCTGTAGACACTGCTTTGCAATGATAGCTGCTACAGTGTCTGCTAAATCTGTTCATGTCTTAGAGCAACACAAAATCTGGAGGGGCTTGTCTGCCAAAGTGCTATTGTCTAGCTAGCAGTTTGCTGCAATTCTAGATTTCCCTTTTCAACTCTTCCTTGTGGATGCGCAATAGATAGTTTAAACAACAAGTCTCAAAGGAGTACTTTAATTTAAAGAGCTTATTTTCAGTGGAAACTATTTTACATGCCAATTTTTTTCCCCCTATAGTAATGAAAATGAAGAAAAAACAGTGGTTATTTTATGCCTGCCACTTTGGATACGTTACTGATTCAGATATGGATTAAACCCTTATCTGTTTAGTACCTATATTACTTAAATATTAGGTGGAAGTTGACTAGTATGGCTCTCATTAAAGTTATTAGAAGATAACTGCTTTCTAATTATGATGTGATTATAGTTTCTGAATGATTCACTATATATATGTGCCAGCATTTCTACTTTACATCCAGGAACGGATTTCAGGTGCAAGATACAAGAGGGATATTAAGGTGAGAGTTGAGGAAAAAAAGGGCTGAGTTTCAGAACTTGGAAAGCAGACAACCTCTCTGAAATGTTGCCATACCCTGGGATATCTGGGGTACATTCTGTCAGGCCCCTGCAGCATTTTAGGAAAATTGATATTGTGTTTAGAACAAAATGCGAGATACTGTGACTGTCAGTAATATTGTTATTGGAACAATCTTGGGGAACAGGGGTCCTTAACTCAGTACTAACAAAGTAAATTAAATAGTAACTGAAAGATAACATAATGCCCAAACAAGCATGTGTAAATGACAGATAATCATGACTTCTCTTGAGGAGAGCCCTGCCTCTTTAATCTACTATTGAGTGGCAGGGCAAAACTGAAAAAGCATTTTGTGGTTGGCTTGTAAAATATGCATATAGTCTTGGGGTGAAAGACAAAATACTGTCCTGGAGTACAAACTAGGAAAAAGAACCAAAACTAAGATTAGAAATAAGGAACTATTTTTCATCACAATGACAAGGTTAAAAATGAATTGCCTTGAGTTGCATACTAGTTCCAGCGATGTTTAACATATATATTAAAGAACTGGAAAGGAGGAAAAGGAGTGGGGGAAAAATAATAATCTTGCAAAAGATTTAGGTGCTTGAAAGGTGAAAAAGACTGATGAACTTTAGGAAAACATAACTGGATGAAAGGCAGTTCTTCACTATTGAAAAGATCTTACAATAAGTGTTTCCAAACTTTTTTTTAGTTTCAAGTCTTTATGAATTTTCCAGAGTCGATAAAGATCTATACATGGTAAATTTAGGTCTACTGATGTATGCTAGTGAGCACACTCAAAAAGCACAAACTGAAGATCCTGTAAATAAACTGAAATCGCTGTAGTAGTAGGAAACGTACTACTTAGAGGAAAAAAGGAACGATGATATAGCTCTCTTGTTAGCAAGATAATGCCTTTAGTTATAGGTATTATAATTTTTGTGGATAAGAAGGCTGGTCTCTGGCCTAGCAGTTGTAGAGGTTCTGATGTACATTTGGTATGCCTTTTATCCCATATCAAATAATTCACAGGTAGTTTTCCCCTTCTACAAACACAGCCATGCTATTTAGAAAGAGTCAATCTAACACATGGGCCGTGCACTTGCTTGGCTACTGGACTTATCTACCCTTCTTTCAGCTCTCACCTTCCTCACTCCCACTTTTGATCATTTTCTGTTCCTGCATTGTCTTGCTCTTCTGTTGTCTAAATCATAAGGGAATATAATAGCCATCAAAGTGGGTAGTTGAACACTCCCTAGCAGAGTGTTTCTTGCCCTGATTATGTGTCTCCAGATCCAGCCAGCTATTTCCAATTTAGAAGGTGAAGTGATGAAACGAAGGGAGCACAGTAGCAGTTTGCACAGTGCTTCCACCCTACATAGGATCTGTAGGGGGAACTGAATGCTCAGAAAAAGGGAGGGAGAAAGAAGGAAAGAAAATAAAAGAAGGAAAATCCATATTTATTTAATAAGTAACTTTCTCAAGTTTCTTTCAAGAGGCTGGCAGGTCTAAATATAAGATGCACATACACCTACAGGCTCAGCGTATCAGGAGTTGCGATATGGGGGGAGGAGAGCATCTTTTATACAGCTGGAGAAAACTCAAGCATCTCAAATTCCTCAGTGGGATGGCAGTTGGCAAAGAATAAATTTTTAATTTTTCTCTGGATGTGTTCAGTCAACCAGTATTTTTTTTTTTCCTTCGCATTTGTTTTGTGTCTCTAATGTTCTCCTTTCGAGTGCACTGATGACTAGAGAAGACAGGTTTTCAAGTTCTCTTATGCAATGGAGATTACACATTTCTTCCATAAACAACAGAACTTCATGTCACATGTGGCCTAACATGTAGAACATTCCTCTCTGAGTAGTACTGTAGTACTACATAACAGAACAAAGCACACGTGCAAAGCTCCTGTGCCCTGTTCTCCTTTGCACTTGTATCCATTTTAGAAAGGGTTGCTCCTCTGATTTCAGTACAATACTATTGTATTTCACCTTAGTAAGAGGAAAATTTTGTCCCTTTTCCAGTAAATAAAGTGTGTTGTTAGTCTACATTATCTTCATTAACTGGACGACACCTTCCAACGATAAGCATCAACACATACATCAGTATATGTTTGGTTGGTTGAACACAGCTAGGTTTTAGCTCAACACTGCTGTTCATTCCTGCAAAATGAGGACAAAAGTGAATAAATCCAATATACTTCCTCATATCTGTAGGTGCTAAAAAGCTTTTCTATGCTTACAGCATCTGTTTAACAATTTTATAATTATTAGGAACAAAATAGTAATTACACCACTGTTTCCTTGGCCATGGGGAAACACCCCCATTTAAAGAGTGCTTTGGAGGATAACAGATGTTTTATCTCTTGGCCTCTGACTTCAAAGGAAAACAGTTATCTGGGAGGCGGAAAAAAAAAAGGTAGTAATCAATTGTACTGTCATATTTTGTGAGCATGGCAATTGCTGACTCAGCTGCTTAATACAAAACATCTGAGACTACCTGTTTGGGCAGGCTTAAAATCTTTCAAGTGACGGCAAGGTGCTTGGAATGAAATGGTAAAATTAATCAGTTTGTGGGGTTTTTTTCCTTTTTTTTTTTTTTTAACAAAGTCCTTTCTACTGTTTATGACTTCTCAAAAGTAGAGACTGAATGCCTCTCACAGTGAATTTCATAATACTGGCTTATCGTACAAAAACCTATTTGTTTCCAGCAGAGTGTTTAATTAAATGGGTCATAACAGGTAGATAAAAAAATCTAAACGTTGATGTAAAGCAGAGCTGAGGTTGTTTTTCTCTTTATTTCAAGTTTTGGTAAGTGTCAAAACACCTCTTTCCTACCCCAAAAATCTACAATAGCTTTTTATCCTTTCATTTACTGTTATTTCTCTTTTCCCTGGAGAATTCTTCAAGGGCAAAGTGGATATTATGACATTTGAATGCTTACACTAAATATGGAGAAAGAATATAATTCTCACTTAGTACAAGAGACAGTCTATAGTCTGTGGTCAAATGCCCTTATGAAATAAGAATAAGACACAAAATCACAAGGGCTTAGTCTTGAACACTATGGCAGATACAGGTTATTGGTTTCTAAATACTGAGTTAAAATCAAGTGTGTTACTCTTTTACATTTTTCTACTGAAAGAAAACAAACAACTCAATTCTGTGTTTCTTTAAAGTGACCAGGAAGAATATAAAATTAACAAATAATATCCACAGAGCCTTTAATTTGATTGAAACAGTTAAATAGTAGAAAGAAAAAATATTAATTTCAAGCTCCATTGGTAACCAGGAAAACAGCATTTGCTAAAGCATACAGGAAAAAATGGTATTCAAATATTTCATTACAATACTTTTTAAAACATTAAGAAAAAAATACTAAGAAGGTGATGTGTTAAGCTAATTAAAAATATTCAGTAAAAATACACATGCTGATACTTCATTCTGGTGTAACCGGATCACCCCAGTGCTGCAAATACTATTCACACTGTGTTTAGACGTGAACCTAGACAAAACCAGGATTGGTTTTCTCTACTTTCACAGTCACTTGCTCATTAAATCAGCCTTTTCAAAAAAGGTTGAAGAACATACCCTGTTGAGGAGTCTATCTTTGTCTCCTTTGCTTCTCTTCTCACCCCATTCTCTCTCTGTTTTCCTTCCCCTTTCTTACCTACTTCTCTGTGGTATCTGCATGATCAATATAGCATCCACTCTGAGCCCTTGGGGATGCAGTACAAGAATCAGGTAAGCCCTACGCTGTGGCTGCCTCTTCTTCAGCATGTCCACCCTCCTCTATAGCCAACATCAAGTAGACATGACATAGCACTGCAAGAGCCCAGTNGTAACATAAATGGATGGAGAATTACAGAATTTTTTTTTTCATTGAAAGATATATAGCTGGGAGTTTAATTTCTGGAGGGGAATTTAGGAAAGAACTAAAAAGAAATCATTTTTTGCATATGGTTTAAACTGAGTCTTGCTTCAGTGCTCCATGTGAAGGAGGCAGCTGGAAGGCATTGGCGGTCTTGCTTTAGGAAGAGCTCTGCTTTTTTTAGATAACTTCCTTGGACCCTTTAGGCAGGCAGTTTTCTTTCCATCTTGCTTTACCGTATCTGATCAGTGCACCCAACTTAACTCCACCCCTTCTCAGTCTTTCCAAACTCTTATTTTAAGATTACTGGGTGGGTAGGTGTACTGTCAAGATTACTTGTATAAAGAGATGCAGTGGAGAAATTATTCATATATTATGGTTTATAGAATACTACCATTTTTTTTCATAACTTACTTATTTCATGTGGAAACAGTAATGCATTTTGGGAGAAGGGCAGATAAAAACCTGATGAGTTTAATCATTGGTCATCACTCCAAGTAGCCATAAAATTGAAATGTTAATCAAACAAGTTATTAACATTGCTAGTTGGATGTGTTCTGTGCATTTGGTACTGTAACTTCATTAACTGTCTCCACTAATTTTTAAACAATCAGCCTAAGTCCAGCTGTCCTCTTTGGGTATGTCTGCGTGACAAAGGCTTTAGTTTATGGTAGCAACACGATGTAAACTCTCCCAGGACTCCTGGCAAATACTCCAGAGTTGCTACTGAGAACTAAAACTCATGACGTTCATCTTAACTGTTATAGTTGACTGGGCCAGCTAGATTAGGCTAATGTAAATACATTGGGATGTATTACGCTTAGTTCTTAATGCATCTCTGTAGCTGTGCCCTGTAATTGCAGCTGGTATATGATAGATTCTTTGTTTGTGCTGTGCTTTATTCTTTTTATATTTGAATTCAAGGCAGGAGGCAGAAGTACGTGTTTTTGGAATCAAAGTTGAAAAGCACTTCTAACAGATGTTGATAATTGTATGGTACTTTTGGCACTGCTAGAGGAAAGGACGAGCACAGTTGGTTGAACTGTATTTACTGAAAATAAAATGATGTGAAAAGTTCTGCTTATTTTAGTATAGTGATTAGGTTGAGACAATGCACAAGTATTTGAACAAAAAAAAAAATTGAAAGTTTGGGTGTCAATTGTAAAATACTATTTTGGAGATCAGAAATAATCTAAATTGACTGCAAGTCATACTGCTGTACTTCTGGAACCTCATTGCTTTTATCTTTCCTGACTTCTTCACCCCTTTATCTCCAGTTAGATTGTTATTCCAGAACTGCTTGGAGCACTGAGATGACCTTCAATAATCCTCCTAAATGTATATACCTTAATCCTTGTATAAAATTAAATGTTGTCTGCTGTTTCAGTATCAGTATCCCAATTTGAATGGATCCTTGTGGCATATCTCAGCCATATATATCCTTCAGAAAATAGTTTTANAGCTTTGAACCCATTAATATATGTATTGAACACCTGTCCTGCTTCAGATCCCTGAGGTACCCAACTCTTAACTTCTCTCTACTTGGAGAAGCAGCCATTAATTACCACTCTTTGTTTCCTATCACTTGGCTAATTTTTAATCCACAACAAGAATTTACCTCTTACCCTATGGTTATTTATTTTCCTTAATAGTTTCTTGTCAAGCATCTTATCACAGGCTTTTGTCAAACCAGGTAAGTGATATCTACCAAATCTCCCCCCATTCTCCCTGTTTCGTTAACAATGTCCAACAATTCAAATAAGGCAGAGGCAGTATTTTCGATTCAGGGAGGTCCAGCTTTATCAATGTG
>WAAD01026635.1:478486-535148 GCA_013389945.1 Fregata magnificens | reverse complement strand
ATTAACTGAAAAATCATTTAGATTAACTGAAAAAAAGACTTCTTTCTTCTCAGACTTCCATTCGTATTGATTTTCCATTACTGGCCTCGTGTATGTCTGCACACACGAGTGTTAGAACTACTCTCCAAAAGGAAAAACAGATTAGAAACCAATGCTTGCATGTAATGTGGATGAAGGCTAGGCTGGTCAGGGGGTTGTTTTGTTTTAATTAAGGTCTAGCTAGTGCAACTAAGGAGCCCTTCCCTCCCAGCAAGTCTAGCAGAGGCAATCAGAAGAAAGCTGGCCCCATTCAAGTTCTTGTCTGGGAAGGTGGCAGATTACTTAAAGAAATGTGAAAGGGAGACTGACGACTTTGCAGAAAAGCTGGAGGTTTAAGCAGTAAAGGAGAGGATGGATGTACAAAGATCAAACAAATCAATACAATTTAATCCACATTTGTGTCTTAAAGCAGTAGCTTATCTGAAGAGCCTGTGTAATTTTAAAGGCTAGAAAGACAAAGGCAGAGGAACTAGGTAATAAGAGACTATCTTATTCAAAAACAGCTTCTAAAAAAAGTATTGAAGGACTGTCCCTCCCTTTAAATAGAGATAAATGTCGATGGTGACTGCTTCTGAGACACTGCATGCCTTGCTGACCTTTCCTTTGAGAGATTTAAGGGGATATAAAGGGAGTTGATGTGCTGGTGGCTACTAAGTCTTTTGGACTATGAAACACATACTCAGACATGGTCACAGTTTCAGTATTTAATCATTCATAAAATCATTTGCTGAAAGCAGGTATAGCTTGAGCCAACAGCAGCTAGAGTTAATATATTCCAGAACTGCAGTGGCTTCAGCTGCTCCAGATGTTTGAGGACCTTTGTGAGGTTCATTCCCTGTCGGCTGTGGCAGCCTTGCCAGGTAACACTGCTGAGGATGCATGTGCGGCTTAACTTCGATGTCATCCAGTGATAACACAAACCTGATCCGACAAGTACAGATAATTTCCAGTAATCATTGTTTCTATGTTTCCATGGTTACTGGAAAGAGAAAAATTTCTATTTTTGTTTCGTGAAACTATACAAAAATGGAACATTTTCCAAAATCTGTGCAAGGTTAAAATTAAATTGTGAGCAGACATGTGTGCCATCTCTTTACTCTCTTTCCACCCTTTCCATCACTTCTGACCTGCACAAATACCACCAGCTCCACAGCAAAGCTGCTCCACAGCAAAGCTACTCCTCAGAAATAATCCCAAAGAGGGCAGAGATCAAACTCTTTCCTATGGGGTCCTGGAGAGACTTCAGGCATCGTTCATTCAAAAAGAAAAAAAGAAAAAAGAATATTGATTCCAAGGTCTAAAAATTTTGTTATTTATATAAACGCAGCTAGAGCACATGCAGCAGAAGTCGACAGTAACCTCCTGCTCCATTTTCACAGCAAGTCTGTCTACAGGGGCCAAAATAATTATTTGTTGAACCTATCAACTACGGATAGGCTTAGTGTGCAGTATTTAATGAAACCTCCATGGAAATGTGTGTTGTTGCACCTAAAATAGTGGGGCTTTTTTTTTCAGTTTTCAAGCCCAGGCGATACCTATATCACATAAGAGAGCACAGTGACCGGTCCTTAGTTAGCAACCAGTCTGTGCTAACAGGTTTGTGAAATTCATGCAGGGCCATCCAAAGGTACAAGCTCAGGTCCACGTGAACTGTACAACTATTTTAGGTCACTGCACCTGAACAGTTAGCCCTGTTGCTCCAAAGAGTGTTACAAAGACACAGTGCAATACAGGTCTGACTAGACTTCAAAGGCATCTAGTTCATTCGGGTGTAGTTTAGTGCCTCGCAAAAGGCACATAAAGGGATAAATATGGATAGCCCAAATGTCCCTCCTGGTGTTTTGATGGCTCCAACTTTACACCACAAAAATATCCACCATCTCTTTAGAGAAGTGAACCAGGCAGTTGACAAGACCTTTCCTAGAGACGTCTCTGCTCCATCTTCTGCGGTCTGCTGGAAAAATGTACTTTACTCAAACTACCCACTCATCGTATTGCTCTTGTTACTATTTATACCGCAGTAGCATGTAAATGCCTTAGACAAGTAAGACTATAAAGATTGGAAATTAACTGCTTGAAGAATTTGCAATACAAAAGACGTGCAAAAGGTAGAAAGGAAAATTAAAATGTTAAGACATGAAGTCACTTGCCCAGGTTCACAGAAGTCAAGTAGCCCACTGCTTGTCTATTTTATTAGGACTTTGGCCCTTCTACTTTGTTGCTGTCTGTTATTTGCTTCATGAGATTCACACACACAGAGACACTGCATGAAACATCCCAGGAACAGGATTAGGCGTATTTCACCCTGGCATATATTCCATCTGGAGAAATGAAACTTTTGAAATCAGAAGGCAGTTTTGCTATCATCAGACACCCGTTGTCTCCTGCCATGAAAATGCCTGCAGGGTGACCATAATGAGAAGTGGAAATACCTCACTTCTTCCTCAACTGCCTTCCTGAGTTTGCTGATCTCAGTCCGGTTTCAGACGTTGTGAGTCTGGAAAACAGTCCTCAACTGTGCTTCAAATCACAGCAAGTAACATGCAAAGAAGTTACAAAGCTGCTCTTTTATCCCCCCAAATGTTGACATCCTATTGTTTCTTTGCAAACGATATTTTGCAAAAAGGAAGTAGTTAAATTCCTTTTCATAGTAAATGCAAGGACTGCCAGTATTTATATGGTGATGGTGGCAACTTCAGAATTTATACCGGGTTGTGTTTTTCCTTCAGCTGTGTCAAGTGTCACTGAGAAGCAACGCTGGAAGTTCAAAAGACAAGCAATGAAAAATATTCTTCTAACATGTTCCTGTCACGTACACTGTGAGTGCATTAATTTTTGCTTGAATGATGAAATGGGGAGACCTGTAAAACAACAATCTATTTGTAATGGGATTCTGCACGTAGCATCCTGATATACAGTCGTCTCATCTGAGATGTGAAAGGGCCCTGCCAGTGTCAGTGTGATAAATACTATTTTTAGGGACAAGATGAGGGGAAACATTAGCCCAGTGAGAGCGCGTGTGAGCAATAGAACATGACAAGTGCTGTGCTATGTCTCAGCGTGCGCACAGCCAGGCTGGGGTGTTTTGCCAATCAAGGTCAATCTGTGCACACACAGAGAATGGTGAAAGGCAGGTGGTGGGAGAAACGCTGCGCTCCCTCGATGTGTCGTGCTGCACGGCACCGGCCATGTGCCTGGGCAGCTATGGAGATACCTGTGGACGCTGAAAACCCTGGGCTGGGGCTGCCTGGTAATCTGCTGCTGAAAGCATATGTAAGTCACCACTAACAGACCTGCTGCTGTAAAGTAAAGTTGGTCAGTGTAATTTCATTTTTAAGCAGTCTCCAGAGGTGGGAGGAGAAAGCTGGGGCTCTCTGCGAGCGGGGGGCCTGGCTGCGGAGCAGCGAGACATCTCACCCAACAGCGAGCACCTGGCACTGGGAGAGGTGGCATCACCCCATGCCTTGGCCCCAGTCTGGTGGTGGGGCAAGAAGGTGGAGTGGGGCTGCACCCTACATCTTCTATCCCATTAGAACGGGATAGATTTATGGGGCACAGACAGAAAAGTTTCTTTTGCCCATGCGTTTCATCTGTGAAACCTCTGTCTCCTCCTGGTGTCAGTGTACTTCAGCGTGGGCGAGACACAACATCCCCCGGCATGGGGCCCTCAGTGCAGCGGGAGCGGGATGCCAGCACGGCTCCTTTGCTCCCAGCCTGGCTGGTGATGGCTATTTTGGTCTGGAGGCCAGGAAAGGATTTTGGATGGTCTGAAAGATGGCATACCAGAAGGCAACAGTGCAAAAGCACAGGGGGTGGGCTGGTGGTGGGGAGCGCTGAGATGCACGCAGGTGTTCAGTGGGGCCGAGCCACAGGAGTGAATGGTGGTTTCTTGGTCCTAAAAGGGCCGCTGGGTACAGGAACAGATGTTGGGAAGGGGGCCCAAGGTCACCCACTGGTCTTCAGCTTATCTTCCCCACTCCCCACCGCCCTTCCCATGGAACAAAATGTGGAGACGTAGGGGTGCGGGACAGGAGGTGCTGCTTGCTTGCAGGTGTTAGTTGAGGCCACGGCTGTGCGGGTAGGTGAGTCCCACCAGATGACTGCTGCAAGAGCCCTGCTGTAGGATTGAGGTTGTGCCAAGGGGTGATGGAGGCCAGCTGCCCTGCACGTGCCCCCCAGAGAGCCTGGGGACACGGCAGGACCCCGCAGGGAGCATGGGTAGGACAGCTCTCCCTGGGTGGTACCAACTGGGGCAAACCACAGCAACAGCCTGCCACAGGGCAAAGCTGCTCAGCTTACGTGGCTTAAATCACATCAGGATCAGGCTGATTTATTCAACAGTACCTAACTATGCAGCAATCAGTGGACTTTTCATTCAGGTTCGATATCAGCAATACAGCAGATAAGCTGCATTACTAGACACTTAGCAAATGTTAATAAACACCAATAAAATCCTAAATGCCCTTCTAACCCCAAAACCTTCTGGTCACCCACACTGACACATACACGCACCTGTGGTTGCAGTGTGGGCTACATGCACATCATGTTCCCAGGACCAGCTGCTTCTCTGGCCTGCCCCAGTCCCTCTGCTTGGCAGAATGACCGCCTGCTGTCTCAGCCTCCCCCCAGCACTGCATGACCTGCAGCTCGCTGAGGGTGTGCTCTGCACGGAGCTGGCCCACGGTTTTACCTGTGGGTGACAGTGGAGCAGAGCTGGCGGCTGATCTTTGCCTCTTGTTGCAGGGGCGATGCTGGGTAACAGTTGCTTTCTCAGTCTGCTGCCCTCCCTCTGCCTCAGCAGCCACAGATCTTGCATGTCCCTTAGCTGCCTGGCTGCCCTCCTCACCCCAGGGGTCTCCCAGGCCCTCCAGTCACCCACCTTGCCACGCTGAGAGCAGCTCCCGCAGCTCCCCTTGCAGCAAGCAGTCTGCCTTCTGCCAGGCATCTGGCTCATCTTGCAGCTGGCTTTCAAACAGCTTGTTCTGCACTCCCACCAGGGTCTGCATCTTTGCCTCATACCTTTAGGGAAGGCTGGGGTGGGCTGTTTTCCCATGGACAGGAGCATGGCCATCCTGTGGGCCTGCAAAGCGTCCCCTCTCTGCCTAGGCCACTGCTGAGTCTCCTGCTCTTCCTTATCCAGTTATCAGGAGCCAGTTTAACAGAATTACAGGCTCCCCTTATGTGCCTTCCTGACCTTGGGCTTTGGGTAGCTTTACTTCTCTTGTTTTGGGAATCACTGGTGCATGTCTGCAAAAGCAGGTTCCTCCTGTGAAAGCATACAGCTAGTGTGTGTAGATTTTGCAGAAAAATCTTTTATTCTGTGGATCTGCTGGCAATTGCTCCTGGGACAATCTCAGAAATGTCTCTGTGAAAGCTCACCCCCTTTGAGATGTCTCCTTCATTTTCATGCAGAGTCATGGTGTTCTGCTCCACAGAGAAATGCTCCAGTGTGGCTGCTGTGATGATGGGTGCCCTGCCCACAATGGTGGATGTGGTACAAGGAAGGCCAGAGGTGCCTACCAGCTCGTACCTGAATGACATGGTTTTATTTTCCATGAGAGTGCTGGTGACAGGCACGGGTTTTGGCAGAACCAGTACACTGGTAACTCTCATGGCCTCAAAAGGAACCACGTCTATCTGGGACTCCAACTTCTCACTTCGCTTTGGTCTTCCAAGGAGCGTTATTCTCCCCTGTTGCTGAAGCCACTATACAGGACAAGGCAGTGTGCAGCAAAAATGACCTTTTTAACATACTTGCATGTCCTGTTGGCAATATCTGTCATGAAGACAATGGTGTCACTGGGGCAAAATACATTTTTATCTGGAGAAATCCAAAGGATCACAGAGCCGTGACTGAAGCAGCAGAAATAAACTACATCCTTCCTAGCTTCCACCACCAGTGGGGCCTGCATGGATGGGATGAGTGGAAAGGCAAAGCACAGTGAGTTCTTGTTGCTGGATATGGGGTGATTCCCAAACATCACGTGTGTAAACTAACGCAACTGCTGAGGCTGCTCAACCCTCCCCACAAGCCCCACCATTAACCCAGAGGACAGTCTTCCTCGCTGCACCGAATGTGACATGGCTGAATTATCACAGTCCTCCTGAGCATCTGTGCGAAGAATTCATGCATGCACATGTAAACATTGTCACCTTTAGCTACCCATACCCAAATTTAGAGGGAGGCCACAAAATTATTAGAATCATCATGTTCTAGCTGTTTTGATGACCTTTGACTGACTGTCCCGGTCGAGGTAGAGTTCAGTAAAAAATGCACCTCCTATTTGGTGATGCTTGCCCAAGGCTTAGACTCCAAAGCAAGAAAATAACCTCCCTTTTCCCTCATCCTGGATCTCAAAGTGCTCCCTACATGTCACTCTTGAAGTCTTACAATGCACCTTGTATGTTAGAAAGAAATATCTTGGTGCAAGCCCTAGGACAAAGAGGGCAGAAGATATTGAAGTGTCATTTGAATGTTAAAAGGAGGAAGCTCAGAGCTAAAAGTTTGTGGACACTCAGTAGTAAGCAGTTACAGCTCTGGATCAGAACAGGGTAGGTCTGAGTGTCTCCAACTCAGATAGCTTGTTCCCCTTACCGTGTCTTTCACGTGTCTTCTGTGGTCACCAGCAGTTCCTTGCAACAGTAAACATCTCTCTTCTTTAGCTAAGACAATTTGGTGACTGCAGCAAGTCCCTTGAACAAAGTAGGAGACAGTCAATTTTGCTGGTGAAGGTGGAGGGAATACTTGGAGGAAAGCTGAAGTGGAAGTCAAAGGTGTGGACCCCAGAATCCCGCCAACCATCTGAAAGCCAAACAAGACGCTGCTATCAGAAGCCTTGTAAACACTTAGGATATTTGTACCTTATGGAAACCTTGATGTTTCTCCCAGGATCCAAGGTGTCCTTACCATCTGGTATTGCACCCCAAGTGGCATAAAGGCATGGTATGGGGGGGACTGTGTGTTGCCTCTGCAGGTCAGCTGCTGGATGTATGGACCCCTACCAGTCGCCAGACTTGAGAACTGCTAGTCTGCCTCATTTTAACACAAGGTCAGCAAACCTGCAGCTCCTCACAAACTGTTTAGGATTTTCACTGTGTATGAAAATTATTAAAAAGTATCAAAAAACTTATCAAAATGGAGTGCCACAGACTTTTAACTTCCCAAATATACACTAATAGGCTTTTTGGGAGTAAAGCAGTGCAATAACTCTCACTCCTGTTTTATCATTGTCTACAACACCTGTGCATATGGTCTGAAACTTCTGTTTCACCTGTACAAAAGACCCCCACTCACAAAAAAAAAATATTTGACATCTTCTCTGCACAGCTGTGAGACAGGAAAATGATGATCCATTCCTTCAAACGTCTTTGCTTCTGTGCTGCTTCCTCTTAATCAAATTCAGTTTTGTGTGCGTGAGGTCCTGCTGTCCGTAATGAAAGACTATCCCACCTCTGCAAGGATAAGTTTGGCCTCTTCTGGCCAGACAAGACCAGTTCTTGACTTTTCTTCATCCAAGACCTATTTCTTTTAAACACATGTATCTGCTGGCAGTATATTATCCAGACTTAAGCTTTCCTTCCTCCTAGTAGTAACTTGTGCCAAAACTTCACTTTGAACAACAATATTAGGGGATGTGAGATGGCTAGAATTTTGCCCTGCTTACTGCATCTTTTTGCAGATGAATTCAACGATGCCTCAAGTTTTAATAACCTAAACTGGATATTCTTGTTGGCAGAAGAGCCTGGATATTGTTTCCTCACAGCATGGGAGATTTACCAGATGGCATAACAGCATTTTCAATCAATCAGAGTTGTAACTCTGAAGAAAAAAAAAATGCCTAAAACAATCTGAAAGAGACGAAACTAAAATTCCTCTTAGATAACTGCAATATAAGAAAGTCATATTCTCTATTTTGACAATTTGTAGAAACCTGATAGTCCCAGGGCCTTATCTCACACGACGTTGTCTTTAAGTCATTTTGGCAATGTTCTTTTTTTGGTAGAAGGAAGGACTTTGAGCAGATCTGCAGTTTAACCTTGAAAGAAATCAGTGTTCCCCTCCTGGAATGGTCTGCAGTTGGGCCCTGGTGTGAGTGGTCTGTTCTGCAGCCCAGCACAGTGTGGGGATTTACGGGAACAGTTCAAATTTCTCAGTCCCTGCTGCAGGTTTGGCCCGAAAGCCTGGCTTTGTGTGCAGGGCTGAGGTAGGCTCTGTGGTGCAAAAAGGCTTGGAGGTACGTATTTCATTCTATGTACAGCTTTAATCCCACTTTCTCTGGCTTGTTTTGCATCACTTCTAAAGAGACTTCTTTGAATCGTGCCCACTTGCTAAGCTGTGCTTAACTTTCCACGCAGGCCCTCGGACTCAAAAGGACAGCGGCCTTAAACCGTGTCCCTGCGTGCGTTCACCCTGGAAGTGAAGGTGCGCTTGCTTTGCCTGGCTCCCCGTGGCTGCTGGATGTGAGCCCTGGTGCACAGGAGCACCTGCCCTCTACGTGGGCTCCAGAAACCTTGTTCCCCTGAAACCATGCAACAAAATTAATTACACTGTAGAAAGTTTCCCAGAATCTGCAGGGGTGGGAGAGTGCTCCCAAGAGTTAGCTCCCCAGAGGCACCCAGGAATACCACGCGTCTTGGTGTTCAGCAGAACCTGGGAACTTCAGTCACACCAGAAAATTTTAGTCAATTCCAGGTAATTTATTGTGTTACCTAATTCAAAAAGTGCCCCATCTTGTATTTCCCAGAAAGGGAGATGATGGCTGCAGCTGTGGGGAAAGTGCAAAGAGGCTGCTGGCAGGAGTGACTTGAGGGTTGACCTTTCTATGAAGGACACAAGGGATTTCCTGGGGTGTGACTGATGGTGCACAGCAGCGCTTGAAGAGTTTCAGACTGCCTGCAGTGTTGTGAGCTCCTGCCTCCGGTTTGCTCCGACTGGGGGTTTCTGCTGGTGATGAGGATGGTTACCCTGGTAGCACTGAAACTCATCTTTTTCTTTTCTGGATCTAATTATCCTAGAGCTGTTACCAGTCATATTCAATGACTGCCAGGAGTCAGTTCCTCCAGCAGTCTTTACCTCATAGAGAGACAATACTGAGTTTCTTGTACAGTGGCGGGGCTTACCAGGGTTAAAAAGAAATATGTCAGCAGGCACCTGGATCCGTGTATATACACTTCTTACAGAGACATCAGATGTGACCCAAGTAGGGCATGTAGTAAGATCAAATACCAGATAGTAACACGCTATCAAGAGCATATTAGCAGCTGAGTGTCAAAAGCTGACACAGGCAGCAATCTGTTCAAACATACATTCCTTGTATGCCAACATCAGTGGGGGGCACAGAGTATTCGGGGTAAGAAGGGTCAGGTCCGTATCTTCTTTGATGTTTTAAAATGGCTTTCTCGGACTTGTTAGAGCACTTCCACAGAGATGTAATCAATGCTGGAAAAGGAGGAAAAAGACTGAGTTACAGTAGTAAAAATCTGTTATTAAACTGTACTGCATTGGCAAGTCTTGATGGTTGTGGGTGCTCAACTCTTTTGAAAACAGGAATATATCTGTAGGTGGCAGAATACAGATTCAAGTGTGTCTTTAAGCAACACCAATTTGAACTTTAGCCGAAAAGATCTAGAACTGGGGTGCTTTACAGGTACTTGTTCTTATAATGGCAAAAATAATTTTTCCAAAACAGCCTTTCTCCCTCTTTTCTCTCAGGGCTGTAACATCTGGTAGCCTACAGGAATATGTCAAGGCTAAGACTCTAATGCACATGTAAGGGGAAAATGACCTTTGGACGAGGTAGAGCCTTCAAGTCTGAGAGGAAATGGAGCCTGACCACTGCAGGTCGTAGCTCAAAAACACAGTTTCCACGCATTGGCACAGTCTAACTTCCACACTAAACTAATCTAGGGCAGTGACCACCTATGCTCTGTAGCCTATATTTTCAGGATTTCCAACAGACCCTAAAAAAGAGGAGCTGAGAAAGGGGAGTGCACTTCCTAGGAGGCTTCCATTTGCTTTAAGCATCCCCTGGAATAATTCACTGGTTTAGGTGGTCATTACATCCCACTGACTTTATTCTTTTTAATAAATCTGCACATTTTAATAGTTAGCTCTGTATTTATGTGTGTGCATGTTGAGGTGTATAATATCTGAAGGGAAGGTGAAAGAAGAGGGAGCCAGGCTCTTTTCAGTGACAGGACAAGAGGCAACAGGCACAAACTGAAGCACAGGAGGTTCCCTCTGAACATCAGGAAACTCTTTTTCACTGTGAAGCAGGTTGCCCTGAGAGCTTTGGAGTCTCCTTCCTTTGAGAAATTGAAAAACTGTCTAGATATGGTCCTGGGCAACCAGCTTTAGGTGGCCCTGCTTGAGCAGGCGGTTGGACCAGATGACCTCCAGAGTTCCCTTCCAACATCAACCATTCTGTGATTCTGTGATTCAGTGAAATAATCACACTTTTGCAGGTGTTTTCAGTATATGTCTCACATTGTCTCTCAGTAAAGATACAGCACTATCTCTAATAATGCCTTTACTATAGTTGCAAATATAACAAAGCCTGTGTACCCAGTGGATACTTGCTGGCACGTAAGTCAACAAGAACGCTGAAGGTAAGCATTTTAGATGGCCAAAGAATGCTTCAGTGATGTGCTTGTGACTAAAGGTTTCCTACCTGCTGCTAGACAGTTTGTGATAGATTTCTTTGCAACAAATGTTCACTTCACAGATACAGCCACCAACTTGTGGGGGACTGCTCCCACTCTCAAATACTGCTGATTGTACCAGGATGCTAGTGTTCATCATGAAGCCCTGGTTGCCATATGATGTAGTGAAAAGGAATATGCCATGGGATAGAAACAGAGCACATGGACATCGGCAAAAGGAAGACTTCCTCCCCATTGGAAAAGGTCTGACCGCAGCTTCCCTAGCCCAACGCTAAGATGCTGTTCGGTTAACCAGTGCCTCACTCCAGTGTTTTACCCTCTGTGGAAATTCTTAGCTTTGGAGACGTGGACAGCCTGGTTGGTGCAAGCCATACTCTTGTTGTAGTCCAGTTCAGGATTATCCTCCTCAAGTCACCTCAGGAAGCCTCTTCCCACAAGCTCCACCTTCACGACAGGGTCCACCAGGGTACTGCTGAGGTTCAGAACCAGTTGGCCGTCTATGCTGGAGCCAGCCAAATGCACCTCAATCTCAGGCAGCACCGGGTCAATTGCTCTCACTGTCGACATGAGGGAAGAGTGAGAGCTGGGTGCTGCTGGGGTCCGAAGGTTGGATTGTGAGGTCATCTTCTCCAGCCCCACCCCATGACACCATGGTTTGTAAGGTCATGGCATGGGGGGCAGGCAGGGAGGGTGCCCCCACAGGGAGCTCAGGTCTCCAAGCTATGCCGGAGGGGATTGGAGCCATTTATCTGATTATTAGTATCACCTAACTAACTGGCAAGCATTCAACTACACATTTAGGAATGGTATTGGCAACACAGCAGATAAACCACAATTCAAGACACTTAGCAAATGTTGATAAACACCCAGAAATTTCTAAGCGCACTTTCCATCAGTAATCCCCAAAATTTCTAAGCATGCTCACACATACACATGCATGGTTAGGTGCACCCCCCTCCTCTGCGGTGCTGGTTCCCCAACTCATCCACCTCTCCCTGGGGAGACGTGGGCACTCTGCGTGCACCCTACCCACTAATCCATCCACTGGTGAGAAGATACCCCACAAGCCCCCCCCCCACCCCACGGCGTTGCACCCCATCAGCATCAGCATGCTGGCTGCACACAGGCTGCTCACACCATCTGGCAGCGGCGGTCTGCTGGCAATGCCAGCCCGGGGCTTTGGTGGCTGTCTTTTCCCTCAGCCCACTGCCCAGGTCTCGTCCCCGGTCACAACTTCTCACACTTCCTTGAGATTTCTTTCCAGGCTGACTCTTTCTACTCTCATAAATCTCCTGGTAATCCCCTGTCTACTGTTTAATTCAGCTGATGGTTGTCTCAAGTAAACTTCACCATTCCTACTTTCCTCATGCTGTTACCAGTTTTGAGCAATCACCTTTCCAGAATGAAAAGTTTTGTGTATTGTGTTCACACCCGCTGTGCACACTCACCTCACTACCACTTTAGCCATTGTTATCTGGGCATGCTACCAAGAAGGAGGTATGCAAACTTCCCCACAGCAAACTACTGGCGGTGGGTTGTAGATGTGGCTGATATTGCCAGCATAAGCAGTGGCCAGAAGACTGCAGTAAGTGCCAGAGAGATCTGAGGACAGCAGGGAGGCGAGTGGCCACCATACCACCCCTCTGGGCAGCGAGGTCCTGTAGGTCTGGCTGAAGCCAGCAGGCTCTCGGTCACCAGTGCAGGACGATTGGCAAGATTTTGTTGTAAAGTAGGAGGCTTTGGTGAACGTGACTAAAGGCAAGGAACTGAGATGAAGCTCAGCCCACTTTGTCTCCTGAACTCCTCTTTGTCATATCAGACCAATTCCAGCTAGCTAGAGCTGCTGTAACTCAAGTTATAATATTAAGGGGAAAGACATATTCCTTCCAAAAAACACCCCAAAACACTGTAAGGCTGATCTGAGATAGACCTCAGATGCTGTTGGACACTTGGACTGAATGGGTGTGCCGTGCTCTGACCCACATAGATGTGGGAAAGAAAGAAAAAGGATGCAGCATGGGAGATCAGAAAGACATCTTCAGCCAGGGGAGCAGGGATGCAGACAGCTACAGCAAAGGCTGCAGCGAGGATCACGTCTGTGGCTGATGCCAGCGGACATCTGTGAGCCACTGATGAATTGTGAGCCCAGAGTGAAAGCGCTGGCACCTGCTCTGCAGAACCCAATTCCAGAGGCAATGTTCTCAGCTGCAGGTTGAGGATGAGGGCACATGCTGAGAAATGCTGAAAATTAACTGATCAAGACGGCCAACAGTTTAGGAAACAAGTCACAGCAGCACGTTGAACTTTAAGCCTTTCCTCTTCCATACTAATTAGTCACTTGTTCCAAAGCTGTCAAGATTCTCCCTCCCAGCCTCTGTACCCCATCCTTGCATACAGTGTTTTCAGGTGTTTCTTTTTTAATGAAAAAAAGCATTGAATTAACATGCTGACTGCAAACTGTCAGTCTCGAATCTTGGCTGCTGCATCTCATTCTCTGAGCCTCTGCTTGCCTTGCCTTGTTAAAAAATAAACTCTTTGGGAAAGGAACTATTCAATGCCCTGGGTTGTAGTGAGAAGGAACAGTTTCTCAACTGGGCACAGAATTACCAATAACAAAAATATCCTTTTTCTTATTTACGCTTGCCAGTTTTCAGCAGTCATTGCCTTGTGCATAAGTTGTGTGGTTATGGGTGGAAAAAATAGCTTATAGCTACTCGCATGAGTGATGATATATCCTCAAGTAAAAAATTATAATTAGTGATAATATATGAATTTAATGCTAGATTCCCATGGTTTGGTGCTCAGACACTGATTTATGCTTTACAAAAATATCTTATAGCTATGATCCCATGCTGCCATTACACCAAACCAATATTTCATCTCAATCTGTACATCCCCTGAGAATTTTAAGTGCAGTCTGAGCATGCAATCGGCCAGAAAAGGAAGAAGCATTGCTTTTATGTCATGGTTTGCCCTCCTTCCTTAACTCCGATTTCTGTCTTGAAGTTAGACCAGCTAAAAGTGAGTTGTGCAAATGTTGTTTCTTTGCACTTTGTGACATCTCTGACAAAATGATCTTTAAATTCCTTTTCCAGAAGAACAGTGCAGTATACTTTTAACAAAAGTAAGCTTCAAAAGGTACAGTAGGGAGCATTATATTCTGTCTTTGCCTATGCTGACATCTGATGTCATTGATTTTGAGCTTTCAATTGATACCAGCCAAAACAGAACCTTTTGTCTGAATCAGTTACACTTAGAAGTTACAAATGAAAGGAAAGTAGATCCATACCTCACTATATTTAATTTTGCAAAGCAAAAGCTGGCTTCCATAGCTCCATCTCATTCATTTAAGAAGCTTTCTGCAGTCCCACTGTGTTTCATAGTTTTGCCCAGGCATCAGGGAGGACTGTGTCATTGTTTGCTCCTGCTTTCATTCTGAGACTTACATGAACATTGCCTTAGGTTTGAGCCTCCTGTTTTCAGTTTAAAATTTTAAACCTGAAAACTCAAGGGGAAATGAAGGGCTTACAGTGAGCTTACAGTGTTGCGCTGTGATAAAACACGTTGGTGTAGGGTTGTGTCAACGAGGCCCCAGAGTAACCAAACTCAGCCCAGGGGGTGTGGTTGTCACCCTGAGTCTGCACAAGGACTGGCTTCCCCACAGACCTTGAGGTCTGAAGGAACTGGATGTGGCAAAGCAGAGGGAAGACCCAGGCAGAGCTCTTGGGTTCATCATAGAACTTGGGCTGGTCTGAACTTCAAGAGGATTTAATATAAAAGTGTTGCACAGATCTTGTTTGTATTCTGCTGCTTTCCACCAGCATACGAAGGGCCTGCATTTGCACACAAATTCCCTTTGTGAGTTGAGCTGCCTCTGTAGCTCTCCTGATGGTGACATGTGGAAAATGGAGTACCTGCATTTGAATTTTAAATTTCTTCTATTACAGGGGAATTAGGCCATACCGATAGTGCTTTAGATGCACTACATGCTAGCACTAGCTTTCCTGAAGCTAACTTCACAACGATCTCGTAGGCAGTGACATATCTGTGAAGAAACTGTTGTGGAGGACTCTTCGTACACTCAGCCTCTGTTAATACAGAGGTTTTACAAGAAAGCATGAATCAGGCAAATGAATGCAGTTTCTTTTTGCCAAGCAGTGTCTCTCCATGGAAAAAAATAATGTGTAATAAGCACTGTGAGTGGGATGGCCAACCAGAGCTAAATGGATAATTCTTATTTGGCATTCCCATACAATGAATGATTCACTTGGCAATCACAAGGTCCAATTATCTTTTAATACTCTTCTTTGGATGCAATTATGATATATTGTGCGTAAAAGTAGAAAATCAATGCTTTCACTAATAATGTTTTTAATTTTATTAGTGAGTGCATTGCAAAATGTAATTTTTTTCAGTGCTCTTCTAACTTTGAGGATTTTTTTTTATACCAATATTGGTATTCTACCTAATCCTGGTATTAAAATTACCTGTTATTTTATTGTGTTCCATGACATCCACAGTGCAGAAAAACACACCGTTTCTACTGCCAGTTGGTTCTCCACCAACTCGTCCTGCAATGGATAAAAGAGCTGTGCCATACAGCCATACAGGGAAACTAATTTCATCAGAGGGCACGGAAGTGTAGTTGCCAGGTTTTTGTAAGCCAAAATCTCATGACACCTTTTTTTGTGAGGAACAGCATAAGTCAGGCTGACTGTAAATTCAGAACATCTCCTTTATTCCTTGGTTAATCTCAACATTTAGCAAGCACATGCAAACATAAAAAACACTTTAAGAATTTATAACTGTACTTGGCAATTGAGGGGGGGTAAGAAATACAGCAGAGCCAGCAAGACTTTAAAGCTCTACCATGATAGATCTTACCTGGAGAAAGTACTGCAAAGCTGTCAATAGCTGCTTGTAAACAGTAGAGCTTGAAATAGGGAAAACATGTTTTTTCCCTGTCAGAATGGCACAAAGCCTTGGCTGAAGCTCTTGCCTGGGCTATCCATCTGGCTGATGTGAGAAATGAGATATTGATTTTTCTTATACCATACGATCAGAAACTTAGAGGAGCCACAAAGCTAGCAAACACCACACAGTTTATTACACTCTAAGTGAGATGTTGGAAAACTTTTGCAACACACATCTTTCTATTTACCAAATGTAATTTAATTCACATTATTAACCAAAGAAATACAGAATACACACTGCTAGGTTAGCTTTTGGTGAAAACTGATGTAGCTAGGAACTGGCTTACATGCTGCAACTTTCCATGTTACAGATGATTTGTTCACTAAAAGGAAATAATTCCTTTGTTAAAAATAAGCTGTAAGCCTGTGATTTTTCAGAATCACCCCATTAAATTAGAAACACAGTTGCTGCTCATTTCAAAGAAAAGTGTGCATCCAAATCCATTCTGTATCCTTGAAATGATTGATCTAAGCATCCAAAATGATCTCTTATCTAGAAAATAGTATACAAGAGAAAATCAGAGCGGAAAATTTCATATATTTTAATTAAGAATTTACAACGTAAAGTCAAGAGTACCTATAGGTACTTGCAAGAAATTAAGATTTCAATATACAACAACATAAGATAATTCATTCTTTCTGCTCAAAGTCACTTACCTACCAGAGCCAAAATGGAGAAGTCTGAAGATTCAGAAACATTAGTGGGAAAGAGAAAGACATGCTGCTGGCTACAATATTTGGCATCAGTAGCAAGTTTTTATTATTTCATCCCTGTAGAGAGACACAGTAGTTCAAAACTTTCTTAATAAGCCAAAAAGTTCCAGAGGGCTGCAGTATCCCATAGGAGGTCTTTTAATGATAGATCAGCACTCACGTCCTAAGCATCTGTTCTGCTGACTGCCATTACTTTAAATAGCCACTCTGCCTGTCTGCATTTAAATAAGCAAGTGGATAAATAGGTCTATTTTGATTTCAGAAAGTGATACCAGTGAGATGGACAAAACACCAGCGGGACGGCCATAGCGAAAGGCACAAGCCCAGGAGGAGCTGCGTGCCCCAGGCCCCCAGACCTTGTTCGTCTCACGCTCTGCAGGCTGCGAGCGGCTTTGTTAGGAGCGCAGAGGAGAATGCGGTGCTGTTCCTGATGCGCAGATTTCTGGGCTTTGTTTCAAAGCCAGCCAGTTCAGAAGTGGGAATGTTCCTCAATATTCCCCCAAAAAGTGAACAGAAACACAGAGTGAACCTGGCTCTGCAATCCTAATGAGAGGAGATAAAACAAGAAAACCCAAGCCCAGCAATTAACATAAACAACCCTTATAAAGAAAGCACGAGAAACAAGCCTGATCATCTATACAGTTATCTAATGTGAGGAAAACATAAAAGACAGAGTCCAGCCCTTGACCAGCACTAAGCTGAGCCTGTGGAGTGTGTGCAACCCTCTTTTCTGTGCCCTAGAGGTTTTCAGTCAGGGCCATGTACCCCATGCCTAATCAGGGTCTGTGGGTACCTCCTGCGCGCATCATGCGAAGAGCTTCCCTCCCCTGCAATGTCATCAGAAAGTCCACCGTCCCTTCAAACCCTGTGCCTCTTTGTGCTGGACCCCACAGGTCCAGATTTGGTCTGTGCCCCCAGAGGGCAAGTGGAGACTCCCCATACCTGTATGACCCTGGGAATACCCACCCATCTCCCCCCGTTTGCAGGTAGGCGTGGGGGCTGAGGTGCCTCTTCTTAGCTGGATTGCATAGTTGGGTTGTCTTTTTTGGAGGCAGGGTCTTCTGCCAAAGCCAAGGAGGAGTGAGGGCTTTCCCAGGAAAAGGGGAATAGAGCTGCTCTGTTTTGTACCTGAAATACTGTGTCCAAAACACTCGCTGCGTCAATGAATAGCCCTTCCACTCTGTTTTACTGTCCAGAAGAGTATAACAGTTTAGCTACAACCTGTTCTGTCCTGGAAAGTTTCACAGGACCTGACACCATCTTTGTTCTACTGAAGCATTTCCATTCTGCTTTAAATACTCATTACATCAATGAGACGTACATAAGAATGACTTCTCTGGCTAATTTACAGTGCCATTCCTTGTCAATACAGAGTTTATTAACAGCTGACTTCCAACGAGAGCTCTTTGCTCCAGAATGCCCTATGGGATATAGCCATGATAACCATGTGAGATCCAGCTAGAAGTCCCTCTGAGCCAACAGTCACCCAGCACGCTCTTGGATAGGGGACAGTAGGGAGTGTTGGGTTACATGACAAAAGCTGCACACACACACACACACACACAAAGAACACTGCAGCTGCAGGAACCCCAATACCCCCCTGCCCAGCTCCTCCTGGGGCCTCACGGGAGCCACCAGCCCATGAAAGGCTCATTCCCACAGCCCTGAAGGCACGATGGCAAGGGGGACCCCAATGCCCCACTCAGGGACAGAAGACCCCGATCGTCCCAGAGCTTTCCCAGCCCCATGGGCCAGGGGACGCCCAGCAACAGGAGTCAGCTGGGAGACCCTCTGTGCCACCCCACAGATTAAGGGTACTGCCCAAGGGTACAGGGTTTGCTGTGGGGTGCAGGGAAGGGCATTTTGGGACTGCACAAGACTTATTATGGGATGTTTAAGGGAGGTAAGCGAAGGGAGGGATGACAGTGGTTTGAGGAGGAACAAGTGTGGGAAAACAGAGGGAGAAGAGGAGAAAAGGAGCTGGTCATGCGCAAAGAGGCACTGACCAGGGTGCAGGCAGTCCTGACTTCTGACTAAACTCCATGTCTGGTGATTTTTCAGGGTGCATGGCTTTTTGGGCTGTGTGCCTGTGTGTATGGGGGGGTTGAATGCCGGGGTGGACCAGGGGTGGGAGTTCCACATGCTCATCGTGCCAGCACGGGACATGACGAGGGTGCACTGTCAGTGCGTGACCCTGGCTAGCCCCAAGCGGGACCAGCTGGTGAGTGGGGCACGTGGCCTGGGGGCCCAGGGGGGATGTCTCTGGGAGCAGGGCACCTGGAGGCATGGTCTGGGGACAGGGAGCCATGGCAGGCTCCCCCCTCTCAGGCTGCTGGCTTCAGGAAACCTCCAGACTGACTCCAGCCCTTGCTTTTGAGAGCTGAGCAAAGAGACTTTCCAAGCACATAGATCAGGTCAGACATAACTGATGAGATGTTTGTTTTGGCTCCCATCAAGGCTTCAGCAGGAGCTAGGTGCTGAGCTGTCTAGCACATCTAGTCTGACACAAGTTAAACACAGTCTATTTGTTTGGGATGGATGGATGTGTTTGCATGTGTCTCAGCTGTACATCCAAACAGCATATTAAAAAATATATCAGAACGGCACAGTTTCAAATGAACACTTCAAACAATGTAAAGAAAGCCAAATGCCTTACACCTCCCATGCCTTGTGGTCCAATGAAGGCATGCCAGGAAGGTTTGTCGCTATTTAGGGAGCCTGTATTCCCCAGTCTGGTGTTGCCCACTTCTATTGATTTGTGATGCCGTTTTTTTCTCTTTTAGCTTTCAGATTCAGGCCTAGAAGTATATTTGTTCAACTAGGTTTGGGGTCATAAATAGTTGAAATGCACTAAGAAGTGGTAGTTTTGGTTGGCTGATTTATATAGTGAGGAGAGTAAAGTGGTTGTGACCTTCTGGCTCTGTCTTTGAATTGGGAGACAAGGAAGAGGCTCAAAAGCATGCCACTACGTGGAAAATGAGCCACTTTTGCTTATGAAGACATGAGGTTGTTCTTCTAAATTGCCTTTTGTTCATGCAATGCATAGTCTATATATTTGTCTTTTAACAGCCCTATTGGCTTTTCCAGACATGCTGCATCTTCCTTCAGTGTCTTGTTTGGTTTGGTTTGGTTTTAGTGGTCAGAGAATATGAAAGCAATACAAGCCTAATGAATGACATCATTGTGCATACAGTGCCAGGCACCTCAGCAGATAAACCCCAGGAACACAGAAAAGCAAGAGCAGGGAAAGGAAAAGGGAGGAGGAAAAATGCCCAAGCTGAGCCTTTGCTTTCTTCTTCTGTCCCACTAATGGCCCTCAAAGAAAGGTGAGAAGTCCTTCACACAGAAGTGAAGGGAATAAGTTCCTCAGGTTTAAATGTGGTGCAGAATCAGCTCCCTTCTTGGTCACTTGTGCTGCCTGTGTGAGTTCATGCCCTCTGTGGGGTTCACTGGCTTTAAGTCTTCCATGTCAATGTAAATAACTTGTGATCAGAATGGGAGGACCACATTCCTTGCCTATCTGTTATCACCTAAACCTGAGAGGGACTCTACTGGACCATAATACAAGCCACTAGGATGCCACTATTTCTGCTCATCTGCACTGATCTAATGCTTTCAAACAGTTTATTATTTATGGACACAATTTTAGGTCTAGTCTAAAATATGTTGTTCTTTTTGAAAAATCAAACCGCAGGATATTAAGCATGAATTGTATGGAATTTTTTATATTGTTCGCTCTTGATGCACATGAGGAAATGCACTTTGCTTCAGTCCTTGCAGCCCTTAGTGTCAATTTTTTATTAATGCTTCCTTTGTAATTCTGTATTTGCTTCTAGTGTAGATGGGGAATAAAATGGGAGGTCTCCAGTGACTAATATGACATTTTTGAATTTTCATGGATGTTAACAAAAGACTGTGCGGTCCAGTGAATAAAAGCTACTTAGTAAGTTAAAAATGACACTGAGATTATATCCCATGTGGATAATTTTTTTTATTAAAAATCATTCATTAAATGCTTGTTTATTTTCCTGTAAGACAGTATTTGCAAAAAGATTTAGCAGTCCATAAATGAAACGGGCAAGTTCATGATCAGCTGTCATTCTGGTATTTGATTAGCTCTAAACCTGTGTGGGTTATGAGTGCTGACAACCTGTTATCACTGGGCCCTTGGTCTGTAGCATTCAGCTTTCTGCCTCTTAAGAGGCACTCACTAAAAGGCATTTGAAAGCCCAAACCGCAGGGCTTGCGGGCACATTGATGGTGGGTCCTTCCTCTCACCCACCCCATGCCTTGCGGTAACTGGACATCCAGGAATGCAAGTGTCCTGGGCAAAAAAGAGACCGAGCTAAAGACAGCATGACTGGGCTCAAGGCTATGGCACTCAGCTAGGAGGAGAGATGGCTTTTTTAACTGGATTAAAAAAGAAGCATAGGGGAAAGGTGGGGATGGGACCAGAAGGGTGCAGGGGGTAATGGCTGGGCATTTGCTTCCTGGGCAAGTGAAGAAGGAAGCAGAGAAGGGACTGACTGACACTCCAGGCTCCTCCATCCCAGAAGAGCACCAAGATGTGCCTCTGCAACGCAACTCGGCTGAGTACAGCTTTTATTTAGGCCAGTAATTCTAGCTTGTCCCAAGGAGCCCTTGAAATCAAGCGTTCACCTGATTCATTACTGCTCTCTGAAAATTTACAGTGTTGAAGCAAATATTTCAGCAAAAAAATTCTCAAGTTCTGTTCATTTCTTCAGGCTAAACATTTTCTGGTATATACCTTACAAATTCAGGCCGTGATAAATCGTGTTCTTTAAAGACAGGCTTTGGTTTGACATATTATGTCATCGTCCTACGTCAAAAACATTGGCAATTCTGACAATACACATTATCTGGTGAGCTTCTATGTCTATTTTCATTAAATACACTGAAAAAATGTTTGTTGCTTTAATGGGGTACATATGTAAAACTATAACATAGGCCAAGTATGAAAGAAATACAGATTTGAGGAACTGCTGCTGTGCAGAACTAAATGTGAAAGTGATTAAGAAGAAGAAATTGTATTCAGAGTTAAAAAGCAGTTTTGTCCCAGAATAGCTGCTTCAGGGTTTTGGGTTTTTTTTCTGGGTTTGAAGCTATTATTCTGACCATAAAGGAGGGAGGGAAATTATACACAGTAGTACAAATAGGATCAAAAATTTGTTCCATTTGAACTTTAGCCTATGAACTAAATAGGATGCGGATTAGCTCAGGCTGCAAATCTAGCAGAGTTAGGAAATGTCAGCTATGTTAATGAGCAAGCAGACATTTATCAGGGAACCACTGTGAAAGTAATCTTCCTGCTAAGCCATTGAAGATATGCCAACAGGTTGCATCTGTAATTGGGGGCACCAAGGTGCACAACTGCACAGAGAGGACCCCTCTTTTCACAGCCATGGTGTTTCAGTCACATGTCTGCAAGTCTTTCTGGTTCTTTGTGTCTGTAATTTTTTGCATCGCTGCCCCTAATTGTGCACCCTTTGAAAAGCTGCCCTGTATCGAATGGATCCTTTCCTTTGTGACACTTCAAGGGACACAGCCAGGGCCTTCCTGACATTACCAACCCCAGCTCCCTCTCGGAAAGCAGAGTAGCTTTAAAACAGATTTGACTTTTTTTCTTTTTGCCTCAGACAAACAAAATAGACTAACTTTATTTCTAGTCAACATAATTTTCAGGTTTATATATATCTATAGCCTCTTTGAACTTCATCCCTGCGGAGAAAGTGATGGAAGAGTACATCTGCACTGTGCCAGATACGATGTGTAAGTGCTCCAACCCTACCAAAACCCATGGGCACTCTTTCATTTAGCATGTGCATAAATATTTCAGGGCCCAAGTCTTAAGATGAGGGAAAATCTCTGCTGACTTCCCTGGGTCTTGGATCCACTCCCTGATGTCTGTTTGGTGTCTCCTTTGCCAGAGGTCATTTCCCCTCAAGACAGCGAGCTAATGGTTGACAGCCTCTTTGCCAGCTCTCCTACTGCTGCGAGGTCTCCGTGACAGGAGGTTTCTTTCAAAACCAGGTGCTTTTAACCTGAACCAGTACTAAGGGTATGGCTAGACAGCCACATGCAGTGACAGTAATACAGGTTGACCACCTCCTGAAGGCCTTCAGCCACAGTGCAGTAGCTGCCCTGTGTCTGCTCCGAACCCACCGTAAGGGGAGCTACAGAGGATTTAGTTGTACCACAGCAGAGAGGAGGTGACAGCATCCCTAAACTGCTCCTCCGCCATCATCTGACCATGTGTTCAGGTGCCTTTAATCAGTTGTGCAACATGTCTAAAGCTCAGCACCAGAAGTTTTTCAGTCCAGGACACTTTTTCACGCCAAGGAAGTTTTCTAACAGCTGACCAATATCTGCGCTATTCAGTTGGTGTTGTTTTAGGATTTTCTGGTGTAGAGCAGTACAGCACTCAGTAAATACACTATAAATTCACATCTAAGCTTTCCTCTGATCTTGCTTTCACTAAACCTGGGAAAAATTTATTACCTAATTCACTTGAAATCATTCTGTATATTTATTTTTGTACATGAAAAGCATTTTAGTTACAGTGAAATCTATGCATCTCTATATTATTACAAACGTCCATGTGTCTTAAGTTTTGATTCACACCATGCAGGCAATGGCTGCAGTTGACCTTGTACTGACTGATTGTTCAGAAATCCAGGTTTATACTTATAAACTTGATTAATGCAAAACTCCTGGAACACAGCTGAAGAACACAATAAAACATAGAAACTATTACAAATACTAAATCAAACACAAGTTTGGCTTCACTATTACGCACCAAATTCAGCTCTCTGTAGGATTTGCCTCTGCTGACCAGGTGTACACAAGGATATATTTCATATATGAACCTTACGTTCTAATAGCTCAGGAAAGCTAAATGCAACAGCTGAGAAGCTTTATGTGCTGTCATGGTTTAACCCCAGTCAGCAACCAAGCACCACACAGCCACTCGCTCACCCTCCCTCCCACTGGTGGGATGGGGGAGAGAATCTGAAGAGCAAAAATAAGAAAGCTCATGGATTGGGATAAGAACAGTTTAATAACTATAATAATAACAATAGTAGTTGTAATAATAATAATAAATTGTAATGAAAAGGAAAACAATGAGAGAGAGAGAGACAAAAAAAACCTAGGAAAAACAAGTGATGCAACCGCTCACGACTCACCGACTGATGCCCAGCCAGTCCCTGAGCAGTGATTGCTGCCCCCCTGGGCAACTCCCCACAGTTTATATACTGAGCATGATGTCGTATGGTATGGAATATCCCTTTGGACAGTTTGGGTCAGCTGTCCTGGTTATGCCCTCTCCCAGCTTCTTGTGCACCTGGCAGAGCATGGGAAGCTGAAAAAAGTCCTTGACTAGTGTAAGCACGACTTAGCAACAACTAAAACATTAGTGTGATCAACATTATTCTCATCCTAAATCCAAAACACAGCTCTATACAAGCTACTAGGAAGAAAACTAAGTCTATCCCAGATGAAACCAGGAAATGTGCAAATGGATATTACCCACAAGAAGCAATTCAAATACATGAAGCATGCAAAAATAATTTGAAAGCTACACAAATGATGAAAACTTGCTACATAAGAAATAAAAAGATCACTTAAATGGGCTGTATAAATGTCTGAATATTTATAGCTCGGCTGGGAATTGATGAAGCATTTTAAGTTTTGGTGTAAGGTGATTCAAGAATTTAGACCTGCGAGCATGGGAGTGCAAATTGGCCTTCTGGGCTGCAGATTTTGGAAGCTGTTTCTGTTAAAAAAAAAAAAAAAGGATCCTTGGTTTGCTTTAATCCTCATTCAGAAGAAAAACAAAGATAATTAGGATTTCAGCAACCACTTTCTCAGTCTGGTTCAAGTCCCAAAGCAATAGGAAATACAGATCAGTCTGAACCATGAAAATTGGGACTAAAGTAAGAATTTGACTCCAGATTTATCCAAACTCAGTGACGTTAATTGTACAGCTTCTTAGGAACATAAAAAATGCCCAGTGGGAATGCCTATATTTTAGTTTTTGTAAAGGGATGGTTAACACTGGTTGAAACCTCTAAAGCAACACGAGTGATCTCTAGCCCAAGGGGTGATAAATCCCGTGTAAGGAAGTTTGAAGACATGGCAGAATAAAACGATCTGTTATGGGAACCATCAGTGCCGTGCTGAGATAGGCCCCCACTGAAAGTGGTCTGCCAGGTACTGATATTGGTGCCTGTAGAGGAGACGTAGGTGGGAGCAGCACATCATTTTCTGAATAAAATACCAAGCAGGGGGTAATGCAGTTGCAAACCCCAGTATGTTGCCCTTTCTCCACTCTATTTCCAGTCAGAGGAAACTAACCCCATAGCTTTGTGGTGAAGGAGTTGATTTGTTGTGACAGGGATGTTAAAAGCAAGTGCTCTTGCTGCTGAGGTTGGAGGGCACACGCAGGCAGGGATGGGGTCTAGGTGCGATGTGTGTTTCTGCTGAGTTGTGCTAGTTTTGGTGGGATCACAGGCTCTGTGGGTTGCATCTCTCCTTCCTTTGAAGGTAGCAGCAGCTGAGCAGCCTCTCAAGTTTACCAAGTGAGAAAGTGAATTATTTCTTCCTCGCCCACTGTGTTCTTCACAGGAGCATCAGGGCCCATCAAACGTAATTATTACCCAATGGAAACTTAAAAGGCAAACCAGACTAATTAAAAAAAAGATCATTTAAACAGTATCAATATTACCCCCTCACCTTGCCACTGGCAATGTCTGCAAGGCCAAATTTTCACACCATCTGCATTAGCTGGGCTTTGACATCCATTTGTCACCAGCCTAACCCAGCTGGGCAGGGGAAGAGGGGCTGCCCGGTCCATGCCATGAAGGCATTGGCTTGCAAAGTGGCATCCACAGGCATCTCCCCAAAAAGGTCCTGCGGAAGGAAAGCTGGCTGCAGGAGGGAGCTCTCTCTCAATTGCTCGGGGAAACTACTACGGAGCCATATGACCACAAAACACCAAAGCAGTGAGAGGACATTTGAGGGGTGTTTGTGAGCACCCACATTTTGCCCACGGCCAGTGTGGATGAGACCAACAAAGGATTTTTTGCCTTGGAAAGCAAATAAAGGGCCTTGTTTCTTGCCTCTTCCCAGGGAAAAATATTTTTCAGACAATAAGAACTTTTTGTTCCTGACTTGAATGCAGACCTTAGCTTTCCTGGGCTGTGGGCTGCACATCTGGGGTGATATGGGAGCTCCAGGTCCCAGTCCTACCCCTGCATCCCTCTGCATTGACAAACCACTTGACTTGCAAAATCCATGTATGGCAGCCAAAAGGGGAGGTTTTGCCTTGCAAGGTTGCAAGAGGAACCAGTTTGAGCTGCGTCATTCTTGTCACAGCTTATGGAGGACCCAGCTACACATAGCTAATAAAATAGCAGAACTGCCCAAAGACACCTTTAGCTAGGGTGCTGCTCCCCCCACCCGCCAGACTAGAGCCCGCAGCTTGCCCGGGGACAGGGTGCTCCAGCTGTGGTGCAGTGCCTGGCTTCAAGGTGGGTGAGTCCCAACCTTGGGAAAAAACTCTTTGTATTGTGATGGTCCTAAGCATTTTTTACATTTTTACCAAAGGCGCTAAGAAAATAAACAGGAAAGAGCTGTGGCCTGCTCAGTCAGATGAAATATTCAAAAGCAGCATCAGCTGAGGAGCTTCTTAAAAGAACTAAGGTAGCCATGCAAATGCTGCATCCCTCTTCTTGTTCAGATCAGCAGTCATTAAAAGAGGGACAGGACCGAGTTAGCATCGGTGGGATTGCTGGCTGTTTTTCTGTTTTGTTCCCCTCTCCCTTCAATGAAATTGCCCTCCCTCCCCACCATGAAATTGCACTTGAGTCAGTACTTTGTTTCGGCTGTTCTACTTAGACGGATGCTCTAGCTGTGGTGATGCAGTTCTAGTTATTTTGGTTTTCAAATATGACTCAGTCCTAAAATAAACCCTTAAACAATTTTATTTTACGGTTCCCACCAATACCGCTGATACACAAATGACATCCTGGGAGTTACAACTGAAGTCGAAAATGGTAAAATGAGATTACTGATAAAACCAGTTTTTAAGATGAAGCATAGTAATTGAGTTTGGCTCTCTTATGGATGAAATAGTATGTGATCAATAGATTATTATGGTTTGTAGTAGTTAAAGTTTCATGTTATAGAAATAATCTATGAACAGATTAGTAGAATATAGGGTTGCAAATCTCCTGTTACAGTAAACAATGCCTATTTAGCATTTTAGAGACTGTGTAAACTCTGGTAATAAGAAAATACTGATTAGTGCAGACCTAGATGAGTAATTGATTTTAACAATTGATTTTTTTTTATTTTTATCATTTTGCATTAACACCATACTGACAAAACAAAAAAGTGAAATACACTGACACGCTAGTGGCCATTCACATGGCTGATGCACAGCCAGGGCACAGAGATCTGAGAAATGGGGTTTGCAACAACTCCTTTTTCTTTTCAGGCCCTCTCTAAAATGCTTCTTACTCAAAAATCTAGTGGTACGCTTTATCTTTTCTCCCAGGACAGAGATTTGGCCACCATGCTAAAGGAACAAGAAGTTTTAAATTTTTAATTAGAAATTAAAATAGCAACAGAAGAGATGGCCAGGACTGTGACTTGGCGAATACGGCTGTGGCTTGGGCAGAAGACATGACTGCAGCAGGCTTTACTGGTGCACTTCAGAAGAGAGGCTTCTCCACGGGTCACCCACTCAGGAGGTGCCAGAGCTGCTCTAGTCTTCTTACTTGGATTTTCTTTATGTAGTTTGCAAAAGCTATCTGGTGACTTTTAACTTAAATTATTAACTGGTTTGGGGACAAGTTAAACTGCATTTGCCTGTAAGTTCCACCATTAAAAAATAACTATCTATCTGAGCCCTACTTTAAAGCTGCTGCTATTTTTATCTGAGAAATCAAGGGAGTCCCTGCCTGTTGAGAGGCCACGTGAGCTGAGCACCGTCACTGTGCTGCAGTGGGAGCTGCACGCTTTGGAGGAGACCCACAAGTGCTGTCTGGCCCATGCATCCTGCCCCTCAGCGGAGCTCTTCCCCAGAGCAGGGACACTGGCGACCCATTCGAGGTGAGACTCACCATGTTTATGGAGGAGGAGATGCCACCCCATACACATCCTGCATTTGAAGTCAGCAGGATCCGAGATCTGGGCTCTGTGGCTCATGAGGTTGTGCTTCTCTAAGGTGCCCCAGGGTGAACCTGCTGTAGCCCAACGCAGTCAACGGCAAGACCCTATGCTGGCACTGAAGGAGGGCAGTTTTACAGCACTCCCTGCATGAATATCCACTTCTAGGCATCCTAGAAAAAAGCAATGGCTAGTATTTCAGCTATGACTTAATGACCATATTTCACCAGTTGCGCTGTTAAAGGTGGAGCTCTGACAGAAGGCAAAGACATGCTTAGCCATAAGGAGGACTGAGGCAGCCAGCCCCCTGTTCTTGCCCATGGTAAATCTGTGAGTACCAGAAATTTGCATCTGCAGAGTTAGCTCCCTTTTCCACAGTTTACAACACTGCTGCTTTTTGTCAACTTGTTTCACCATAGCATTGAATTCAGCATTGTAACTGAAGACATCTCTGCCTTTATATCTGTAGGTCTATTAACTTAGGGCAATTACTCTGCAAAGAGGTGACAATTCCTTTATGGAAGTTATTGAATTCTGGTACTGCAAACAGTGCAAACAGTGCATCAATAATGAAAGGCCAGTAAGAGAGCACAACGTACCTGCATCGTTCAGAAATATAATTTTTTTTTATGGACTATATTGTCTGACAGATAATTTAGGCCTGGAAATTAGACATCAATTTTTAATAATATTTAAATTTACTTTTCAGGGAAAATAAAAACATGAGCTACTAATTACTGGCTTGACTGAACAGGAGGGAGATGGGGAAGAGGGGGTGAAAGGGAAGACAACAAGGGTCACCAAGATGTCTCATTGGAGTTTGCTGACCTTTAGAAGAACTCCCAACTGATTAGTAACCTTGAACATTGATAAATTAGATAATATTCACTCAACCCATTCTCATTTTTTATTTAGCAGAGAGTTCCAGCTTTGTTCAGCAGTATGACTTCTGCTCTTTACATACATGTAACACTGACTGTCTCTCCAAGGATTTGATTTCAAGGTTTAGCTATTACGTTATGTCTCAATTCTTGGCTTTTTAGCCTGTTTCGCAGTGTATCGCACTGTGCTTCACGAACATACAATAGCAGAAAGATCCTACAACACTGAGGTCAGGGTAGGCAACAAAAGGAAAGAGGTGCTTGTTTCCCATCTATACACCATTTTAGTTTTGATTAAAAGCTGGGATTAAACACCAGTATTATTCTGCCTTTGAGAAAGGATTGAGAAAAAAATTTGGAGATAATTTTCCTTCCAGTCCTTCTGTTATAGGCCTAAATCTGATGTCAGTGGGTGCACTGAACCAGATTAAGGGCAGGAACACTTGCCTCACCCATAACTTATCTATCCATGGACCCAAAATCGGGATGCTTACAACTGTTCTGTGGATATCTGCCCTTCCCTCTACCAGTTCCACTGCTTTCCTTCAGAACTTTCTACAGCCTTTGACAGAGCCCAAGGATTCTGCCCTTGAAAAAAGTCAGCTCTTCTCAAAAAAAGAAGTCTGGTCTTCACGCATTCCCTATGTCTATCTTATACCTATTCTTGAGTGAAATTGAAGTGCAATTCTTAAGCAGTAACACCTTCGGCTAAACCTTCTCTCAGAAATAGGCATGCAGCTGCCACTGAAATCCACTGGAGATGTGCCTCTGCATCCGAGGGGAAAACATGACCTCCTGACAATTACTAGCAGGCAAGAAAACACTGTAGAGAAAGCAGCTTCTTTTTCAAGGAGCTAGCACTCTTCTTTAAAAACTTTGATTGCAGCTTGCCAGGAACTGGACAATACAGTAAAACCCTTGAGTACCTGGTATTTATGGGCTAGGTGAGGAAAAAAGGTTTATTTTGCCTGAAAATCTTCAGAGCTTTAACGGGCCAATTAACGGACTACAAATTCAGGGGGTTTTGCATTTTTTTTTCAGTTTTTTAGTTTCTTGGTTTTGTTTGTATTATTTGCATTCAGTGGCCTAGCATCTCTTGTATTCCCTGCTCCAAAAACATCCAGTACTCAGCAGACACTAGGGCTCAAGGGAATACCTACCAGATACAGGCAGTTGCATGGCATTCCTTTGATCTCCTGCTCTACATGAAACACTGCGAAGTAGCATCTGTTTGCGGGAAAATAATTCTGTTTTGTAAAAAACATATACATGGACTTCCTTTGTAACTTAATAATACACAGGGGTAATATTAATGGAAGTGTTGCCTGTCCAGGTTGCATAACAATCTACTGAACTGGTAAGAGAGATGCTGAAGAGAAGCAAGGCACTTTGAAAAGAACATAACTACTGGAGCAGTATTTAAAGGATGCTGTCATCTTGGGCAGTTCTTCCTCTCCTGTTGTGCCTCCACTGTTCATGATGCATTCCTTACAAATTCAGCCTTTTCAGCCTGTAATTTTAAAGCACTGCTTTATTCTTTATTTCTCTCCCGGAATAACATAGCTTTGGTCACGCAGCCTCTTTTATTTATTGTCCCAACAGCACAGTAGCGAAAATAGGGTTTGCATATTGAAGTGATCCTCATGCATTAAGATACTTTACACAAACAACTAAAACAGCTGTGGACCTTATAGAAAGACAAACCAACCCGCGGCAGCTGGAGAGAGGAAGAATCTGGAGAAGATCCCCTGTGAATCTGAACAGAAGCAGGTCACACACAAATGGTCTGTACCCACTCTGGGTGATAGCACCCTGCTGGCATGTAGGGTCTGATCTTTAGGCACATGAATTGGTCTGTTCAATCCACCATAGCGGCTCAGATGTATGAAGTTATTTATGTATTCCCAGAAGAATAACAAAGATAAGAAATGACAGGCATAGGGTTGTGCTGGGCAGAAACTCCCATACATAGAGGAGCTAGACCAGCAATACTCCACCTGTATTGCCCAGCTGCCTCGGCACGCGGGCAAAGGAGGAACAGTGCCAACACACAGGAAAATGACATCCCTGAAAAGGAAAGATGGCACAAACAGAAACTTAAGGTAAGAGAAATATTTATTTAAATTTGCACAATAACGAGCTTATACTGAACAAATTCAATCAAGAAATAATAGTAAGTGCAGTAAAACAAGGAAATATTGATGACTTTTCCCATCAGAAAACATTAAGAAGCCATGCCTGTGCATCACGGTTTTTCTTTTTTGGGGTTTTTTTGTTTGTTTTTTTGGTTTTTTTTTTGTTTGTTTTTACAATAACTTCTATCTTTTTTTTGTTTCAGCGCACATACTGTACATACCACATCTTAGCTGCTAGGTTCTTTATTCCTGAAGGCTTCATCCTTTTACTTAAACATCTGCTAAATTCTGCAGTGAGCAAACACATTTGTGCAGATCCAAATACGATTAGGTAAAAAATCTCTGCATCTGGTCAAGTGTTGGACTCTCAGAGCTTCGGAAGACCCTGTAAGAGCTCCTAGTTGATTTTGGATCTTGACATCGTTATGTACAGCATTACAATGTGTCACTTTACACTAACCTAAATATTCTGCATAATGATGTCAGACAAATAGCCAGAAGATTTGAGCCTAACCTCATACAAAGGTTTACACATCTGAGCTTGTCTTGAGTCCCATAAATTTCACTCTGATTCACGTAACTGATATCATCACATATCTGCACTTTAGATGGACAAATCCAATCTAATTTTAGTTTTAATTTTGTACAATTTTTGGTCTAAAGGTCTTTTTTGTGAAGGAAAATTCTTAACCAGAAACTGCTTGTGAGTGATGGTTATTGGTGTCACAGCTCCTGAAGGCACTGTGGGTCCACTGAGCAACAGACGTGGCCATTCTAAAGGAACAAAAAACAGAAAGAAGAATTGAAACAATTAGCATTTTGTACAAACCAAGTCAACTTAACAAGCTCAGCCATTTGCAAACACACATCAGATTTGAACGTACAGATTTGTAAAATAAGACATCTACAGGTTTTGATCGGATTCATGACATTGTCGTCATGTCCTTCCCTTGCCCAAGGGAACGGGCTATTATGATTCCTCTAATTGCTTGGTTTGCTGTGGTCTGCATCCCAGAGCTACAACAGTCAAACTGAAAGAAGCTGGGATCAGTGGAAGAAATGCTCCCGACATAAAGGTATCAGGCATCTGCTCAAGTACACAAAGCTGTTGAACAAGACAGGGCATTTGGGAGTTTTATTTAGATCAGGCAGAAAGGACTCTGGGATTTATTTAGTCCTGAATGCTTCAAGTTAATACATCCTGGTTGTAACACCAGCAAACATTAATCTGTAAAGTTTTTCCCAAGAGTCCACACATTCTTCTGAGAATATTAGCAATTAAGGGAACAGATTGCCTATGGACATCATTCAAGTACTGGAGAAATTGTTTTCTGCATCTCTACTACTTCTTTTCTTAAGTCTGATTCTTACAACGCAAATAAAAAGTGTGTATTATTTTTAAATTATTCCAAGTACATTCAGTTAACTAAACTGCCAGGACTGATTAAAGACCGAGGTCTGAATCATTCAAACATTTTCTTTCACTCCTTCTGTTACAGGATGTTAGACAACCCTACTGTCCACCTTCTTTACTTGTGATTTGAAATGGTTTTGTGGCTAAGTCAGCTTTAGCTGATGCCCAGGTTTCTGAATTCTTAAAGGATTTGTGTAAACCTATTTTGCTATAGCTTGCTTAGAGAGGCTTAGACTGGAGCTTTGACCTTCCATGTGATGCTCTGCAAGAAGAGTGGGGTGACACAGGACAAAGGAGACGGAGACCTATACAAATTGGGCACAGCATTAACCTGATCTGGAGGGAGCGGGCTGCTTGCATGCAGAACTACAACATTAAAATGCTGCCAATATGAGCAGATAGTGTATTTCAAAAAGAAAACTGCTCTGTAAAGAGAATTGAGTAAGATTTGGCTTGCTGAGGAACAAAGTGGTACATCTTCACTGTTATGCAGATTCACACCTGAGCCTTATTAAATCTATGGGGTTTGGCAGAGTATCTGTTTTAATCTTCTATATGTTCACAATGCAGCAATGGATTTTATTAGTCTATGTACGTGTTTACACTGAATACAAATTAGTCAACGCTTAAGGTTCAGTCTTTGCTTAAGAGAAAAGGGCAGATGGGAGCAGCACACAGGTGGCCATCACCAGAACTGATACATGGCTTCTGCATCGCCGTTTATTAGCAGTACAACAATGAGAACACACTTCCCATCACTGAATGTCAAAAGTGCTGTAGAGAAGACTCACACACAACTATTTGTTTTACAGATGGGGAAACCAAGGCACATAAACCTCAGCAACTTGCCCAAGCAAAAGGTAACTTCTAGCATTGGAGTTGGTGTATGTCACTAGCTATGGACCCCAAAAGTACAGGTTTCTGCATGTAAGCATGTTTCAACATCCTTTGAGCAGCAGCTGGCTTTCTAACCATTAGCCACTCTTTCAGAACACATCATTTTCTTCTAACCACCAACCCATTCTGACATCAAGACAAATGCCCATGCTTACTTGGCACATACCAATTCCCTCGTAAAAGGACTATGCCTTGACAGCAGCAACTGCTGTTGCACACAGTATTGCGTCAGGCAAAGTGGAGGAAGAAGGTCCTGCTTGGCAGCTTCTGCTACACAATCAGTTACTGCCCATCTCTCCCAGAAGCAGGTGCTGAAGTTAGATTATTTTTTATGTGCACCTTTTCAAAGTAGTTAATTGTACCATGTACTAGAGTTTGGGAAGTATCTTGCTTGGGAAGGACATAGAATAAAGATTAAAATCAACTGTGAATTTCAGTAATAATTAAAGATCTATGGATGAATCCTGATGTCTCTCTCTCCTTGGCTACTGTGGAAACATTCTTTGTCATTCTTCAGTATTGAATGGTGGAAAATACAATTCATCTTACAGCCTTATTTTGAATAGAAAAACTTATTTTAACCTCCTTTTCTTTTGCATCTTTAAAAAGAGATGCCTGAATTCACGTAAGCCCATAGCCATTAATTTTCATCCTCAGACAATGAATTCCTTTGACTACAAAAACTATTAAATGTTCTAAACATTATGTTGATTCTACTATTAATTTTAAAGCAAGAAAGCTATGTAACCATATAACTAGTCCTTTTATTCTCAAAACAATTACTGTTCTCAAAAAGCAATTCAATCAGTTCTGATAACGCTATAGTATCACACAGAACAAATTTCTTCTGTGAAGTCTAGTCTTACATACTTATTCATTACTGTATACGTTTCCAAGATAGCATGGAGCTCTACGGTAAGAACTGCGATCAAACTTGAAGTGAGCTATCCTGGTGGAAAAGCCAAGCCCACTAACTTGTCCTCATCACACGGCAGCACGGGCTGTTGTTCTGCTTCTGTCCCGCTAGCACATTAAACCATCTTTCTAGCATATGCAAGAGTAACGTTAACAAAGTTGAACACTTTTACTGTAATCTCTGCTGCTTTAAAGCAAGTGTAGACACCAACTACCCACTGACCAGACTCACTGCATTAATATTTATATGCCACAGAAGAAGCTGGGAAAGAGGCATCTCAGCTTAATTTTTATGCTCTTTACCTTGCACTGGCAGAGGGTGCACTCTGTGCCGTGCTTAATCCAAGAAGATCCAGTGAAGCGAATGACGTTGGTTTCATCCAGGCAGGTTTTAGTGATGTCATTGCGAATGGTGTCCGCTTGGCAGGGGTCAGTGACACAGCGCAGGCAGCACTCATTCTCGGGGAGGACGCTGAATTCACAATCCACCTCCGGGCATGGCAAGGGCCAGCAGTCAACTTCGCCTTGCTGTTTACAAATATTACAAGAATAAGAGAAGATTATTAGCTCTTACTTTGTTTCATTACCCATTTCCCTGACTCAGCATTATGTTTCTTAACTGGCTAATTTTAACCATCTGGTCCTAATCAGAAGTCAGTGCAGAGAACACTGACATTCACTGCCTGTGGCAGATACAGCAAGTTAGATGCTTTTTTCTTCACGCTATTGAGGAAGTGCGTTAGTTTTAACTTATTTCAACACACTCTGCATCAAGTTGCAGCTGAAAATTCTCCATAAACATCGTGCAATACAGAATATGGATCTGTCCTTGTGAAGTCCTACTTCTGCAAGTGACAGAAGCCATAACAGGGTTGTACTGCAAAAGTGCTTTCAAATCTCCTGTTTCACCTAGTTCTTACTTCTATTCGGACTGTTGGTTCACCACATAAAGCCCTCAAATTCAGCTCTGGACAGGGTAGAGTTTATCTTTGCCATGGTTACAAATGCATTGGCTGAACTACAGGTGTCAGGCTACCAGCAGCCCAATGTAGCAGGGAACACCACAGCATTTTCACTGAGAGGACCTCCACCCACTTACCATCCATTTGGGATGTTACGATCAGAATACCTGAACTTTCAAACTTCATCACACTTTCTGCATGATGGGTCCAGTACAGTCAGGGTATGAAAAGGTCAAAAGAGAGACTTGCATTGGGCCAGAGTATTCTCAGGGGAAGTTACTGTATGCCTGTACACAAATCTAAAGATGCCTAATTATTCACTTCAGTTACTAGAAGCTGGGGTCAGCTTCCCTTCAACTCTGGACAAGGGCCAAAGTTTCAGACCTATTGATCAAAGAAAAGACTTCACCGAAGTCAGTAATGCATATTTCTTTTGGAGCAGGTCCATCTCTGATCTCCAATTTCCTCAGCTTATTTGAAACACAGATTGAGTAGTCTGGTTTTAAGGGGGGCAAAGAGAATAGCATTTGGCCTTAGGGAAGGAGTTTATTCACAAAAACTATATCTAAGGCTTTGAGAATGATGAGTTCAGTATCTCTAGAGCAAAAGCTGAAAAAAACTCCCAGGGCCTTGCCATAGCTCTAGATTTACTCCTCTTGTTGCAGAAAGCATTGTGAAGTGACTCTTTTATAACATTTTCATCTGGGTCAATTTTCCTCTTTTGGAATCACATGATGGTAAGAATGAAAGCAATCTTAAACCCAGTCACTGATCTTGATATTTCAATTTATTTTTTGTAGTGATGAACAGTACAAGGAGTAGACCATACGTTGCCACCCCCAAAAAATCCCTGACAACTGAAAGAAAGCAGGCTTTAGTTACAGAAGTAGCACCTTGGAAAAAAAAGAAACATCTATTGAGATCCCAAACTGGAGGTTGTTTTGGTTTGGTTTTAAGACATTTAATGAAGCACATGGGAATCTATTTCATTGGATTTTAGCAGCGGTAACACTGAAAGCACAATGCCTATAGAAATTGGTTTCTGGCTGTTATTCATGATACCCTGAAAAGGGAAAGCTGCTAGATGGACCAGGCTTTACATTTGGAGATAACCTGTGATAAAAGCTAGTTGTTTTTATCTTGGGATTTTTTCTGTCACAGAAGCTTCCTGAGCAGCATTATGCAGAATAGTTTTTGCTCAGACTCTGAAATACATGCCTAGGAAAAAGATCACAAGCTTTAAAAGATTTTTTTTTTTCAAAACTCATTTTACTATTTTGAAAAATGCATCAAGTCTTATTATTTTTTCTGTTACTCAGAATCTCTGAATGAATAAACAAATTTTAGTCTATTGGCATCTTTGAAATTCTCAACAGTGATAATAAATACATATTTAGAATTTCCTTATACAGCTACATTGGTCTTTGAATGAGTGAACACGAGTGTTGCTGTGTAGGTGCCATATCCAAATGACCTCCACTCTTTGCTAAAACAATCCTCATGATTAAATAATTTCTATTATGTCTATTGTGGCAAAATGCATTTTTGACTGGAACTTGACAATACTGACAAATATCCATGCCAACCAGATTTTGATTATACACATACTCCAGAGGAAATTAAATGGATGCTAATGCATGAAAATTAACTATTCACAGATCAGGATATCTCATATCCTTTTTCCCTCCTGTCTCTGCTGCTGTAATCAGGAGCCTTACCAAACAGCGACACTGCTGACAGTTCTGTATCCAGGAGTCACCGCTGTTGTAGGAAAGCTCCCCACTCTGATGTAAACATTGGCTGCTGAGCCTTGGGTCACACTCAGGACAGCAAAATAGGTCAACGGTGGGATTTTCACAGTCACAGACCATTCGCCGGCACATCACATATCCACTCTGTTGTTGGAAGACAGGCATAGAGCAATGGCAGAAATGTGACCAACTCCAGCAGTACTTGTACCAAAATTTGATTTTTTGGCATGATTCTAAGCCACTAGCAGCTCACGAGTTTTTCCACTATACAATATCTTTGTCAAAATACAATTCAAACAGAGGCAGAAACCACAATACACACTTGGTAACTACCAAAAAGTTCCCCTGTTGTCTTATATATCCTTCATAGAACCAACCTTCAGACAGCTCTCACCTAAGTTGATGAAACCCAAGGGTGTCTTTCCCAAGGGTCAAATTTTAATGCATTGCACTAAGTTTATGTCATTCTCATGCAGATGCTAGTCGAGTCTTGCTTTAAACTTCCAGATCAGCCGCTCTTTTCTGTAATTATTCACATAAGGAAGATGATAGGTAGTCTGAAATTAAATTCATGCCCATGAAACTTGAGCTGCTGAAATGCTCAGGACTTTGTCAGCAGTGTATCGGGCCTTCATTCTTCATCAGCATTTAGCTTGGGATCAAGGTTCCCACAGCAAACATGTGAGAAAGCTAAGCTGAATTACTCTGCAGACACAGAAGCTATTTCTATTAATAGCCATCTGCTAGAGATACTGGCGTCAGTCACCAACGCCAATATGTGGCTAGACAGACAGTTTCTTTGCATGAAAGTGCCGTTACTCCCACCCAGAAAACACAGGTGGCACCTCTGCTAAGAAAATAGTACTATCGTCCTTCTCCCAGTATCTTATAATAAACCTGCCGTGGAAGTTCTGCTCGTGCAGATTGCAGAGAGAAGCTCTCCCCAAAACCATATATGATATATAATTCCATTTTTCTGTAGCACCACACGCACACCTCAGAAGGCAGCTAAAACAGGAATTTCACTTGAATCATGACACTCTTCCCTTCAGCCCTACCACCATCTTGCAGAAACAGCTAGTTCTATTTATACTGACCTGGCACGAGCAGACAGAGCATCTGTCATTCTCCAGCACCCAAATCTGACCGTTGTGCTTGATTTTGTCTTCATGGATACAGTCTCCTGTGCAGTTCTTGCCATGGGGACATCGACAGTCGTACCCACCATCCAAGTTAAAGCAAACAGTGTCATTGGCACAGCTATGCCTTCCTGTTCCACATTCATCAATGTCTGCAAAAACATGCCATGTAATGCTCTTAGACCACATTCAATTAACAAAAATGTTCTAGTGGCAGTCAATATAAATGATTCTTGGCCATTAAAGCCTTCAGCTGAAAATTAATTTGCACTTCACCAGAATGGGGAGAAATAACTTACAAGTTCACAAAAAATATTTTTCAAGTCACATCAACTTTTAAAACATGATATTTTGAGTTTTCCTATACATCTTTCTAAGTGACTGCTATTGAGTAAGGTAGTTAGAATGAAGAAATCACAGGAAACACATAGAATCATAGAATCATTAAGGTTGGAAAAGACCTCTAAGATCATCAAGTCCAACTGTCAACTAACACCACCATGACTCCTCAACTAGGCCCTGGAGTGCCACGTCTACACCTTTTTTGAACACCTCCAGGGTTGACGACTCCACCACCTCTCTGGGGAGCCTGTTCCAATGCCTAACCACTCTTTCGGTAAAGAAATTCTTCCTGATGTCCCATCTAAACCTCCCCTGGAGCAACTTGAGGCCATTTCCTCTCGTCCTATCGCTAGTTTCTTGGGAGAAGAGTCCAGCACCCGCTTCACTACAACCTCCTTTCAGGTAGTTGTAGAGAGCGATAAGGTCTCCCCTCAGCCTCCTCTTCTCCAAACTAAACAACCCCAGTTCCCTCAGCCGCTCCTCATAAGACTTGTTCCCCAGACCCTTCATCAGCTTTGTTGCCCTTCTCTGGACACGGTCCAGCACCTCAGTGTCCTTCTTGTACTGAGGGGCCCAAAACTGAACACAGTACTCGAGGTGCGGCCTCACCAGTGCCGAGTACAGGGGCACGATCACTTCCCTACTCCTGCTGGTCACGCTATTCCTGATGCAAGCCAGGATGCCGTTGGCCTTCTTGGCCACCTGGGCACACTGCCGGCTCATGTTCAGCCGGCTGTCGACCAGCACCCCCAGGTCCTTTTCTGCCGGGCAGCTCTCCAGCCACTCTTCCCCAAGCCTGTAGCGTTGCATGGGGTTGTTGCGACCAAAGTGCAGGACCCGGCACTTGGCCTTGTTAAACCTCATACAATTGGCCTCGGCCCATCGATCCAGCCTATCCAGATCCCTCTGCAATGAACAAAAATAATTCTCATCTCCCTAAAGAGCATTAGTTTATGGCAACCGTTCATGAGACGTGCAGTTAAACAAGAAAAGCTGCAGAATTTTGTTTTCAAAACCTTTTGCTGGCTCTAGCACATTTGAGTTCACTTGCTGAGAAGTTAATGTGAAACGTGATGTCTGACCTGTAAGCTCATTTAAGCAAGCACACCATGCTTTAAGTTGCATCATTTATCAGGGTGTGCAAACTAGAATATTTTAATTATTCAAGTTGCAGTGACTTCTACAGCCCTTGTGTCTAGCATAGAAAATCAAGAAAAAAATTAACGTCTCCAGTGAATACAGGTAGATGACTTCAAAACAATCATATCTCAAAGAATTCACGAGTACCTTTAAAGGCCTACTTCATCAAGGTACACAGAATTATTTTGCAAGGGCAAACTAGCAGCACACCCTGCCTTCTACTTGAATAGCCTTTATTTAGCTTTTTCAGCTGTCCCTATGGAGAAAAGTTATCTGGGAAAAAAGCTTTGAAAGGGCATGAAGTAAACAGCTATATGCGATAAAACGTGGAAAACACTAGAGGAATTCAGTTCTACATACAATTTCACAACAGTCTGGCCCAAGCTCTTAATTAGAGTTCATTAAAAAGTAGCATTGTGATATTTGGCTGTCCAACAGATCAGTACAAGACAAAATAAGCAATATGGTCATGAATGTATCTTTCACCATCAGCATAAAAATTTAATGAAACACTCCGCTTTGGGTTCAACAATGGAAATGAAACCTCCAATTCACCTCAAGCACATTCAGTTTAAAGCAAAATAACTCAATTATCATTTCAATTCCAAGTGTGGCTGCAGTCAAAAAAAAAGTAAACAAGTTGCTAACATGAATATGAATTGGGATGAAAAACAGCAGGGAAATTATTAGAATTCCATTGTATAAATAAGCAGCATTGTGGGTTTCCTTCAAATACTGTGTGCAATAACAGTGGCACCATCTCAAAGAAAAGTATTGCAAAATTACTAGGGCTTCTGGGAAGGATGAGGAAAATGTCATTTGAGAAGAACTGAAAAGAAATGGACTGTTCATCTCTAAAAGAACATCAGCAAGAAGGAATATAACAAAAAAAAAAAAGAATACTCCAGAGAAGACATGTTGAGAGCTTTTGTTCTCTACATTGACTAACACACAAGACAGGGGACAGTGAACGAAACTGAAAGACAAGAAATTTAAGTCTGATAAAAGGAAATAATTTCTCATATAATGCATAAACAAACCATGACACTCACTGCCACAGAGTAGTAAGGGGGAAAAAAAACAGTGTAGCCAAAAGTATTTAAAGCTAGCACGAATATTCCTAGAATGATAGAATGGTTTGGGTTGGAAGGGACCTTAAAGATCATCTAGTTCCAACCCCCCTGCCATGGGCTGGGGTATCTCCGCTAGATCAGGCAGCTCAAACGCAATTTGCAATGCTAACAGATTTTGGAAGAGAGATTACATTTCATGCATTAGGGTCTATGGTACCTTTATTTATGTATCAGATAATCCAGAACAGGGAAATCATCTCAGATCTCCACATTTACCTTGCTATCTTCTGAAGCATCTGGAGTCGGCCACTGTTGCAACAGGGCAGAAGACAACTGGGATCATGAACCTAATTCAGTGTGGCTGTTCACATGGCCCTGCGCAGCTGAAACACCACAGGCACATCAGACAGGGAAACCCATCCAAACAGTAAGGATCCATAATTTGCGGAACAGACGGCCCTGCAGAGGCTGTGCCATCTCCAGCCTTGAAGGTTTTTAGACAAGTAGCTAACAGGAATGGTTTGAGTGATGCTGGTATGGGCAGAGCAAAGGGATGGAAGAGCTGCTTTCTCTTTCCTCTATTTTCTCTTAAATCCGTACTGAAAGTAATACAATCTGGCAATTTAAAATTAAGATCTCCATATACTCAAACTGGTTTTAAGTTATGCAATACAGAGAACAAATACAAATCCTATTTAAATATAATGATTAAGAGTAACAGCAGGATTCTCTTTATAACTGAAGTCATTTTTAATAAATGACTTTCTGACACTTGTGTTCATTTGTTTAAAACACTCTTTTGTACAAAGCTTTCATGTAGCTAGTGTCATAAATGAATAATATCACTTCTCAACACCCTGGCCACTTAACTGAAAATAATCATATTTAATGAGACACTTGGACAAAGTTCAGCTGTCATGTAAATAAGAAGTTTCCCTTAAACAACAAATGGTGACCCTATAAACACTAAGTCTGCATTTGGCACTTATGTACAAGTGCATTTCACAATTTTCCCATGAGGAAAAGGCTTCTGGGGTTTGTTTTTCAACATGGTAATGGGTAGTGCACTGTTACTGAACATAACTGAGGTTTCATCATTGACTCTGGTATTGAGCCGAGCTTATCCAACATTGAGAACTTATGAAAAATCCCAGCCTTGGTTTTTTCAGTTGTTTCTTTCATGAAAATAAACATTCTGGATGGGGCAATTTAAACATCCCTGGACAAAGCAGGAGCTATTTAGGTTTTGATTCTAACCTAATCAGAAACAGCAGTGTGTTTATAACGCAGCAAGAGAAACACAAACTTCACATGCATGAAATTCTCATCTGCATTATTCATCCACATCAAACTTCAGGCATTATCTACAAAGAACTTGCACATAAATCATCCATACCAAGCCAAACTTTGTTCCGTTTTTTTACTTTGGATTTATAATGGATGGTGAATTATGTTACTGACATTTTGTTTACAGCCATAACCAGCTCTCCAATTTCCGTAACCATGGACAGGGTACACTGGCCCCTGCAACTTTTGTGTCTGAAAAAGGGAGAGGGGAGGATAACAGGTTGTGTATTTCCAGTATATCCAGCCACAGAGGCATGTTATTATCTCTCCCGTATTGTTTTTTAAAAAAACCCAAACAAACAAAACAAAACCAACAAAAAACAAATAATTCACTTCAGGCTATTTACAACACGCTGCTTAGGAATCAAGTCCCTTGATGTTATGACATTAGAACATTAAGTCTCAAAAGACTTGGAGGTTTGCCTCAGAAAAAACCAGAAACAAAGTGTCTAGTTATCTAGTGCTAAATTGAGGACCAGTTCTTATTTATCTAATCTACACTAAAAATTGCAGCAGCTTTGATCTGGCACACTTTTAAGGATTTTCCTTTTCTTACCATCATCTCTAGGTCCAACTTAATGTTGCAATGACAAAGGAGTACCATGGATGAAGAAGTAGCGATGCATGTTAAAGAAAGCTAGGAGTTAATTGTACCACAAGTAATTTCATGCCTACACAGGAAAAACACTGGACTAAAGCCATACGAAATGGTGACAGTACCTGGAATGACTAAATTCAATTTGTAATATCTGACAGACTGCAAGGGCAGAAAACTCCAGAAATATGGGAATTTCAATTGCCCCACCAGGTTGTGACCCAAGGCTGTATTTAACAGTTTTACTGACTGTTTCTTGGAACAGATAGTCAAAGAATCCCCAAGGGACAAAGCACCATTTGACTTAGTGCGGAGCAGTGTGCAGGCTCTGATTCAGAATGTCTCTACTGAACAACTACCCTGTGTTGGTTACCAACAGTGACCACAATGTACGCAAGTTCAACATCCTTAAAGGAATTTAAAAGGCTGCAAAAAATCTCTGTGGTAGTGCTTTTATTTTCAAAGGGGGAAATATGTTAAAATGATGACGTTTTAAAGATTAATTAAAACTAGCAGCCAAAAGGATAAAATGTTTTCAGATAGAAAGAAGATTGTTTAAGGATACTTATATTATAGATTCAGAGAAAATGTATACTATATTAACGAAAAAAACTTTAAAGGAGGGATACATTTCATACAATGTACTATTTTTATTTGAAAACTTCATGAGCTCCTTTGCATAATGCACACTCTTAAAGGAACTATGTGCCATGGAATGAAAGAGGTCATTGACTCACAGATTAATAGTGGGTTAATTAGTAAGCAATAAAAGGCAGGAATAAATGGTCAGGCTGTCACAATGGAGAGTGGTCCCAGGAAAGTTCCCCAAGAAACTGTGCCAGAACGTGTGCTGCCCAATATACTTAGTCATCTGGAAGAATGGATCAAAAGTGAGATGAAAAAGGCTGTTGATAATGAAGTATTAGAAACAAAAAATTGACAGTGAAATATAGAAGTATTTGATGATATTGACTGAGTAAACAATAATATGTCAGATGAGATTCAGTTGTAAGGTGCATGGGGACATACCCATTCAAAAATTAAATCAGTCTTTTAGATCTGTTCTGGAAAGAGATCTTGGAGCTAGTGTGGATAGCTCTAAATAATAACAGCTCAATAATATTTTGGGCAAAAACCCCACAAATACAATATTGATAACAACAGATGAGAAAACTCGCAGTAAACTCACAAGGAACATGAACAAGGCACAATTAGAAAATAGCCTGTGTACACCTTGCTAGGTAGTGACAAAGGGCTCAGAGATGCATTCTGATATAGCTGATGGGAAGTTGCAATTTCCCCTCCTCTGATGAGCTATCCAGATTTAGGTGCAGGACGTTCACATAAGGCCCCGAAAGGTGTCCCTCAGACATGATTTCCTACCAGAATCATTCTGATATCAGTTCGAATGTCATCTATGTAAAGAAAAGATGAACATTTGTATCGCTAAGAAATATGCTGTTGGAAGAGATGGGTTGGGCGGGTGGACAGTTCCTTTGCTCTGAAGCAACTGAAGTTTTTCAGTTACCTTAGCTCTGAGGCGTGGCATTAGCTCAGCAAGGTGACAACATGAGGACACCTGAATATTTTTTGCTTAAGGCAAAACAGGAAGGAGTGTATTTGATAGGGAGCCCGAGCTCTTCTGAGCAGAAAGGTTGGTTTCTGTTCTTCTCTGTCCTAAGTATTGACTGATGTAATCATTCTTCAAAGAGCAAGTGAATTGTGAATAATTTATTCGTGACTTCATGCAAGCCAGCTGTCAGAGTGCTTAGCAGATGTGGAAGATGAAGAGCTGAGACTTCAGCTGCCAGTAACACCAACTTTGCAGGAACGTAGTTTCCTGATACAGTAAATGTGTTCAAATTACTGTCCTATAAAATGTAGTGGTCGAGTTTCTGTTTTATTAGTCCTTTTATAAAAGATGAAAAACTGCCAATTTTGTACTCTGCCCACACTCCAGAATATTTAAATACTAATGTGTCTCCATATCTGCCTTCTGTCCGGTGACGTTTAAGTTGCATTCCTAAACTCAATAATGAAGCCTTAATGCCTATAGCCCTGTTTGGGATGGATGGAAAAAAAGTCACTTTATGGTTTTATTTGTTGACCTTTTATGATCATGAATAACGGCTAAAGGATTTCAATGGAGCTTTGCGGGTGCTAGTAAGATTTCCTGCTGAAGAGTAGTGATTTTTTATTTCCTGTCTCCTTAAGTGCTATCATTAACAAAACTTCTGTTAAACATTACCAGCACTGTAGAAAGATCTAAATGTGGGACTCCAAACTGACAGCAGGTTTTCAACTACAAGAAATTTCATGTACTAGTTAAAATAGCGGATGTACTGTGAGATAAATTCAGACATCCTGACAGTCAGCAATTCCTCTGCCTTCCAGATCCAGAGACATGGATGCTGAAGTGACCATTTTGGACTTTGTTCATTCATTAAGGCTGGGGAGCATCCTGAGGCTTGTAGTATGCCTCCATCCCTCATTATCCTGGATTGTGGAAAATATTGTTCAAGTAGAGCCCCAGCCCTCTGTGTTGTCAGGCAGCCTGCTCTACCACACAGAGAAGGAAGTCATTCTACTTCTGCAAGCAGGACAGCAGAAGAAGAACATAACGACATCTCAGAACATACACATACAAATAAACCCTTGCAACCAAAAAGATCCTTTTTGAATTGGGCATTCTGGATTGATGCTTTCCAATCCTTTCATTTGCACCTGTCTCATTTAAAGAATGTGGTACCTGCTGAGAGTGAAGGTATGCTGATCTCATATTCTGTATCAACCACAGCTGGTACCTGACAGATACTCTTGGTAAGTCCTAAGGGGCTGCATTAATTAGGTGAGCTATTCTTTGGACATGGAAGTATGCAAAATGTCCAACACCTGATGCGGTATAACCCACTCTGTTCTGGTACAAACCAATACAGCTTCTCTCTTCAACTGCTTTTGGAAGCTTTTGGACATTGCAGGGGACAAATTCAAAGGAATCGGGTTCTTACACAGAACTGCAGAGCAAATATTAACTGGGACTGAATGTTCTTATTATAGGATTTTGCCCTCAGTGGTTCCAGTCTTTAATGCAATGAAGCTTGAGGCTACAATATCTACTATCTTAGCCTAGCTCTCTTTTATGAAATGGCACATGAGAGACAACCTTCAGAGCACTAATAAGACTGTGTAAAGAAACTATAAAGAAAAGCTGTAGGGGGCCAAAGAGGAAGGTACCAGGTCATATACCATGCTGAATGCTATATTTACATATACATAAAATTTAAGACTTCCCAAACCCATGCAGTTCTCAAAGACTAAGCGGCTGATCTTTCACCACTTTTCTGGAAATAAGATGATGCATAACACAATTCTATTTCCAAGCGAAAAGCAGCAAGTGCTGCTAAGAGGTTGAAGCCCTACAGTTGCATTTCCCATCATTTCTCTTGGTAATTGTTATAGAGACCACAGGTCTACCCAGGAGTATAATGTGAAGCAAAACTAATAGCAAAGGAATCTCTAGGTCCTCCATTGCCTGTAGGTACAATAAAATGGGATTATGAATTTCTGCATTCAAGTACATTAGTCAAAATATTCAATATTCTCAGTCGTGCCAAAGAAGCAGCAGTAGCCAAGGTCAATATATGTGTAAAACAGGCAATTCAGCAACTATTATTTCATTATCAAGCACTGACAAAGTCTAATGCTAACCAAGGAGTCCACCTCTAGCTAGGAATTTTTAGTACAAGGTCCTAATGGGACCATTTCCTGCAAAAGGAATAGGTGCAGTTTTGGTATTCTGTTAAAATAAGGTTTTTAAGGAAATGCTCCTGTGCTTCTGTGATCTTAACAGAGGTGTTTCCACCTGAATCTTTAAAACCAGAGCCTTTGCTGAAGGAAACAAATTTCTTACTAACACTGATTGCAGAAATGCTTGCTGTAGTATTATCAACACATGTCCAGGGGACACAGACAGACCCAGATTTGAGGCAGACCATATAGAACAATCCAGAAAAAAAAGATTTGAACCCACACTCCCTTGCCTTTTAAAGGTTTTCTCCACTGAAAGAGGGAACTTTCTTCAAAGCAACTAGAACTTACCAAAGATGAGCCAAAGACAAGCCTTTTATGCACTCCATAGAAACACTACTTTGTAGCCCTCTTAGAAAGCAAAATGGACAAGCCCTCGAAGAACATTTCCTAATCCCCAGGAGGTTTAAATTCTTTGTTCCCCCAGGAAAGAAATCAAGGCAGGCCCAGCTTCTCTTTGGTGTAATTCAGCACGGTTCCTTCTACAGTTCTGCAAGCTGTAGCACTTGCACAAGCCAGAAAGTTTCAGAGGACAGTGATCCCAGATGCAGCTAGAAGCTCACACAGCTGCAGTTGGGAAGTGGAGAACTGAGATTTGAAATCTGAGATTAGTATAGCCTGGAAGCTGCTCCCCCATTACAGTCAGTGTCTAAAAGATCATTCACCAATAGCTCAATCTAATCACCTCTAACTAGAGGATACTGAAGAAATGACAAAAGAAATCCATTTTCTTATGTCTTTAAATCCAGTAGGGGAATCTCTCTCAGTGGAAAGATCTGACAGCAAAAAACCCAATTGCTTTTGTGCTACTGCGCTCTTCTACTCTAAGTTCAACTTTCCATACTGCAATGGATTTTAGGCTGTTTCTTTATACCTTTTTCAGGTTTTATCTTCTGTCTGAGACACAATGTCACAGGCTTCAATCCAATAAAAAGTGATGTAGTAAGACTAATACAATATCTAACCTTCCTCCCCATCTCAAGTTGCGATGTATTCCAAAATTTGGAGCTGCAATCAATCAAACTGAAAGTGTTCCACTGCTAGTGACTAGGGTTATCAGCAATGAAGATAGTTTCCTGGCATCTGTGATTTAATTCTAATTACTTGTTATCCTCTGTGTATGTTTAATAAAGAGCTGCTGGCACTTTGTAGAAAAGGTCAAAACATTTTAATAATTGCCACTTCTGCATACATGTAGCAATCCCCATATTTCTTTCTCCTTGGCTTTCATTTGCTTAGAAATTGCTGCTTACTTGTTGCTTGTTTGTTACAAAGCATTTTCTACCACTTATATCTCTTGAGATAGCATGCACCAAACCACTATCTTCAACCCACAAGACAAATGTTATATAGACACTGAAGGTAAAACTTGAGGTATTGAGAACATTTCCATAAATGCCTGGCTAGAGTATTACCTGTGCCGTGAGTGACAGAAGGCAACGTTATAATCAGAGGGATCAGACTCTTCTTTGCACCTTCTTGTCCTAACACCTGGCCAGCTAACACTGACATTTAGTTAGTTCTTGACAAAGAAAGCTCGACTTATGAAAGCAGTGGCTGACTTAAATTGCTGATTCCTCCTGGGAATACAGGCTTTCAGCTCTGGTGAAAATGTGTTGAAATAAACTATTGATGATGGGGATACTGAAAAGGTCATTCTCGCTCCTGGAGAACTGTCTGTGTGTCTGCCTTAGTGAAATTAATTCAATTGTTTCCCTTTGGGACCAATGCAGCCCACCAATGTGAGTTTAAACAGCAAGGTAGGAAAGCTTACACTGTGTGAGCGTTGAATATTTCAGCACTCAGAGACAGGAGGGAGAAGGACTCCTAATTTTGACCTAAGTAGTCCATGGCAAAACAGACTGTGTTGTTCTCTTATTTAAGAGCAGCAGCATGCAATATCTTAAAAGATGAATAACATTCCATACTAAGAGATCTGCATCTGAAAATAACTGTGTTCTTACTAACCTGCTGTTCTCTCTAACATCATTCATAAACAAATAAAACCTTCCCATTTCCTTGTCCCCTCTATCACTCTCTTGTTCCCTGCACCTTGCCCCAGCCCTAAGTCCACTGAGCTTCCCAGTTTGTAAGGTTGTTCTTCAAATTGCAACTTTCTAGAAGCAGTTAGCCTATGCACAGGAGAAGCACAGCAGTATTAACCGAGGTGTGGGTAAGGGTGTCAGGGCTGCATAATCATTCTTTGTAACGGAAAATATTTTCATCACAGACAATTTCAGTGTATGAGGAATGAAGTGGAGAAACCGAGGTCTGGACTGAGGCTCATTTCTACATATAAAGAATCTGATGTAAATACAGGTTACTGTGGAGTGGCAGATTACAGTGCATGCTGTCAGCCCACGGGAAAACACTTATGCAAGGACCATGTACAGAAGCAGATGTGGGGCCAGAGAAACTGCATTTTAAGCACCATGCCTGGCTTCACATATTATCTTAGCAAATCATAGAAATGGCCACTAACGCTCCACTTGTGTGTTAGGAATATTCATACCTTATTTTTGTTTATGATGCTTATTTAGACTATGATTGCTTTAGGTTAAGGTTTAGCTTTCATTGATACAGTGTCCAAGACAATACTTGACCAATACAGTCAAAGACACCAGACGTTACCGTAATGCAAGTCATAACACTACCCCACCTTTTTTAGATACTGACCTTCACAGGATTCTCCACTTGGTGAAAACATCCCATTGTCATGGTAGCCGTCTCTGCATTCGCAGTGGTACCAACCCGGCAGGTTAATGCAGTTAGCACGGCTGTCGCACTGAACAAAGCCATCTGAGCATTCATCAATGTCTGTTTAGTAGGAACAACAAAAAAGAAGGAGAAAATTCACACAGAGGAAACTGCTATATTCATCTGATGGAAGAACAAGGTCTCTGGTATTTCTGGGTTTCACAGAAATACTTTGATTACCAACACTTGAATTTCCAGATTTATCCAGAGAAAAAGTTTTGCATCATTTCCATAAAAGGACTTTTGCTAATGGTGTTGGCCCTGCTAACAGTGGAGGTTCTGCTAATCCCAATTTACTGTTTATGTATTAGCAACTCATTTTGTCACAATACATGATAGGTAATCTGACATCTGTGTAAGTTGCCCACAGTATGAAGCAAGGAATTGGATCCTAGTTCAAATAATAAGATGCTAACCCTTTGAGTGCAGGCTCCCTGATAAACAAATATTGTTTCTAGGGGCATATCAAAATATTAAATACTCACTGTGGTCCTTGCTTATGCTCTTGGTGACACCGATTTTACGCTAGTAGGGCTTCTCTATCTTGTGGAGTTCCTGTTGACTTACACCAGCACCTCCGACTCTCAGCATAACTAACTGCAGTCTCCTCTCTCACCACCAAAAAAAAGCAGCTGGGATTCCAAATAAATGCTTAGACCCTAAAGATGAAATGCAACGCAGTCGCCTCCTCCTGATAATTCCTTTGCGATGTGTGTTTCTTCAAAGAACAACTTCCACTGACTAAACTTTACAGGAACAACTCATCACAGAACGGATTTCTGGATGCACTCACTAGATCCACTATCCACCAAAGCACGTTCTGCAGACACCTGAACTCATGGACTCAGCAGAGATGCAGAGAACTTTGTGACATGTTCATTTCCAGTGCCTTCAGTTATGCAGTAAGCCATATTAAGGAACAGGTCCCAGAGTCTGAGTGTTGTTAACAGTTAGGGAATATCAGGAATATGGACTCAAACAGGGATAAAAATGTGTCCTTCCTTATCAGATTCATCACATTATCACTGTGTTTTATACCAGGGGCAGCATATCTATTTGAGCAGCAAGTTGATCAAGAGGTGCCTATGGGACTGGCACAGAGGGAGACACAACATGCACAAACTGCCTTCAGGAACAAAAAGCTATAACCTCCCTGCCCCCTGCCATGAGTTTGAGTAATGAATAAACCCTTAATGTACTGGCCATTCTGGCCAAACTAAAACAACAAATTAAGACTCAAACTCTTAAAAGTACCTCAGCAGTTGATCTAGTATCCTCTGGGATGTGGATATGAAGAAGAGGTGTGATATGACCACTGAGATATACATAAAATATGTCAAAATTCTGCCCACAGTCCCTGTTAGCTCCCATTTATGTCATCTGTTACTTTCATAGGAGAAAGTATTAACTGGTGAAGAAAATCCATTGTGAGTTGCAATAAGGTAACAAATCTCTTTTCTGAGAATACTAATGTGTGCATAGATAAAGATATACTCACTCTAGTCTCTTGTGAAATCTATTCGAACACAAACTTTAAAAAACCCAAGGCTTCCTTATCCATCGAAAACACTTTGAAGGTAAGAAAATCATTAAGTATGTGGGGGGCACCTGCATAAGCTATAAGGTATCACTCAGCCACATTTGGTTTTGAGCTGCATTTTTCTCATACATGCTAGGGGGTAGGTGGGAGGTGCTCTGGGTATTTTATTTACATGCCAAATAACATCTCTTTGAAATCTCTTTGGAATAACTGTACTACCATATCATGAGTGTATTGGGTTTTAAAAGCTTTACAGATTCTTGATAAAATTTCATTAGAAATGTTCATTATTACGTCTCAGTCTGATTTTCTATCAACAGTCTCTCTGACCAGGTGCACCTGGTATACATTGCCAGTATTTATGATGATGAAAATTACCAGTACTCCTGCTGGCATATTGCACCAAGCATATATTTTGCCGTTTTGTGTATCACAAATTAAGTCCTAAGTCTCTATTGGTTTAAAACACAGAATTTTCAACTCCACTATGAATTCCAGGATAATCATCTAAGTAGTCCTGCTGCAGAACTGAGAAATGCCAAACCTTTACAACCTTCCACTGTTCAGTGTGACTCTCTCTAAATCAGTATAAACTCTGGCCTTTTTCTTGTGAGCAGCCAGGAGCCAGTGAGACCTCAGAGGTGTTTGAGAGATCAGAAGAAGATCAATGAAAATTATGTTACTGTAGTGAGAAAAGGTTGGTTTGCAGTCTGTGCCTTATCTACTGCTATTCACTCACATACCCGCAGATTACTTAAGAAAAAGGAAAGGAAAAGAAGAAAGGACTACAATCTAGAAGTTCCCTTACCACTGGGGAATATGCCGCCTGGGAGACAAGTTGCCTGGCAGAACAGAATCTAAGTGACCGTGCTAAATGCTTGGTATCACCTGGTCAGTACAAGATAACTTGTTGGGCTTGGCCAAAGCTACAAGCCCTAGAGAATCAATAAAGCATGTAACCTCAGAGGTTGAAAGGGAAGAGCTGTTGTTCAGACTCGATATCAATCTTCATACTTGTTACTCAATAACATGCATTAAGGCACTGGATGGCATATATTTCCTCTTTGGGAAAGTGGAATGTATTTATTGGTGATGAGGTGGAGAAAAGAGCGTTATGTAGGTCAAAGTAACAGATATGAATTAAAGAAAGCCTGTGTTCCTCTCTTCAGAGCAATTTATTTGTGAATCTGTAAGCCTTATAATTATAAGCACAGTATTGCAGGCACAGGCTGAGTGCATTCTGATGAACTCGCCTACTGATTATTCAGGAAAAACAAGCCTTGAATGTCACGTCAGTATTGGTAAACTGACAACAAAAGCAGCTTTTCTGTATTTATTTGCAAACTAGCTGACAAACCTATATCACAAGAAATATTACTTGGGATGAAATGCTTTTACAAATGCCAATAAACAAAGAAATACATTCTTCTGGTTTTGTTATGGCTGCATGCAAAGTCGAGTCAAGTTATGCAAGAAAGCCTATCATAAAAAGTGTGGACAGAAGACACTGTTGGTCTTTAAGAAATGTCCTATTCTTGACAGATTGTTTGCCTGAAACCATTGCATTGGAACACCATTGCTGCACCGATGCTGAATAATCCATTACTCCTTACACGATTTTGCAGCAAACAAAAGAAATCCAAAACAATTCTCCTCACTACTAACTTTTTAGGCAAATGACATTTTACAGCATGTGCCAGTGGGTTTCGGTATATAGATGTTCCTTATGCACAGAATTTTGTTCTAAATCTCCCAGCTAATGCTGATCATTAATTCTAGTACAGACTTGCTCTGTAATGGGACAAAATATAACTGTTGCAACTTTGTTAAACAAGAAAATGCAGCAGAAATGTGTTTTACTGAGCCAAAGCACTGATTTCATGGAAGATTTTCTTGACATTTGGATAAAAGGATTTCTATTTTCAAATGGGCATAGCATGGCTCAGGAAGTGCTGCAAAAGCATCTACAACTGAAATTATCTTATTAGTATGGGAAAAGCAGCCAGAAATAATTTTTCTCTGTCCTATGGTGAAACATTCTCTGATGAATCATCTTGCAGTTGCTCAGTCAGAGGTGTGAGCTGACAAGAGAAGAAAAACTGATTGAAGTTTTGCTTGGCCAGTGGCTATGGTGTATCAGTGGGCTATATGGAACTTTAACAGCACTAATGAAGCCCTGTTTGATGCTGTACCAGAAAGGCACAAAAAATGAAATATTACTCTATAGAAGGACGTTACTAAAAGGCTTTATATTTTCACTTATGAAAAAAAATTAAACAAAATGTTTAAGTACAAGGAAACGAGGGATTTATTTTTTCAATAGTAGGTGATGACACTTTGAAGCAAATAGACAAAACAGACTTCTTATTCTAAGTGTGCAGGTTCTGCTCTTTAACTGGCTGTAAGAAGCTGCAGCGAAGTGGGGGGAGAAGAAGGAAAAAAAAAAAAAAAGGAAAGCATCCCCATCCAGGATGTAAAATAGAGTCTCATATGTGTGATGGTCCAGAGCAAATGGCCTAATCCTGGCCCTGCTCCAATTTATGGCAGAACTCCCATTGACTATCATAGAGGTGGCATTTTCTCTATTTTTCTCTTTCCTTTTCAAATAAACAGCACAATTGCACATACCAAATCTGCCACCCCACTAATACAAGTGGCCAGGTTTGGAAAAGAAATACCGAGACAGTCGCTGGAAGTAACCTTCACCCGAAGCTGGAGAGCAGCTACACAGCCGTACCGTAGCACTTCAGCACTGCCTGCTCTAGCTGTGCTTCCACCCTGTGGCATTTGCATGGCAGAAGATTTGCAATTTTGGCTCTTGAAACACTGTGGCTGCAGAACACACACCTGTGAGACTGATGAGCCCACGAAACACCAGGAACATGGGGACTCTCTCTACCTTGTAATTCACGGACATGTGCATGGCAATACTGTACATAGCCTATTGCCACAAAACAGGGTAACTGGTTATTACACACTTGTGTTGCACATGATTTGGTTTTCAAATATTTGGGGTTTCTCCTGTGCGTTTTTCTTAAACTGAAATTAGTCAGCCTGGTTATTTCCATATTTTGTTACCCATTTTTCAGCTGGAAAAAACTTCAATTTTTTTTTTTGCTAACTGAAGCCCCACTCTAATAAAATAGACAAGCAGTCACAGGCATTTTGAAAGTACTTTATGCGCCTAGCTCCCCTTGAGATGAAAAAAAACTTGCTCTCCTAAATCACCTTCTTTATACCTCAGAATCACTCATTTCCTGAACTGTGGCAACAGTTTCAGCTATTATACCCCTTGCTCTCGGGAAGACTAAGAAAATTCTGCTCCCTGAAGAGTAAAATAAGATCATTAGCAAATTATCCACTGGTACACTACAAAAAAAGGAAAGCTAGCTGTCTGATGAATATTATTAGAGAATTTCTGTATAATAAGAGCTTTTGAAGATTGAAAGTGGTATAAAATTGCCAATTTGAAAGACAGCAGTGCTCTTTCATCCAGCAATAGGACCAAGCTCTCTAATGTGGTCAAGCTCCACTCAACCAAGAACCATGGCGTGGGGGAAGAGGCAGGGGGGCTATACCATTTTATATTACTCACTTCAAGACTGAAATATTAATCATCAAATCCTCCTCTCAGAAAAGCCTGCATGCCACCACCAAGCACAAAGTTGCAGAGACATAGAGCACAACTTAGTCCAAAAAGCTTTTCTTTCATAAACTGCTTTATCCAGGTCAATACAAACCAAAGCCCCAGTAGCCCTCTCCTGTCAAGAAGGGAACACCACAGATTGGCAGCTGTGAATACTTAGAATTTAGTTATTTCCATTCTGGAAGTTTTTCTGGAACAGTATAATACAGGGCACTTAGCTAAGACTGCCAATTAATAGAGACTCCCAATTGCAATAATCTGTCCCAGTGGTAATTCGGTTATTATGACTGGATGTATTTATAAAGATTAATGAGCAGCCAGCAACTTCCATAATGTTCAGTCACTACTGACTTAGGCTAAATTTGAGATCTCATTTCAAAGGCAACAGTCTTTCCAGCCTAATGCTAACCCCCAGAGCCACCCACATCCCAGCCCCATATACAAATAAAGTGCAAACACTGAAAGAAAAATAATTTCAAAAACAGATCACTGAAGAAGTGGTTTAGGGGACTATGAAGCTGTTTAAAAAGATAAATCTTCAATGTTTTTTTTCATGTGTACATTTGGGACAGTCAGACTCTGATATGTCTTTGCATATGTCAATACATTTTCAAGGACGTTATGCCTGGCTTGGATACAAAAGACCATGTCCCAGCTATTCAGACTTATGCTCAGATAACAGAATGCCCAGTAGGATTAAGATGATGTTTGGGTTATCTGATTTTAGTAAATACGTATGCAAGGGGGAAAAGGCTTTATTCAGTAGGACAAAATGGAAGTTCACTGTACTGCATAACATATCTGCTGTCAAAACTCAATTTTCTGGAGTAGCTTTGAAAAGGGTTCATTATCTCTACTGTAAGTTCTAGAGTCCCATCTCTCGCATTTAGGAAGAGAAAAGTGTTTGTGTTGGTTTTCATGTGACAGCAGATTTCTAATATGATGATACTTGAGAATACCCTGCTGTTCAATCAGACCTTTGATTTGAGATCTTATGCAAAAACCAGGTCCCAGTGGAGAAATATAAGAGCCTGAAACTAGTTCAATATACTAGAGCTATCTTGTTGTTAAAACAAAATATCAGCTTTTGGGATTTCCATCCCACTACATTCCCATATACCACATGCATATAAATATCATACAGAGGAATAAAAAAACCAAGAATGCAGAAGCTGAGACTGCTGAAATAAACCAGGAAGATATCAGTTATGCCAGAAAGCCAAAGTTGTTTGGAATGCCTTTTAAATCTGTCTTGTAAAGTCTGATCAGCTCCTTTTTTCTAACACTGCTGCTGATTCCCAAAGGAACTTTCTTCCTTGGTCAATAAAAGTACTAGAGCCTGATTTTATTTACAATCTCACTCTGATTTGTTCAGCTTCCAGTAACTCTTTAAAGATACACTATCATACTGCGAGTACTAGGATATGCTTTTCACTGTATGGGTTCTCACATCAAAGTCCCCATTAAACCACAGAATATTCTTCATTTTAACTGTGTTTGCATCCCAACATTTCATTCAGTTCCAAGTTCAAATCATGAAGGGCCAGATTACAGCTGGCCTGTGGGCACAGCAAAGAGAAGAGTCACCCACAATTTTATCCTAGCATAACATAGCAAAAGGACTTTCGCTACACAGCATTAGAAACAGCAGTTATCTCAGATACAGCCTTCAGAGAAGAGTGAAGACCACGGCCTTTCCTCTCCCTGCTCCCCTGGATAATGAATTAGGGCCATGTTGGAAAAAATGCATTTTGAATGCCTTTGGAGTTGCTGCTTCTATCTCTACACGTCCCAGATCTAGTCACCTTAAAACCATAATCTGTCTCAAAAGGCAGGAAACTAGACCTGGGGCTATAGATGTCATGTTAGAAGTTGCTGCAACAGGTTGAGTCAGCGCTGCAGATATGTTCTTCACTAAAAATTTCCAACTGTCACGTTGCATGAAAAAATAACTATTGTTAAAACAGGTCTTTTTTTTTTTTTTTTTTTTTTTTTTTTTTAAATCCTAGCAAGAGCATGATTGCATTTTTTAAAGTACCCTGTCCATGGAAAACTAATTTAGTTCCATTAATGAAAAGGAAGCAAAATGTGATTGAGGATGTAATACGGAATTATAGTTCATTAATTCTTCAAGTATGTAATTTTCCAGACTCCTGATCCCCCATTGATTTCTGCACACTCCCATAGGTCCTGCTAAATGCCAGCAAAAAGAAATTCAATCGTGTTGTTATTTCATGTGTGGCAGTGGCGACGCTCCAAAATTAGATAGAAACGTTATGAAAGGGAATTTTCCACCGACTGCTTCACCATGCAGCCCTGTTAACAATTCTTTGTTCAAAAATTGATCAATCACAGACCCCACTGATAACCAAAACTATGACAGTCGCTCATTACACACCCAATATCATCAAAAGATGTGATATTTGTAACAATTGAAGACGATAATTCAGAACACCTAGTTAGCCATGATGAACTAGGTGCATCCATGAATAGTGTAAAAAAAAAGAATGTATTTTTCAACAAGATTCTCTGAAACCAATTGTGCCAATCCCCATTAGAAAGACTAATTAAGAGGTATTGGGCCTCTATTTCTAGTCATTGACAAAGATGTGGTTTTGCTTTCACTTTGTCCATCATTCTCAGTACAGCACCTCATCTTAACTGTAACACATGCTTCTGCTTCCTCATTTAGCCCTATCTTGAAAAATAAATTATTTTCTTCAAGATAGCAAAAGCACTT
>WAAD01026635.1:442967-478100 GCA_013389945.1 Fregata magnificens | reverse complement strand
AGTTATGACTTTTACATATTTGAACCAAGGACGCAACCAGCACATTCTCAGCTTAGTTTGGGTTCAGCTTTGCAAAAAGTTGTTTCAGATCAGCTCTGGTATGAATTACATACAGTAAATTTCCAATGATTCAGTTCAGAGGCTATTTAAGGAAAATAAAAGAACCCACAAAGCAACTCAGAGTTTTGGCTAGGAATTGATTTGACACCCTGATTTGAACTTGGTCTTCTATCCTTTGGTCAGGGTACCACACATATTATACGTGTGCTTAAGTTTAAAATATTCTTGCCTACATTTTCTTACCAGTGACTTGTTACCATGACTCTCAGTCCATATACCAGTGACCATTAATTCACGTTGCTGCTCCTGAAGTGTAAAATCACGTAGAGATTGTACAAAATTGCTGAAGCACAGAAAAGGAACAAACCACATTATTCCTTTGTTTGGGCTATAAACATATCATTGGCAAATATCTGCAGAAACTGCAGACTCCCTCATGTTGACAGCAAGCGGAAGGGCTCCACAGGGATACGGGGCAGTGATTTGCAGCGTTATAGATTTTAATTCCACTAATAGTTGAACGGCTCGTAATTCATAAAAGAGAGAGCTTACAGTGAGTGATGAAGGTCATCCCTATCTCCCTTATATAACAGAAGGAAATTCTATTATAATGCTGCCCAGCTGCACTATTCACATTCTATTTATAGCCGACTGTATTTTAAGAGCCTAATTGAAATTTTAGTTTTCATGTTTAGTAAAGGAGGTTCTTTCTCATAGCAAATAATAGCTAAGTAGTGGATGCATTTTGATGTTTTTAACAAATAACAAAAAACCCCATCTCCTCAAAGCTCTTTTGTAGCACTCTCCTTCCCTGGTTTCTCTTTTTTTTTTTNCCACTGGAGCCTGTAGGGTTTTTTGTTTCTCTTTTTTTTTTTTTTTTTTAAGCTGCTACATATAGGATTGTAGTGTTGCAACAAGCTAAAGAAAACATAAAGAGAAAAAGATAAGTACTAGTATTTGGCTCTTCAGCAGAGAAAAAATCTTTTGTTATTTAAAACTGACAAGGACTCTGAGGGAGGAAAGAAATAATATGCACCCAAGAAACTGTGTCAGGCAAGGAAAACAAAGGGAGAAAAAGGCACAGAAGGATGAAGCAGCAAAGCATCTTAAGCTACAAAACAGAAAGGATGAGGTAAGTAGGGTTCATGCCTAAATTCAGAATGCTCACCAAACTCTATATAGGCATTTTTTGCTTAATTTCTGTCAAAGATTTACTTTGTGAATAAATATAAGTAAAAATGTAAAGCAAAGTAAAACTTCCCAAGCTTCTGAAGTCACCAGTCCTTGTCTCACTGCTCATTTTTGAGTTTATTTTTCATACCTGAGAAAAATTCAGGTGATAACAGGGATTAGGGTGACCTCCCTTCCAGACACTGCAGCCAAGCAAAAAGCATCTCATCTGCAGAACCCCGGCTTTCCTCTTGGCTTGCTGCAGATCTCGTTTGTTTACTCTCATAGACAACTTTTAAACCTTTTTCGGCAATTTAATGAGCTAGCAATTTTAGAATATGTCATTTTTGAAAGTCAAAGGAAAAGTATTTTCTTAGGTTTTATGAACTGGCTGAGCTTCCCACCCAGAAAAAAAAATTATATAAACCCCACCATGTCTTCTCTCAGATATTGATGTATTTGAATAGAGGAGCAAGGGGAGCAGAAATGAGATGACCTATATCTTATATGGACTTTTGCCACTGCCTTCTTATGCAAACCTTGTCACCTACTCAACTTTCCCCATGTGTCTTGATTTCCACATCTNTTTTTTTTTTTTTTTTTTTTTTTAAGCTGCTACATATAGGATTGTAGTGTTGCAACAAGCTAAAGAAAACATAAAGAGAAAAAGATAAGTACTAGTATTTGGCNGTCTCACTGCTCATTTTTGAGTTTATTTTTCATACCTGAGAAAAATTCAGGTGATAACAGGGATTAGGGTGACCTCCCTTCCAGACACTGCAGCCAAGCAAAAAGCATCTCATCTGCAGAACCCCGGCTTTCCTCTTGGCTTGCTGCAGATCTCGTTTGTTTACTCTCATAGACAACTTTTAAACCTTTTTCGGCAATTTAATGAGCTAGCAATTTTAGAATATGTCATTTTTGAAAGTCAAAGGAAAAGTATTTTCTTAGGTTTTATGAACTGGCTGAGCTTCCCACCCAGAAAAAAAAATTATATAAACCCCACCATGTCTTCTCTCAGATATTGATGTATTTGAATAGAGGAGCAAGGGGAGCAGAAATGAGATGACCTATATCTTATATGGACTTTTGCCACTGCCTTCTTATGCAAACCTTGTCACCTACTCAACTTTCCCCATGTGTCTTGATTTCCACATCTGTAAAATGGGGAGAAAGTGCTTCTACCAGCTCTCTTTTTTTGTACATAAAGAAGTCTGGTTGATGAATTTTAAGTAACAGCACTGATTTGGTAAGTACCACCTGTGACGATGCCAAGGCATGGTTTGGGGAACAGTAACACACCGAGAAACAGGAACTACAGAAGAGGCCAACATGTTTTGGGGAGAGGTGAGAGGAAGAGCATTGAGCTGTGAAGATGAAAGCTGCATCCCTGCCTTTACTTGCCTGCCTGCTTTATTTAGTAGCACAGACAGATCATAGAAGCCACAAGGACTCTCACTGATAGTAATTTAAGTCTTGCATTATTTGTTTCAAACAGATCTCACAATGGAGTCCACAAGTGTTATTTTTTGTAAAAATAGAAGTCTCCTGTACAATTCTGCTGCACACTAAGGGTCTTTAGTTTTTATGGATATTTGAAAGAGTGGTTGAATATAGCACCAGCACAAGTAATTAACTTCACATTATTATATGTACTCAGGGGAAATATTTGGAGAAAGGGAGGAGCAGTAAGCTATTTCGTACACCAGCATGTTGAATTTCAGAATCTCACTTACAAAGAGCTTATCTATATCATACATGCCATGTTTGCAGCCCATCTGCTGGCTGCATATGTGTATTTTTCTGTAGCCTGAATTAGCACTTGGAGCATTGTTAAAATGGAGCATTCCTTGCAGGAAAGGCTCGTCCTCCAGGGATTAGCTGAACACCTCTCTAACTACAGTTTCTGAGGCTGCCAATCATGTTTTCTTTTTCTGATTTGAACTTCCTTATAATAGTAAATATGAAGACTTGGCTTTTACTGGCCCATAGTTAGCTGAAATTTGATGGAATTATTAATTATAGTAACAATTCAAATGACACTCATTAATTCTTTGCTAGATTTTTATCAGAATTGTGGAATATGAAGTACTATTTCTCTTCTCAGCAACAGTCCTTTCTGAGTCTAAAGTTACACTTAGACTGTAAACATCACATGCCCAAGATTCATAAGCTTATTTATGACTAAAATCCTTCAAATCCATTCACTTTTTTTCCTGAGAGAAAAAAAACTCATGCAGAGGCTCCTGGAGAAGAGGCTCTGCAGAAACTCTGTGCTAGAGTTTCTTGTTGAAAGGATCTTCCAAATTCTTTTAGGCTGGGGGAGGAAAAAGAAACTTTAGCCATTTTACGCCCTTTATACAAATGAACGGAGAAATCTCAGACAAGTCAAAGCAGACAGAGATGTGATAGCAGCCTGGACAACCTGCATTTGTAAGCTAATTCCTACCAGATTATTGCTCAGACTCCACATAGGCTTTGTAGTTTATCGCTTTCCCAACTGATTAAGATCCCCATCAAATCCGGGTTGTTCCTCCCACAGAATGTAACCATTCATGAGCTTTCGTCTTGTGTCTGGATGTATTCTCCCCCTTCCTTCAACCTTCACCTCTTCATTTGAGCATATTTGTTTTAGAGGGCGTGAGGGACATGCCCTTTGCCACCTACAATCCCTGGGAGCAAAGCTGCTACTACATCAGGCATTCCATACGCTGCTCTCTCCCTGCCTCTGTGGGACATCGGCATTAAAGAAGATGCCAGTTAAAAGAGAGGTACAGTCAGGAGAGAGTTAAAACCTTTGCCTCTACTTGGTTTCTGCCAGTGTTTGCTCTTGTCTGTCTGCCTATGTTCATAACAGCAACTGAAGCCCAATTAAAAAAGTGGAGATTGCAGTATTTGCCTCTTTAGTGCTCAGCATTCCTTAAGATGTAATATATCAAATGCTTTGCAGTGACTTTAGACTTAGGAAAGTCAACATATTATTCATGAACTCATTTAAATAGCTTAGAAAAATGCATCACACTTGAGATCCTTACAGGGGTAAAGCCTCTTTTGAAATCAGCCCTATCTTGACTTTTTTCAAACCACAGTACACCTATTACTTCTAACGGTACAAGCATTACTAGCAACTTGTTTTGTTTTTACGCTTGTTGGACTGGGCAGCTATTCGTCTAGAATATTAATTAGTTGTGGGGGAGGCAGATGATTTATGAATAAAGCTATGAATGCATTGCATGTTATAGTTCCTTCAGCCAGACTGAAACTTAATAGGATTCCTGCTCACCCAAGGCCTGACTTCAGCAATATACTAAAGAGTGAGCATTACAGCAGCATGCTTCACAGTCCTTGTTTTCCTTAGGGTTGGTCAGAGATACCAAAATGGTCTTGACCATCAACAGCAAAGAGTCATTTTTGCATCCGCACAAATGGACATTTTAGAATGACTCATTACAACTTGTTATTATTGCTCCTTAATAGAAATAAACAACAGAACCTGGATCATATGCAAAGGCAGCTCATTAAAAGCACATAGACCTGTGTGCCAAGAGAACTGTATCAATTTACATTAGTTGAATACAAGGCCCAGTTTTGGTGAGATGAAAGCATGAGAAGGAGATCAGTTAGCAAAACAGTGGTTTTTATCAGGTTTGCCTAGAAATTAATCAGATGAGGAGTATGGCAAAAATAAACCCAAAATAGTCAGTAATTTTGAATTATTGGAAAATGTTTCAAAAAGGTAATACTCTATACTTTTAACACAATACCTTTGGCTGACTACAGAAGACCGTAACTAAGGAAAATAAAACATTTCATCAGCAGAACCCTATAGGACTTTCAGTACCAGCTTTTCAGTAATACCCATACAGCTTCAAGCTGTGAGATACAGAACACCACACACCCCCCTCCGGCCCCGCTCAGTCTTGGGGAGCTGCAAACGCACAAATATCAAGGCCATAATTTGCTTGCTTTCTTTTCCTCGTCTGTTTCACCAGACATATCATATGAATAATGCTCCTGACCAGAACAGAAGCTGTGAAGATGATGGCTCCTAACCTCATGATTTTATGTAAAGCATATCACAGGAGTGCAAGAATAAAAATATAGGATTCAAAAGTTACTTTGCACTCTCTGCTCTAGAGCAGCCAAACAAAAGGGAATTTCAGATTTGACAATATAAATTAGGCCTGTCTGCCTGGAACAGTCACCCTCTATTACTGAGGATATTTCTCCCTATTAATCACCAGTCAGAAGCAGATACAATATATTGCGCCTTAAGCAGTACATCAGAAAACTATATTAACCAAACAAAACAATGCAGAAGCATGTAAGCAATGTGGAAGTCCAAATTCCTAGAATTACTGTTCTCAAAAACTATTCGAAATCGAGGCGAGCCAAAAGAAAAAAAAAAAAAAAGAATGGATACACTTTCCAAGTACTGAAAGGACTTGGGACACCACCAAGGTACTGGATTAGATGGTTCACTGGGGCACATTTCTGTATTTGAATCGTTGCTCTTAGGCACTATTTGCCTAGAGTAGCCCAGGAGGTAAAATTTAATAGCTTTCACCCTGGGCAACAGGAAAATAACAGTAAGTTGACCATGCAAATTACTGTGTCGATTTTAGCCTGCTCCTTCTAGTGCTTGTTCAAATCTCAAAAGTCACCTTATATTTTGACATTAAACAATTTTGCAGCCACAAGAAGAGCAGAAATATCAGTCAGATGACTGATATAATCGTATGGTTTTGTTAGGAAATAACTCATATTGTCATTTCCTGCTAACTTCTCCTCAGGTTAGAAAAAAGATTCTGTGTGAAGATGCTTATTTCACATTGCATAACTGTAGTTCAGTAGGACTGCAAAACAAAAATGATGTTTTTCAAAATTCATTATTAGGGTTCTGTATCAATGTATTGAAAAATTATCATAGTGACATATTAGTCTTTTTAAGTAGAATTAGCTGTTATGTTTAAAGAAGACATAGAAGTTGATGTTATAGGATGCTTCCCCTAATTTGTCCATCATTTTATTATCTGCTTTTCCTAAAGTAAGAGAGCACTTAAAATAGAAAACATGTAGAGTAAGATGTGCCATCACTAAACACAGGAGTTATATCCATTACCTCGATAAACCAAGGCTAGCTCAAACAACACTGTTCTTGCCTCTGAAATCAGTAATCAACATGCAAAATAACAACCTTCGAGAAGGTCAAAACCATATCACAGACCACTCATTACCCGGCCTGTGCAAGCTGGGTAGTGACTTTATATAGCTGTTGTGGTTTAACCCCAGCCGGCAACCAAGCACCACATAGCTGCTTGCTCACCCTCCCTGCCCCCGGTGGTATGAGGGAGAGAATCTGAAGAGCAAAAGTAAGAAAACTCATGGGTTGAGATAAGAACAGTTTAATGATTGAAATAAAATAAATAATAATAATAAACATAATAATAAAAATAAATTGTAACAAAAAGGAAAACATCAAAAAGAGGGAGAGAAACAAAACCCAGGAAAAATAAGTGATGCAACCGCTCACGACTCGCCGACCAACGCCCAGCCAGTCCCCGAGCAGCAATCGCTACCCCCGGCCAACTCCCCACAGTTTATATACTGAGCATGATGTCATATGGTATGGAATAACCCTTTGGCCAGTTTGGGTCAGCTATCGGGGCTGTGCTCCCCCCCAGCTTCTTGTGCACCTCCTCACTGGCGGAGCATGGCAAGCTGAAAAGTCCTTGACCTAGTGTAAGCACGACTTAGCAACAACTAAAACATCAGCGTGTTACCAACATTATTCTCATGCTAAATCCAAAACACAGCACTATACCTGCTACTAGGAGGAAAACTAACTCTATCCCAGCCGAAACCAGGAAAATAGCAAAGATGCCAGTTACAAAGCAAGATGTTTCAGCATCCTCAGCAAAATCATTACATTATTTTTAGCAGCTGGGTCCTGTCTCTTTCTGCTGAAATGGAAACTACAGAAACTATTAATCAAATGCAGGTGCATGCAGTAATTCAGAAGTGTTTTCATTTCAGAGCTTCAGCTCCTGCAAATAGAAAGTACAGTTAGATATTTACTGTTACAAGCTCAAGTTAAACCAGTTTAAACAGATGCTGAGAACTCCATGTCTCCATCTACATTTGAGCTATGGCTGGAAAGGCCAAACTTCCCAACCCAACATGCTACATACAAAAATTTCCACAGGGCAGGAAGCCAGGAGACTTGCCAAGGAAATGGGAAGCACTTGGAATGACTCAAAGAGGAGAAATGGCAGTGACACCCTGGGGCTAGGGTGTGCGTGCAGCTAAGTCCAGCGACAAGCTGGGCACGTCAGCTCCAGCATCTCTCCTCGTTCACCTCCTCCCACAGCTGGGAGCTCTGGGTTACACGGGGACCTGGCACCACAGCCTCAGCACAGTTGCAGGGCTATAGCAGCATGCAGCCCAGCATGCAAGCTGGATCTCCACTGCTTGCCAGCCACAATTTAGCTTCTTTGGGTTTTGTCCTGCGTGATCTTTTTTTTTTTTTTGCTTGCAAGCAAGGGAAAAGTTTTTAATAGCCTACGAACTTTGAAAATTACTGAAGTTGAAATGCCAGACTCCGAGTGACTCCAAAAGGCCTGACTTTCAGAATACCCTGCACACTGGGATCTATTAAAATGTTTTACACTGCAAATCATGCTCAGGTACTATTTGTTTTTAAAAATTTTATCCAGGCTCTATAGATTAACTCAACATTTTCATATTTCTGTGAATTGAAGTCAGCCCTTTAATGTAATTAAAACATTTCCTGCCAAAAGTATCCTCTAACTTCTAAGTCTCAAACTTGGGAGCCTCCCCAAGAATGGGAGCCTGAATTCTCAGGACACCAGGATCCAAGCAAGCCAGGTGGGCTATGCAACTAATGAACTATGGGAGGCATCCCTTTTTCCTACAGCTATTGCTCCGGACAGTCCATGCCTGTGCTGCCTTCACGTTCGTTCCACCACTTTCCTCTTTTGTTTCCTCCTTCATTAAAAAGCCCAGCAACCCTTTAATGATTTCAGAGAATAAAATTATTAACCCTAACATGCTTTCTGCTCAAGGAGTTTGTATGTTATACTCATTTACCCCACCATGCAACCGGCTTCCCCTGGTTAGACTATGAACTGGTGAAGGGCACTCCTATTACTCTAGGTTTGCGCAGGACCTTGCATACTTGTACCACAAATTTGAGCCTTTTAGTATTATTGTTGTAAATCCCAATCCGACTATCAGTAATTTAAATCTTCGTTGTAAAAATAAAACTGAGCAAATGGCAGATTCCTGAGTTGTTGGGAAAGTTTTGACTGTGATGCTTCCATAGCTTACAGAGAGTTTTCATTAGACTCGGGCCAAGAATTTTTAAGGGTTCTGCCAAAAGTAATTCCAGTTCTTACAGATTTGGTTCAATGCTCTATGGGCTTCAAATGCCATCTGTGTCACAGTTTTAGCTTCAGAGCCTACCTGGCCACAAGCTGATTGTGGTTGTTTTAGCTGAACACCAGGGATCAAGGGCTTAAATGGAAGCCGTTCTCTTGCGATGCTAAAAGTACTAAAATACTTCATTTTTGCAAAATCAGCAAAGTTAACAAGCTTCCTGGTTACTTTGACAAAGCCTTCTATTCCAATACCAGTAAAATTATTTTCCTAGTAACTGGGGTATCAGAATTAAAAGATTTTCACAAGCTTCCTTTGGAACGGGAATAATAAGTCTTCAGTAATCTGAAGCCTGCTATTATTATGGTCAGTGCACATGAACAAATTAATTTGGATTTGCTGAAAAGAGCAACAGTCATGCATGTTAATAATTTAGCTTATATAGAAGGTGGCACAAAACTCTAAAGAGATCTGGTCTCTAACAATTATTTACCCAAATCACTTGTCTGAGTTGTATTTCAGTATTTTGAACTACAAATGTTAAGCACAAAGTTGCAAAAATTTGTTTTAGTGACACCAAAATTTTTTTCCTTCTCCATGAAGTACTTGCAACACTTACACTATTTTTGTTTGAGCTTTCCATACGGGGGAAAAAAAGGGAAAAAAATACAGAGAAGAGCCAAATAATATTTTTTTCTAGATTTGGCTATTTCTGGTAAGAGATCAGATAAGAGAGGGTGATCTCACGTACCTGATGCTCACCATTTTTTTCATAAATTCAGTTAGACATTTAATTAAGCCAACTGTTAGTAATAATGTATGGCTGAATGAATGTAGAATCTGTAAGTTACACTGTTTCTCAAAAGTTCCTTTCAAAGGTAACAGCTTTGTGTGCCAGTTTATTTTCAGCAGTTTGCCATGGATTGTTTAATAACAGGTGGACGTGATTCCCGTGATATCCAAGGAAAGTTTGTTATCAGGAAATGCAAGTTACAGCCAATCATCCATAAAAAAGCCATATACTTTCAGCCAACCTGTTAACAAAAACTACATCAAAACACTGCTAGTAGCGAAACTGCTATTTGATCTCATGCATAATTAAAAGCGGTCCAGGGGAATACTCAAAGCACAAAATGAGTGTGGGAACTCAAAAAAGAAGCTGACAAGCGGCAAAAATGCAGTAATCTTGTATACATGCACTAGCAGATATGCATATATAGTAGGAGAACAAATCCACTCTTAAAGCGCTGTCATCAAATTAAAGGGGAGTTACAGTAACACCAAGCAGATCTAACAAAGTCATCCTGTGCTGGATTCTAAAATAAAACACTTTTCAAATACAATTTAAGATACCATTTAAAAATGCCCATTGAAGAATTCATAATTTTGTAATCAAACAAGACCGTATTAAGTCAGGTATTTTGAAAAAGTTTAACAGGCACAAATATTTTTAGATTCCCTTGGTAGTCTCAGCTCCCTACACTGCAGAAGGCTGCTCTACTGGGTTAACTACTAGTGTGCCTTGTGAGACTTGAAAATCTTTCAATACATATACCGCCCCTCCCTAAGCCAACGAATGCAACCCCAGCATTAACAATGCCTCAACCCACATCCTTTGGCAAGAGAAATGGGAATTCTCCCATGTCTCATCTTTATGTTCTATTACCAATTAAAAAGAAGTGGTGGAGGTTGAAGTATCTGCACATGATTCTTACATGCGCTTCCTCATTCCACGGATCCATTTCCACAGAGCACAGGCCATGATTAATCTAAAAGGCTTCCAACAGATCATTCTAAGGCATTGCAATAGCTCTGTTAACTGCAAGGCTCTCCACAGTGAATACCTCTTCTCATGGGTATACCTGACTAGCAGTATTAGTTGATTCTCCTTCTTATGTTTCTGAGAGACATGGCTCCTACTGACACCCCAGAAGCACCCATGTGGAAGCAAAAAATTTTATGAATCCCATTACAGCGCTTAATTACACAGGGCTTCACTTCTCTTTGCAAAAGCTGCATTGAGTTTAGGAATCTGACGTAGCCTTTCCATGGCAGCTGACAGGTGAAAAGAGTTATAGCTGTGCCCGTAAACACAAGCAAGCTTCTGGTGCTAATCCACCAGAACTGGGAAAGCCGCTTTGAGCTCTGGGTGAATGGGTTTGCCCTGAAACCATGTTTCAGTCTCAGGATAATTTTGTCAGAAGACTTCTGACCTCTCCCATCAGAAGCAGGCTGTCTGCTTCCTACTCAGCGGTGCCCTATCAGTCACTGCCTCTGCTCCTCTGCGCTCCATTGGAAGGCTTGGAGGAGTTGTTAGTCCCATCATGTGGAACAGTGCATCTCCCCAGCCAACATGGGCACCAACGAAACAGGGCAGGTCTTTGCCACACAGTAGACAGCCTCATCAAAAATTTAGGGGGATGTTCTGGACGCCAACAATCCCAGCTATTTCAGCTCTGGTTTATTCTTGTTCTTGGTCAATGGCCTGTTCTACAACATGAGCCTGGCTCCATAAGCAGGACCTAAGCACGGACAGCATCATCCCTCTCAGGCTTTAGGAGGAATATAGAGACACTGATCGAGTGTGCAGAGATGGCATTTGGAAAGGACATGGAAAACGGTGAGGTACTCAACGCCTTCTTCACCTTGGTCTTTACCGGTAAGATTTGCCTTCAGCAGTCGCAGGTCACCAAGCCCAGTGGGAAAGTCTGGAGCAAGAAAAATTTACCCTTGGTGGAGGAGGATCAATATTTAAATAAATTGGAAAAAACACAGGTTGATCAAACCTGATGGAATGCACCCAGGAGTGCTGAGGGAGCTGGCTGATGTCATTGCGAGTCCAATCTCAATTATCTTTGAAAGGTCATGGTGACTGAGAGAAGCTCCTGAGAACTGGAAGAAAGCAAATGTCCCTCCTACCTTTGAGAAGGGCAAGGATCCAGGGAACTACAGATCAGTCAGCCTCGCCTCCATCCCTGGGAAGTTGATGGTATCCTCCTGGATACCAGTTCCAAACATATTAAGGACAAGAAGGTGATTGTGAATAGTCAGCATTGATTTATGAAGAGGAAATCATGCCTGACCAACCTGACAGCCTTCTAAAATAAGATGACTAGGTTGGTGAATGGGAGGAGAGCACTGGATGTTGTTTATCTTGACTTTAGTAAGGCTTTGGATGCTCTCATAACATCCTCAGACAAGCTAAGAAGTGCAGGCTAAATAAATGGACAGTGAGGTGGATTGAAAACTTGCTGAACGGCTGGGCTCAGAGGGGTATGATCAGCTGTACAATGTCCAGCTGGAGGCTAGTCGCTCAGCAGTGTGTGCCTGGGTAAATACTGGGTACTGGGCCAGTACTGTTTAACATCTGGACAATAAGGCAGAGTGCACCCTCAGCACGTTTGCAGATGATACAAAATTTGGAGGAGGGATTGCTACACCAGGTAGTTGTGCTGCCATTCAGAGGGACCTCAACAGGCTGGACAAATGGGCCAACAGGAATGTCTTCAAGTTCAGAGGGAAATGCCAAGTCTTACAGCTATTAAGGAACAACCCCAGGCACCAGTACAGGTTGGGTACCGGCCAGTGGGAAAGCAGCTTTGCAGAAAAGGATCTGGAGGTCCTGGTGGACACCAAGTTGAACATGAGCCAGCAATGTGCCCTTGCAGCAAAGAAAGCCAACAACTCCCTGGGCTGCATTAGGAAGATCATTGCCAGCAGGTCAAGGAAGGTGATCCTTCCCCTCTATTTCATGCTGTTGAGATCACATCTGGGGTGCTGGGTCCAGTGCTGGGCTCCCCAGTACGAGAGACATGGAGCAAATCCAGTGCAGTGCTATGAAGATGATGAAGGGACCAGAGCATCTGTCATATGAGGAGAGGCTAACAGAGCTGAGATGTTCAGCCTGCAAATGAAAAGGCTGAGGGGGATCTTATCAATGTGTGTGAATACCTGACAGTGTTGGGGAAAGCCAGATACTTCTCAGTCATGCCCAGGAAAGGGACTAGGGGGATGGGAAATTGCATTTGAAAGTAATGAAAAGAATTTTTTTTTCCTGTGGCAGTGATTGAACACTGGAATTGGTTGCCCAGAGAGCTTGTGGAGTCTCCAACCCTGAAAACATTCCAAATCCAACTGGGTGCAGTCCTGAGAAACCAGCTTTATTTGACCCTGCTCTGAGCAGGGGGATTAGACAAGATGATCTCCAGAGGTCCCTTCCAACTTCACCCTTTCTATGACTCTGAGAAATTATTTAAACAGAGCTATTAAACCACCTTTTACAGAAGGAAACAGTACAAACTGGTGATTGCATTTTTCTAGGTTATTGCTGGCGTGTGGATTCAATCTCCTGATAATTAATTCATAGGTTCAGCAGCTGCTGACAATTTCTATATAACTATATGTTTTATTTTAAGTTAAAAATGCCAAGATTCTTCAATAAGCAGTTTTTAAATATATGTAGCATAAACAGAAATAAGTAACATGCAATTTAAAAATAGATTTGGCATCTTTACATCAATCTTCCTCCTTCCTTGTATGTGATCGCAACTAAAGATGTCTGCCTAGAAAAGATTACATCACCTTTGTAGATAAAGTGACTGCTCAAAAAGGGAAGCTTCCATGATAAATTATTTGTAGTATGAATGTCTTGAATCACTTCAAGCCTAACAAGAAGTACCTTCAGGAAACTGTTGCATTCACCGGGAGTGAATATGTACTGTCTGAAGCTCAGGTTTTCTTTTATGGCTGTATACAGCACCATTCTTCTGTCAATGCAGTCTCAGAATGAACCAGCTTTTGCTCTTTATCAACAGGATAGCTGTTCCATTTGCCACTCTGACAGTATTTCACACTGTATGTTTCAAAGCTGTGTGCAAGTAGATTACAATCCTACTCTTGCACATGACTATCCAAATGAGGTGACCAGACCTGTACCCCTGTCGCTGATCTCTAGCATTACCTATTTCAACAGTAAGAAAAAATATGATGTCCAGTGGAGGTCCACCAGGACGGAGGGGCTTCTCCTTGCAAAGCCGACCTGTGAAACTGGTTTGGGGCTGGCAAACTGTCTCCAAATCATAACAACAGTATCACTAGCTCTGAGATATCAGGTGAAAACTACTATACTAACCTTACGTTAAATATTGAGATCAGATACTCAGAAAGGCATTCAGATCTGGTCTAAGTCTCTGCCTGCCCTCCTATATGTTTCCTGAAGGGCAGGAAGGACGGGCAGTTAGGCCAGCAGTCTGGCTGCTTTCAAAGGACATTTGGGGCTGAATGTACTTAAGCTAACTTAAGCTAAGTTAGCTTAAGGTGCCTGAACTGTCTGAACTGGGAACAGAGTGTCCCTGGGTTCGCCTCTAAAGAAGGGATCAGAGACAGGACTTCCAGGAGCAATTCAGAAAAGCCAGTAAGATCTCTCTTTGATAACGGCTATTAATATTGACTATACAAGGAGGCTAAAGCAAATATGCTTCTAGTCTACACACTTCAGATAGGAGTATAAAGCTGGACAGGATGAATGTGGGCCTTGAAACTATACACATTATACTTAGCTGACAACAGCAGAATGCTGCAAGGAGCATATAAGACAAATATCACTAGAACAAAGTAACTGGTTTAATACTTGAGCATTATCTTAGCACACAAACTTCCAAGCAAAAACACAACACTGTTACACCAAAGAGACCTTGATATCCTCTACCACATTATCTGCGGTCTGTGAAACAGTGAGGAATACTTGCAAACTTGCTCTTTTGACATTTTTCTAGAAATAGATGAACAATCAGCATACTGCTTTTCACACAGCATCCCTCTTGTACAGTGTGGTAATATCCACCCAAATACAGAAGAATGAAAACAATTGTATTTCTCACCTCTCAAATGGACCAGATAATACAGAATTCAGATCAGTCTGTGTTTTTCATTAAACTGGACATGTTTACAAGTCAGATGAAAGCAATACTTGTTCAAATGACCTCCTTTCCTCTGTTTGGAAGATTTATTGAAGGCAATATAGAACAGCAACAATAGTCAATCATAGGTGGCAGACTGCCCTTTTATTAGGCATACTGAAGCCAATTAATCTAAGCACACTTTCTCCCTTTTACCTCCTGGAGTCAGGTACGGTTAGAATGCATTTTAAAATGCTGCAGCAATAAATAAAGGTGCTGAAACTATTCATTTGAACTTTGAGAAATTATTTACAGGCACTTGAGATGCTAAGTATTAACATTCTACATACTCTGCTGGGCAACGTAATTTGACTAGATCCAAGACTTAAAACATAAAGTTCTAAAACAAAGCTTTGTGGTACTGCCATCCTCAGGGGTAGCAGGAAGAGAAAGGAACGCCTGCAAAAGGAGGTAAAAGCAGTAAGAACACCAAAACCTGCCTTAACACTGAGTCAGAACACTGAGTTAATCAGAAGTCTTCAAATAAGGTTGCAAGGGAAGGTGGGCTACTGAACCAGTCACACATTTACAGCACAGATGTAATCAATTACTGGAATTTATTTCTAGATGTCAGATTATCTGCCATTTATAGGAGATACCAAAGGCCATTTGAGGTGAAAAGCAAGGCTATAATAATCTTATTAATTATGAAACATCAAAACCCAAGATGTCTTAATTCATGTTCTCATTTTTGCAGTCCATGTGCTTCTAATTAGAACTGCTGTAATATATTCACTTGGGAGGCATATAAGAAAAGTGAGTAATGTTTTAGTAGCAGCTTCCTCTTTCAGGGCACACACTTAAATAACCCTTTTTTCTTGGATTACCTCAAACATCCTCCTTGGATTACCTTCATCATAAATTCAATTATAATCTTACCAGTTTCACAGCTGGGCCCAGTGAAGCCTTGTGGGCAGGCACACACATTGGAAGCAATACAGGCTCCTCCGTTCCTACATCCATCTTTGCAAAAGGCTGCAAAATGCAAAATCACAGTATAAGGTTAAGAAAGAATTAACATAACTGCACTCAGCAACCACGCAGGTGGCCACAGGCCACTGTCAGGCTGGCACAAAACACAGTCCCTGTGGCAGGGAGTGCAGAGGCTACCTCCTCCAAAAGATAGAGGTCACGAAGAGATGGTTTATGGTCCCCCTGCCTCACTGGCCAGCTGGGCTGACAAGCTACAGAAGGAGATTAGAGTAAATCATCTGAAGACAACAGCTCACATATGTGCTCCTTTGCATGCACTGGGAAGCAGTGAAAAGCAGGATCTTCCCCAGGAACAGACTCTTCCTAGGGCAGTGCTGGTCTGCTCTGCTGCCCAAATAAAGGTCTGGGCATAATAGGCACAACTGAACACTAAATTGCCCGGCTACCTTATTCCTTGATTAAGCAATTAGATTGAAACAATAAAAATAGTAATTTTTTCTCAAGGGGTTCTGAAGAACTTAAAACCTTTTACCATTTACAGTTTGAAGTCGATCCCTAGATTTGTTCTTTGGCACGCTGCAACATGAGAAGCCGTGCTCACGCATTTAGGTGCAGCATTCTCCAGACAGAGTTGTGAACAGGTGTATGCATTAAAGAGTCCATTCTGCAGACACAGAAACGCAACCAGCTCTGATAGAAAACATGGCAGCTGTTAATTGCTCTGATTGTATCCGCAATATGGAATCAGAAATGCCCTGCTCACAAGAAACTGTAGGTGAAACTAGGCAGATGGAGGTTATCACGTACGTAAAGAGCTTCTCCGGGGCACCGGTCAAGCCCTGCGCTTGTAACCAGCCACCAGAGATGCCAGGCTTCAGTTTGCAGCTGCTTAGTGTAAGCACCACTGATGAGGTCTTAAGGCTCATCTGAGAGAGAACATGAGTGTTATCGATTTGAGCTTTCCAGCTCTCGGTTTCCAGGCACCAGCCTTGTGGTGTGAGACCCCCAGCACTGACACATCTAAGCTTCCTGGTGCAGGACGACACGGTGCACAGGAACACAGCTGGCAGCAGAGTGCGTGAAAAGCTGCCAAAGCCATGGGGACAAGAGGTGCATCCAGGTCTCTCTGAAGGACGCTGGCATCCAAGCAGGGCTGCAGAGAAGTACGTTTCTCCGATTGGCATACACAGGCTCAGAGTCTTCTCCTGTATACTGTCTTTTCAGTATTGAAAAGGGAGGGAGGGATGAACTTTTCTTTCACAGTGGGGCCAGGTCTGAAACATCAGACCTGCAGTCAGAGCTCTTATTCAGGGAACAGAAGAGCCGAATGCAGTGCTCTAGGGTTATGCACCTTCTCGTTGACCCAAAGAAATCTTAATTACTTTTTTGGAAGCTGGCACACCCCCAGCAGATAGATTGGGGAATACTCCCAAGCACAGCACAGCACAGGAGTGAGCTGTGCAGACAGAGCTCTCTTCTGAGAGGAGCGGCTCTGGCCTTGAACCTCCTCAGGCTAAGACTTTTTTCCCATTCCCCAGAGGAGGGAGCCCAGCGTAAAAGGGTACATTTGCTGACATCTCTCCCTCTACCCATGTGTTTGACTGGAAGCAGACTAGGCTGCCGTGTTTTACAAAGAGCTCGTTTATGTTAGGATTATTTAGAAAAATCGTACTGTGACTCAGGTGAAGGAATAACTAGTGCTAAGATCTTAATCAGGCTTAGCAATTAAAGAAATTCTGGGTTGCTTAGCCTTGATAATACACAACAGCAGAATGTACCTATGGAATACTACCAGTGTTAACTCCGGCCCCTTAGATTCTGACACCTAACAGATCAAGAGGACTGAGGCACAATTTCAAGGAACACTGGATATGTTATTGCTGCAGCTAGACCACATCTCGCATCTGAGCCAGTTCCTCTACAGCTACACTACTTTTATTTTCAAGCATCTGCTAAATCCTATGCTTCGAGCCTGAGGACTTCCAAGGATTTGGGCCCAAGTATAAAGTATCATCTCCTCTGACGTGAAATGCAATGGAAATAAAAGCAGCATTGTACCTCTAGGAAAGCATCTTTCTAAGATTAGTAATATAACTTCTAATGGTTACCAGTGAATGAGAATGTTAGAAAACAAGCCACCACCTCATGTGTAGCAAAGGTTCTGTGCGTGCATGTCTATTGCTTTTCTCATTTACAATAAAAAGACACAGCATACCATACAACTCTCAGTTCATCAAAGCAAAATAGCAAGTGATTGACCGTGGACAATGTAGATCTGACAATGTTTTCACAGCTGTAACTTTGTTGGTAACTGTGGGCTTTCTTGAATGGTGGAGCCTGTATAGAAACTGTTAACTTCAGACAGAAACAAAACATAATTACTTCAAATTTTAGAGCATACTAGCTTATGCATGCATTGTCCTCAAATTACTGTGAACTCTGCCATATGCAAAGTCAGTGTATATCTGCCTATGAAGATCCTCTTATAGGTGCAGGACCTGAATGCCTAGCCTAGCATTTTGTCTGTCTTCAAGGTACGTGAACAGATTTGCATCAACTATGACAAAGCATCTCATCCAGTTCAAAGACTGCTGTACCCCTGGGTTTTCAGCAGCTTACCTTTGCAGATGGTACCATTTCCTGTGTAACCCGGCTTGCAGACACAGTTGTGCCCACCCACGGTGTTGAAACAGAGCGCGTTTTCATCACAGTTGTGCTGGTTTGTTATACATTCATCATGCTCTGAAAAGGGAAACAAGAATTGGATGGTCCTGAATTTTTAAAACACAACAGAATAAAAGCTTTGTATAGGTTTCCACATTAAAAAGAGATAAACGTGGCAGTAGTTACTGACAATAGGGCTATGTGAACATGTAACCGTGGAATAGCCAGGGTATATATTTTTAGCACATACTAGTATGTGATAACTGTGCTGCAGCATAACTCCAGTTTCATTAACAGGGAGCCACCATCGTTATACTTTCCATGTGGGCTACAGTGTTCTCGTTAACATTTGCCAAAGAGCTGGCTAACATATTGAAAATCCATATGCTAGTTCTACTGTATAATTTATTCATGCAGGTTTATCTTATGCAGGATTCATTGGGTTTCCTTCACAAAGCTGACTCATGGTGCGAGACACATGCTCCAAACTGCAAAAGATACGGTTAGCAGAAGGCAGGACTTCAAAACGTAGTCCGTGTTTTCCTCCCCTTCAGTGGGTACGCAGCATTTTATTTAGATGAAGTAAGTAACCCAAAAACAAAGGACCACCTGCTGTTCAAGGGGCTTTCAGCATTGTGTGTCCTAGCACCGGAGTGCGACGGATGAGACTCCTCAGTCTGGTGACCAGGCTTAGACATACTGGGAAATGCACCTTTTGGGAATAAATGAAAAGTCTGGACAATATGATTTTGTGTTAACTTGCAATGTACCGTTTAATCTGAAACAAAAGAGTATTGTACAAGTATTCAGGTTACTGAGCATTTTAATGTTTTAGTTTGTCATTTTTAAGAAATGGAAAATGCAATTTCAAAATAAGATGCTCTAAAGTGTCATTTCAAAATGCTACATGAAATGCTCTACTGTTTTCAAAATGCGGTCTCTTAGTCTGGAGGCATCAAAATGAAATGTTTCCATCTTCTGGAAATATTCCTTGCATTTTCTTTAAATCAACAATATTCATCTATCCATAAATAATTTCAGACCCCTGAAATTTTAATTTCAGGAAAACCAACTATTCGGGGAACATAAAGGCACCTAATTTCAATCAGCACACATGGACTAACCTGCATGTGAGTTTTTTATAGCCATCATTCTGCCCAGGTTTTAGCAGATTTTATTAGTGCACCTTATGCCAGTTCTGGCTATCTGACACAGGTCTTAAATCTGGAATCGAATGCTCTTTCTTCCCCAGTTTTGGGTATGTCATACTGCTCTGAATCTTCCCCTTTATAAATAAAGAGCTGAAGTATGCACATACCCCACAGACTTGTCAGGAAAATTAATTTCTTAACATTTGCAAATCACTATGGAAATGCTCAACTTGCTATTTCAATACTGGCCATAAACTGTAGGAGTATAAAACTGGCAGAATGGCACATGCCTAATCCATCAGTAGATGTGAATTGTCCTCTAGTCATGGCACATACCTGTTGTTTAAAAGGGGGAAAAAAATCCACCACAATGTAACTAATCAATTTTAAACACTACAAAGGTTTAGACTTCTTTTTTTTTTTGGTGAGTTTGTTGTTGTTGTTGTTGAGTGTTTATTTGTTCCGTTTTTAATAACACTAACCTAATATCCCTCTTCTAAACAAGGACTTATGTGTCTCATATCACCAACACCACCCTCCTCTACCCTCAGCACCGAGGCACCAGCACTTACTGAGCTGAGTACCTCACTGGATGCAGCAGAGCACAGGCTGCAGGCCCCTGCCCTGAAGCACGAGATTTAATTACTTTGTTCTTAGCATGAATAACTGAAGTTGTTATTGTTCACCAAATGATCCAGCCCCTCTAAAATGCAGTTACAATATTTGACTCTGGCCCCCTAACACAGTGAAATCTCTTGTGCTGGCTGAAACAGTATTTATGCTAGATCAGTCCATAAAATAAAAGAAAAATAATGACCATGCAAATTAGGTAAAAAGTGTTATCTGTACTGTCATAATATCCTGACTTTCTTAGTTTGTGTTAATATTATATTATTTAAATATGGTATGCCATTTAAATATTACATATAGATTATTTTCTCATTTTTACAGGTTCTGGATAACACACAACAGGAAAATAACTATGGAAATGTGCGAAACATTATGCACTCAGCAGGCCAAAATATCTTGCCATACCATACCATACCATTATCTTGGTATCTCAGGAGGTAGGGTCTATACAACAATACATCACACTGTTAAACTTAGTTCAAATCACTGAATTTGACAAATTAAGTATCATCCTCAATGACGAAGTGTAGCCATCCACCCCATGCCTCAGGAATGCAAAAACCTCCCTGGCACATATGGCAGCTCTTTACTATGGATAAGAGTATATTAGAGGAAAGCAGGTGATCACAGACTGTCACACTAAGAGGAACGGCTCTACACGCATGGCTGGAGCAGCTCTGAAAGCCCATCGAGGCACCCACAGGCAGGGCAAGCACTGTGGCCTCTATGCCAAGCAAACTTGCTATTGATATTCCAGTACAAGGTATTAACTGTATTTATAACACCATCTTGCCGTACCGGGGCCTTGAAAACCATTTGTACAGATGTATGTCCTTCATCTAAAAAGATGACTGTCACACTTGAGTGTGCCTTCCTAACATTTACTCTCTGGGCTAAGAAAAACTACTGAGTCTTTTAAGATGGATTTTTCTTAAAGCATGCAATATCAATAAAATTAACTTTCTGTCAGCTAAGTAAGGGAGCCTGTGTTCAAAGATAATATGCCTGGTTTCCTACTTTTGCCGTAAGAAACTTCAGTGTTTCATATCCTCCTGCAAGAAAGTTCATGGAGGATGCTTGCTAACATTTCAGGAGGAGGGTCCAGCACATAACCAAAACTGTAACAAAACAGCCATCACTTCTACTTCTGTGGTTATCTGCTCAAACTTGAGGTCTATTTTTATTGAAATCAAATATTAGCGACTCGTGAAAAATTCATGAGTCTGATAAATGATTCTTGGATTGAAGTTTACACGTCATTTTTTTAGGAGGAAAATGTCTCAGAGTAAGAGGAAATTTTGTGATTCAGTTAAAGGAACAGAGATTTTAAAACGATAGGAACGGAAAAAATCAGGATGTTTTACAATCCATCTAGATTTGTTGCTCTGTATCATCTGAGCTTAGCTTCAATAACACACTTAAAACCATTTAAACATAGTACTTCATATTCCTTCTTACAGTGGCACCTAACAGAGTAGTCAGCCTACGCTTCAGGACTGGCTTTTTTATGGACTGATCACAAATGGTTAAACTACACCCGAAAAAATCCTGTACATAAAGCATCTTGCTACATTAACTCTTCCAGCACACGGCACACTATCCACACCAATTTAAACAGACCATCAGAAACGGCGTCTTCCAGAATTCTCTACTAATAACAAGGCAGACTGTCCAGCTTTATTAAAGATAGAAATACTTATTTGTAATAAAAAGGGTGGTGGTCTGTTGATAATTCTTCATTAATTCATGCTTATTGCTTTGGTTTCTTTTTTTAATCAAACACTTGGAAAGTCACCTTAAATAAGGAGGGCATTGCAGAGACTGAGTTCAGCAATCCTAAATATCAAACCAGGAACTGTACAAGCAGACAGGGTTGTGCATTACAAAGAACCAAAAAAGAAATTTTTAAAAGGATCATTTAAAGAGAACCATTAATATAGTTTTTAAGTTCAAAAACCAGTATAGAAACATTATTTGCATTATTTAGACATTTCAGTAGTGCCCAAATATGTCTCTGATGCTGCAAGAAGCAACACTGAGACCATTTATTTCAAGCATCTTTAGAAATCGTGTGACATGTTTAATGAAAGTCCTGTACTTATTTCACTGCACACCATAATGGTGATGGGGACAAGCCAGGTACAACAGTATTACAGAGGCAAGGAAATAAAAATTACTTTTGCAAAGAGATTTTAATGATTAACACACCTGAATTTGCATAAACATACTGTATAAAGACCAAATGCACTGGTTTCAATGATTACTTCTAAAGCTTTATTATCTAACATATCTAAATTCCATTTAGCACTGTTCCGGACTCTATGCTCAACAGTGTAAAAATTCATAAAATCTTTGTTCTGAGTGAGAATCAACCAAAGTTTTAAATACAGTATTTATACTGACTGAAGTATCTCTGGAATGAGGTCTTTCTAGATAGAAAAAAAAATTCAATTCAACTTTGCTATTGCTCCACAGTAATAACAATAGCAACAGTAAGTGCATATGACTGTTCCATTAAACAGTCGTTATGACACAGATGACTTAGAGATGCAAAAAATTATTTGACGATGCAATTAATTCACTTATGCGCATGTGGGTGTGCAGCAAATAGACTATATACACACACAAATACACATACACATATATCACACAAATACATATACACATATGTACATGCATATATACACATACAGTAAAGGTGATGTACTTTATTTTACTTTGGTTCATTTTGAAATAGTACTCTAGAACATTCCACATGGTTTGCTTGACAAAAATGTTGTTACTTCAGGATATCTAGGGTGAAGTACTGCATCCTAGTACTGCACCCGGTACATCCTAGAGACTGCTGGTATAAAGTGATCAGGACCCACTAGATCCTGTGATGTATGACAATGCAATGACAGCTGGGGGATCTGTCTTACCAAGTTTATTATCTGCGCAGAGATTCTTGCAGAGCTTAGTAAAATTTAACATACTGTCTACAAGGTGTGTCACCTATCTCCTCCTCCTCCTTTTATTTTCCTAGCACTATGCAACATCAGTCCCTATCCTTCCTACTGTGTAGTACGTGTTTAAAAATAAACAAAAAATCTGTACGGCATTTCCTACTTGCATACTGCAAGCCCTCCCAGTATTTGCCTTGCGTGTCCAAATTCTGCAAATGTCTAAGAAAAAAAATAAACAACAAACCAAGTCCAATCCAGCAGCAAAAAGGGATGATGACTGAGTTGCATCACTTACTTATGGCTAAAGAATATTATGCTGGCAGTTTTCCTGAACCACCCATTACCAACATTGGAAAATAAGAGCTGATATCACACTTAAGGCACAGAAATGCATAAAAGTTCTCAAATACATAAATAAAATACACCCCTCCAATTGTAATCTTGTAACACCATGCAACATATAGTCATTTCTGAGTGAGGAAATTGTGGACCAGGATTAAATTAAAATAATCTAAATAAAGAGAATATATTAGGTATTTTCTCCTTTCAATGCCTCTGAATTCTTGAACTCATATTACTTTCAGCCTCCTGTCTCCTTCCCATTGATTTGGTATAGATCTATAGAGCCTTGGTGACCAGCTGGCAATCTGACATGACAGTGACAACAGTCACAGCAGTGACAACAGATAAGAGTTACATAAATTATCAATAGGCAACACACTTAAATGCCCACTTACAGTTTATCTTAATTACAAGCTTTTTTCCCCTCATATAGTTCATGTACAAGACAAAAATTAGTAGCAATTATATGGGTAGTTTGGAAGACTTATTCCATTGAGATCATTTGGGAAATGACAGATGGTTAATTTCTTTAAGACTTCATATTAACTAGCTTAAACTCTAATTGGCAGGGTTACTTAAAGTCTCAGTACATGCACACTATTTTCAAAGAGCAAATGCTGTAAATTTATTGATGATTATGCTATGTTTTCATACATTTATGTTAAATTTTTGTATTGATTTTCTCCAATTCAAGTATGCCCCAATTTGTTTTTCTATAGATATTCCCTAATTCAAATGCAAAATGGAACCCATGCTTTAATTACGCATAGAGTTATCATCACACAGTTTACCCTTAGTTAACGCTGAAGTCATTCATCATTAATTAATGACCACCAGCAGCTGTCCTCAGATCAAAGCTGGGGATATGAAAAGCCAGGTCTCCCTACAATAGTCTATTCACTGCTAATTCTCCTACTTGATTGATTTTCACCTTCATCCACTCCCATATATCCATGCTGCTCTTGGTCCTCATTTTCTAATTCTTTCTTCAGTGCAGCCATAAACAACAATTTCTGTAGATGTATGTCCAGAATTTTCCTACTTTTTTCTCTTAATTATGTTGATAATAAAAATAGCTCTGACATGTGCATGTTCTATTTTCAAGGTCTGTTCAGAGACCATCCTGCTTTCTGAAATGCTGTTTCTGTCTGTAATTACTTAGTCCATTGTTATTCTTCAGGGAGAACAGCTGCCATTGTCTCATCCAGATGTCTACTTCTCTCTTTTATCTATTAGCTTATTTACTTATTCTATATTTGGTTTTAATATGATAAAAAAGGAAAAACAAGAAAACTATAATGAAACCTTAGGAAGAAAATCCACGTGGGGATTCAGCCAAAATCCAGTGTTCCTTTTCATATCCATTATGAGAAAGCTCCAGGACTGTATCATAGTTATACTACTAGGAAGATATAATGGGGAACCTATATTAATGGCAATTATTGATGAAGGATTAAAAGCAGCTGAAAAACACTTGCTCAAGAGATGGCATTACTAAGAACACACACCCATTCTCCTTGCATCTGCCTGTGAAGCTAGGAAGGCTTTGGAGAAAGCTCCAAGGTGGCTGTGGCTCTGATGAGACTTGAGACAGGCATGGACTGAGCTGGACTTCTGAAACTGGTGTAAGTTCTTTCACAAAAAGATCCTGACACTGAATGTGATGATGAAATCCATCCCTAAAATACCTCCCACTTCCAATCATTAAGTTCTTTTCTCTCTAGGAGAACCAAAACTTTTAATGTGTGCCCTGTTCTTTATCAATGTGGAGAACACAAGAAAGATCCTTGGACCAAAAAAACCCTAGAGAAATACTGCAATATAGGCAAATATAACTTCCAAAAATATGGACATTCTAATTCTAGTACACACTAGTTTTTTGAAAACATATTCTAGGAAGATTTTCAGTTTTATGTTTTATTTCACAACAGATTTTCATCTAAAGAAAACTTTCACACATCAAAGCCTGCAAGAGGCATATACTTTTTTCCCTACCCTCCTACTTCGAATTTAAGACGTTCTTTGCGCAAAATCTCTTTTCTTTATTTTTTGGTTATTCCTGTTCTGGGTTTTCCTCCTAGATTGAAGGAATACATAACTCTTAGCTGTAAGTCCATTTGAATTGACCACTAGTAATCCCAAATTCTGTAGCTCTAATAATGTATTTTATGGCTCTACACAGGGCATACTCTCCCCCCAGGACTCAGCTTGAAAAGCCTAACACGAGTTGAACGTCGACCAGTCCACCCTTCCTGTGCTATCTGCACACCAAGAAGTCCATGCCAAGATCTCCTGAAACTCAGGGAACACAAAGACATTCCTGGTCTCAGCCACAACGGACAAGTTGATGGGTAAAATACATATTTCAAGGCAGGCCTACCATTAGTCCCTCCATCTTCCTCCACAGTTCTTGAGCAAATCATTTAAACCTTCTTAAACCCACCTAAGTTTCATCATCTTCAAAATGTGTGCTACTGTGATTTCTGATCTCATGGAACAAGACATATTTTTGCAAAATACACTCCTCTCGTGGAGGCTTCTATTGTAATATTAATCAGTGTTAGTTCATGCAACATCCTGTGAATTTTTACACTTTTCAACCAGTTAGGCAGAGGAATATATACTGAATTTTGAATTGAATATTGAATATTGAAGAATATTGAGTATGACAGCTGAAGTTAGATAAGCTTTAATTTACCTCCACTTTCCTTCATGTCTGCCATTTTCTATATTCCTTCTTGAACAGAAAAGGAAGGATTTTCTAAAGCACTTAGCATAGGCCTAACTGTTTTCCCTAAAGGAAAATCTGTAACTCCCACTGATTTCAATGGCACAACTGTAATGCAAATGCAAAATGATTTTGAAAATCCCACCTTAAGAGATTTCAGTCTAGACATGAGGTCTGTGACCTTGTCACCCACTTCTTTCTTGCCTTAATTAAAACTGATCTCTTAATATCTTGTCTCTTTTACCATTGACATTTTAAAATAAGGTTTCTATCTTTTAAAAGGTACTTCATCATTTAGACTTTCTCCATNTTTTTTTTTTTTTTTTTTTTTTTTTTAATCTAGCCAGATGCATTATTTGTTCCTAGGTAAATCTTTTTAAATTCCAACTTGTATTGTGCATGAAACCTCCCAGGCATTTATGATAAACTGACGCTTTCAAAATCTTCTATTATGTTGTCAAAAGTGACAATGATAGCAAATTCTGCATCTATAGTAGTGCTCCCTACTTTATTACTAGTAGAATAGCCAGAGTAGAGCTGTAAATATTCTACTCCAATTTCCTCAGCCAACTGAAAAATGTTTATTTTACTTCTTCTCCTAATGTCAACCCTTTTAATTTACTGTTTCCTTACTAAAAGGCTCCATGTTATACAAGTCTGCCACCAGCAACAGATACACGTATTGGATACTTGGCCTCCATCCTACACATATTTCTGTTATACAAAGAAAGCAGAAAAGAGGCTCTGCGACTGCTGCTGAGGCTCCTAACTTGCCGCCTGTTCTGGTATTTCACTAGTAACAACTTACAGACCACCTACAGAACCAGAGGGCTCCACAAAAACACCTCTGGGCAACGCTGTTTTTCAGCACGGAGATAAGAGAAGGATGGATATACAAGGGGACAGGAGAAAGATGTCTCAGCAATCAAGTACTGGCCAAAGTTGGTTTAATAAATTATAGACATACTCAAGACTCTCTGGAGACAGGTGGTACCTCTCTTCTATTCTTTTTGGGGCAGCATCGTGACCAGAGTTTGCCAGCTCATTATTCTCGGGGCTTCTGGGGAAATTACAGCTACAATATACAGCACCATCATCAAGGACAGTGCTTGCCAGGTGAAGAAAATGAGAGGCATCACAGTGGTGGATGAAATGCTGCTGTTGCTTTGATCCTGCTCTTGTCCACAGGAATCTGGAGCAACTTACCTAACCATAAATATTAGGGAACAAATGTTATTTCTGTCCTCTTATGCAGCAGGGAGATTTCTTAATGCATTAGATGGTTCCTCTTATTTCCCTGGCGGTACTGTGACACAGGCACTCAGATGACTCACTGGATATTGAGTAGGACAGTACTATTTTTGATAAAACAACTGCAGTGCTTGAGCTCTATGGGGAGAGGAGGCCTTCCTTCAGTGTTGCTCACCTGATTTTGAAGAGGGTTCTCTACTTGAAAACGGGGACAGAGATACGCTTCAGTGATGGTAAAGCACAACAATATTAGAATCATAGAATCATAGAATCATTGGGTTGGAAAAGACCTCTAAGATCATCAAGTCCAACCATCAACTAACACCACCATGACTCCTAAACTAGACCCTGGAGTGCCACGTCTACACCTTTTTTGAACGCCTCCAGGGTAGACGACTCCACCACCTCTCTGGGCAGCCTGTTCCAATGCCTAACCACTCTTTCAGTAAAGAAATTCTTCCTAATGTCCAATCTAAACCTCCCCTGACGCAACTTGAAGCCATTTCCTCTCGTCCTATCGCTAGTTTCGTGGGAGAAGAGTCCAGCACCCGCTTCCCTACAACCTCCCTTCAGGTAGTTGTAGAGAGCGATAAGGTCTCCCCTCAGCCTCCTCTTCTCCAGACTAAACAACCCCAGTTCTCTCAGCCGCTCCTCATAAGACTTGTTTTCTAGTCCCTTCACCAGCCTCGTTGCCCTTCTCTGGACACGCTCCAGCACCTCAATGTCCTTCTTGTACTGAGGGGCCCAAAACTGAACACAGTACTCGAGGTGCGGCCTCACCAGTGCCGAGTACAGGGGCACGATCACTTCCTTACTCCTGCTGGTCACACTATTCCTGATACAACCCAGGATGCTGTTGGCTTTCTTGGCCACCTGGGCACACTGCCGGCTCATGTTCAGCCGGCTGTCGACCAGCACCCCCAGGTCCTTTTCTGCCGGGCAGCTCTCCAGCCACTCTTCCCCAAGCCTGTAGCGTTGCATGGGGTTGTTGTGACCCAAGTGCAGGACCCGGCACTTGGCCTTGTTGAACCTCATACAGTTGGCCTCGGCCCATCGATCCAGCCTATCCAGATCCCTCTGCAGGGCCTTCCTTCCCTCGAGCAGATCGACACTCCCACCCAGCTTGGTATCATCTGCAAACTTGCTGAGGGTGCACTCAATCCCCTCATCCAGATCATTGATGAAAACGTTGAACAAAACCGGCCCCAGAACCGAGCCCTGGGGAACACCGCTCGTGACTGGCCGCCAACTAGATTTCACTCCATTCACCACCACTCTCTGGGCTCGGCCATCCAGCCAGTTTTTGACCCAGCAAAGTGTATGCCCATCCAAGCCGTGAGCTGCCAACTTCTCCATGAGAATGCCGTGGGAGACCATGTCAAAGGCCTTACTAAAGTCCAGGTAGACAATATCCACAGCCTTGCCCTCATCTACTAGGCGGGTCACCCGGTCATAGAAGGAGATCAGGTTGGTCAGGCAGGACCTGCCTTTCATGAAGCCATTGATGCTTTGCCCTTTGGTCAGCCTTGATACCATCTCTAGTGATGCTCCCGATTTTCCCTAGGGCACATCCTCCCGGGCAGTTTACGGAGGCGCACCAAAACAGCACAGCAAATGTATCCTTCACAAACACTGCACCTAAGCTGCCTTCCCTGGAAACAAAATCACTTGGGGAGAATGGTGGAGCCAGTTCTCACCATAGCACAGTGTCAGGGAAAAGCTAACACACATAGCCAGCCTTGGAAGCCAGGAAGTGCTCCCGGCTTCTGCAGTTCAGACATAGCCCTTGATGCCAGGAGATACCCCGCAGAGCAGTCTACACTGCTTCGAACAAAAACCAGCACAGCATAGTAATGGAGATGCAATGAAACTAGCTTTCATCTTCCTTTTCCCCCTTGCAATGGTATGAAACTTGTCACTGGCTAACTTACTTGTTTCATGGGTAGATTTTCTAGCCCACACCATGCTTTTGTTGACACAGTTCAACTGCTAGTGCCAATCAAGCTTACAAATAATTATTTCTGTACTTACATATATGGATACTTATGTGCATTTTATATTGATAAATATTTGCATAAGCACATCTTAGCAAACTTTACATATTTGAAAAACTCCGCCATCAAATCTGCTGTCCTATTTAAGAACACCATGAATTGCTCTAACAAGCAGAACCACAGATGACACTAAGTCTTCAGTACCGTTCAGATCTCAAATACTCAAAATATGAATTTAGAATCAAACCACAGAGTTAAGAAAAAAGCAAATCTTGACCAGATATTCCATTTTCCTAATACTACCGTCATCCCCGGATGACTTCACCTTTGTAATCCTACTTCCTTTACATGCCTCGTCTTCGGAAAAGTTAGGATTTAAGCTGAGATGCTGTGAACAACTTTGGAGGACTTCAAACTAATATGAGGCCCACTCCATGGAAGGTGTACTAAGTGAAGAAACACAGGGTATTCAAAGCAGGTTGCAATATTCATTCAGGCTACCACCAACCACAATCTCTATTTACCTCTCAAACATTAAAATGATGTAGACAGAAGTTAAGTTGAATTCTACATCCATTTCCACCTTCTGAAGAGTTAGGAACAAGGTAATAAATTCTTCTTACCAAGCACGTGCGCACTCCAAACTTATTAAAAACACAGAAAAATAATTAAGAGATTACTCTTGATGGACCCCCACCTTTCCAGAAATCAATCCTCTTATCTTGAAAAGAACTGGTCATTTATGCTCACTTTGAAGAGTATGAAACCTTTATCTTCTTTTTTTTAAATGCACCATCATTAAAAGATTCTACTACAGGCTTCCATACCCCAAACATCAAAGTTAACACTTTGTGACAGCTGGTATGTTCCAAACTCATCACATTTAGTGGTCTGTAACAGGGTAAATGACGCAATTACCTGCTGTAACTACGGTTACTGACAATATATTTTCCCTGGTGATTGGTCTGTGTGACTCAGAGCTGCTTATCTTTGTCAGCCCAGTCCAAATCTCCATCTCCATGTGACTTGGACATTAACTTAGGAAGTATTTACAAATTAGTTTCAATATCTGCCAAGACAGATATTTGGGATAGTATAAATTCATCTTTTATTGCATGATTAAACAGTCTACCATGCTAATATTATTTTGCATTAGAAAATAAGTATTCACAATTAAATTCTGCTCCCCATTTAAATCAAATGCTCATTTCTTTTATTAATATATTGGAAGGGAAACACACTGCAACAGGTAAATAAAATGAAGGAATAAAACGCAAATAAATAAGTACATTGACATTTTCACAAAAATGCTGATTCCCAAAACAAAACATGAGGTAAAAAAATTACGTGATAAAGCATTAAGATACTTAATTCTCATTGCCGCCTTGTAACAATTTTGAAGAACACCCACAGAAGACAACAGTGACCTTTGATTTAGAGCAACGTGAGTTACAGGCTAATCAAGCTAGCTGACTGCAAGCGTTTCCCTGGAATACCTTTCACTTTCAAAACATAAAATAGATACAATTCCTTGCACCATTTCTCCTAAGAATATACTTAAGATGATGTGAAAAGATTGCAGCATACAATGACAGTAGGAAACAGATACAGTCTTTTTAAGATGATTTGGAAGCTTGTCAGACAGAAAAAAATACTCCTACAAAAACTCCTACAAACCACTTAGGTAGAGCAGCCTCCTATTTTATTGCTAAGCTTGTTGACAGAGCTCTTGGTTCTCAAGAGAAACATTGAGATTTTCAAAGTTTTTTGTTATTTGATGGGGAGGGCCTCAATTTTTGCGGATCTGACTACATACATTGTAAAGGGGACTGACTTCAAGAAAGTAAATTGATTACCATTTCTGAAATAATTTCTGTTTTCAGTTTTCTAGTTCAGTCTTGAAGATGCCTCAAAACCACTAGTGTTTTCTTAAAAAAAAAAAAAAAAAAAAAAAAGACAAGACAGAACAGTTCTGTATATTGAGAATGTCCTCAGGAAAAATATCAAGTATCTTTTATAGACACAGTACTTTCAGAAACACTGCCTCACAATATGTATCTTCACTAGCAAAACTGAAATTTCACCAAAGAACCTTAGGATTATGTTGTACAGGAGCACAGCGTAGACAGCAATGCTTCCTTTTGTATCAACGTGACTTTTCAAATTAATGAGGATGATTTGGCCAGTCTTCTTTGGGGCATTGGCAGCACAAAATCCTATGGATGGGTTCCAATATATTGTCTCAGTAGGTGGTATTTGTTCCTTCTTGTTGGCCCACTCTTTCTGACTGCCACAGAGAGGTCCTGCCAATCACTTCTTTGTTCATGTAGGTGAACTGCAAAACACAGACTGAGCAAATTCTGGAACTGAAACTAGTTTTAGACAGAATTAGAAGGGCAGAAAAAGTGCCAGTTTAGCTTCCACACTATGCGTTTGTGCAGGACCAGCCAGAGCCTGCCTGCAGAATCAGCAGCACATTTCAGTGTGAATCAGAAGTTACATGCAGAACTAAAAATATAAGCCTTTCTTTGGGATTACGCATAGGAACACAGACACCAGATGAGTCAGTGAAGTGGATAAGCCCAATATGTTTACTTTGTGCACCAACATATTTCAGGGTAGGGTTCAGCAGAATTCTACATGCAATGAAGGACTAGCAAGTGTGCAACTCCCGCTGTGGTCAAGGGGTTTGTACCACAAGTAAGGCCACTACTCAAGTGCACAGCTAGAAGAGAGGATTGTAACCCAAAAGGCTATTTCTGAATTATTCTGGCTGTAGAAATGAATTTCTAATTTGAAGAAGCAGTTTGATGCAGCAAAGTACCTCTGGTTTTGTAAGTCAAGAATCATCAGTCCAAAAGACTGACAAAAGGGAGTAATATTGATACAGATTTATTGCAGAGACAAACCTAAGAAGGATTTGTCAAAGAAGATGACAAATACTAATTTATAATGACTGACAATGTAAAACATGAGTTAAGGAAACAGTCTGCCATTTAGCATAGAGCAGGTTAATCTCTTATAAACATTACATGAAAAAAAAAGGACACTTATAAGTTGTTTCAGGAGTCACTCGTTACTGGACATGCCATGTAGCATGCAGTGGGAATCAAGTTATAAAGAATTAAAAGTTTTCATGCTCACAGATTGTCTGAACAGAAATAATTCAGGGATACATATCTGTCCAAACAGGAAACTTCCATACTCATTCAAACAAAAAACTTGCAGCTATAATATTAAACGAAAAGGCTTCTAAAGCCTGGGACAATATTAAAAAATCTTATGTCTCCTCTTACGAGTCTTGACAGACAGTTATCTTTCTTACCCTCTGCCTTTTCTTACAACTGCGTTATCTTAAGACTGGAAATATTTTTCAACAGTAGAATGCCAACAGACTGACAGACATTATAACCATATACTGCTAGCTGCAGCTACTGCCCTCAAAACCTGTATAATTTATATCACAGTTATAGTCACCTTGATTTTACTGTTAATGTGTAGAAAACTGCTGACTTCAAATTAGCGTGACCACATAACCTTAAATAACTCCACTGTTCCTTTTTTAAAAACTGTCTTGCTTCATACAGTAGCTCTAGTCTCTCACTGACCTTGGCTGGAGTCCCTCTGAGAACAGGCTACGCTATCCCGGCATGAGGCAATCACCAGCTGGCTCAGACATGATAGATGTGAGCTATCCAACTTCCTTCACTTCTGGCTCGCTCAATGAGACAGCAGCAGATTCCCAGCTCCTGAGCCAGAAAGATCCTTACAACTTCAAAAGAAACTGTCCTCAAGGCTACCTTCTGTGTTTCCTCATCTTTGCAGTCTATCTTTCACAGTCTGTGATCACCCACAGAAGGATGGGCCAGGGGAGGTCCAGCTATGAGAGGCTGTCATGTTGCGGTTAATTAATACCGGCCATCCTCTCGCTACCTTCATCCTAGTTCCGACAGCCCACAACAACCATTCAGTACTGGGATGAACAGATGAAGAAGTTTTGACCAGACAATACCCCATGTACTCTTCAATCTCTTGTATTTAAACTCTTCTAAAGAAAACGCCACTGCAGCTGTTTGGTTGCTGGTAATTCTGGGTGCAATTCAGCTCCAAATTAAGGTATCTAAATTCAGGTGTCTACATGCGTGTTACTGGGCAGGATTTGACTGCATAAACACACGCCTAGCTAAAAAGTGACACCTAGCCTGGCACCTCCTGGGTATCCAAGACGTCAGCAAAGGTTGTTAGGTGTAACACAAGGCTCTGCAGGAAGACTGTAACAGCAGTTGGAGACCAAGTAGCACTCACTACAGCACCTAAAAAGGCACTAGACCTATGATTGGGCAACCAGATCTTCTAAGTTCCTATTTCAGCCAGTGCAACCTAGAGAACTCAACAAGTCTAAAATAGATATGTAACATGGGATTGAGTTGCCCGCATCTAAGGGGCTCGAACACATGGAGAGGGGCAACTTACTCTGCTTGCATCCGGCTGCCACTCAGAAGAGCGCAAGACCTACATGGCCTAATCCCATGATGACGACTGCCTAGATCATCTGAAATAGCAGCAGGAACCTGTAAGTAGACAACTGAGTTGGGTCCAGCTGAATCCTTGACCCCTGTTGATTACAATGTGAGCTTAGGTGAAGACATCTACACTGGGGTGTCTTAATTGCAAACTGAATTCCACCTCCTGGGTCAACTTCAGTAAAATTCTAACATGAAGAGTCAATGTAATTAGCTATGGCAATGAAGAATTCATTCAGTGCTGTATGGTTTGTTAGATTGTCTATTTTCACAATACACTCTGTTAATTTCACTATAGCCCTCATCTCTAATTTCCAATCATATTGTACTGACACAGCACATAACTGCATTGTAGAAGCTGTCAAGGGACACTAGGTGCTTGGAAGCTGCAAAGGGGTTCAGAACACTGAGAAATGGGGTGTATGCTGGATGTCTGTCATAATACTGTGAGATAAATATTAAGCAATGGTAATGTTTGAAAATATTGTAATTTCAGAATTTTTATATGATTTCACTCTTTTCTGACTCACTGTTTCAGGCTGAGTTTATTCTTGACACCTGTACCTCCTTTTATATATTGAAAACTTCCTCATCACCCTAAGAATGCAAAATATATTCATTGTAAAACAAAATAATCAATTCTGATTCCTGCTTCTGCAGACAGATTTTAAACAGCATACAGAAACTGCAGAAATGCAAAATAGTTAGAGAATTGCTTTTGATATAATACGTTTACCATCCTCTATTCCTAAGGCCAACAGGGAATCCAGCTCTCTAACACATTGGTATGTGTATATCTATATCTATATACACAGACACCCCAAATATACCAAATATATATATGTATTTGGTAAAAGAATGATTTATGTAAAAGAATTAAGTATCCAATACTGAAGATCATATATTCGTATCTTTGTCACGGAAATACATTTTCTATTTATCAACTCAAATCATATTCTACCAAAGACCCTTTAAAAATGTGTTGGATTTTGATCAGCTGAGAAATCAATCCTGCTATAATTGCATAGCCAGATGAACAGTTGTTATGAACTGGGTCAGTAACCAAGGAGGAAATGGGACCTAAAAAGTATCCTCTAGGAAGGAAAAAAAAAAAGGTCTCATTCCAAGTTAAAACAGCCTCCAAACTAAGTTGTCAACGATAACCCGATTCAATCCAAATAAAGCATAAATGAGTTCCGTTGTATAAGATATAGCAGATATATAAAAATGACTTGTGTTGTTATCTTAGTAATGCGGTCGCATAGCAACAAGCTCAGTCTGAATGATCATTCCTTTATTAGCTTTGTGAATTATCTTGCAGCTAGAAAGTGGATATTGGAGAATATTTATCCTGAAAGAGGATTGAGAGCTTCATGTAGGCTGACAC
>WAAD01026635.1:404578-442920 GCA_013389945.1 Fregata magnificens | reverse complement strand
GGAAACTGGGCCAAGTAATGGAAATCAGAATCAAATAGGTTTTGAGTTAAAAATGCTCTGTGCATACAAGCTGACTTCTAGAGCGTTTATTACTAACAGCAACCCTGACAGTATAGCCNGACAGATGGTACATCTTGCCCACATCATTATAAATCCAGAACTGCATGTTTTCTCTGGTGCTTTGCTGACTACAACATTTCCTTACTCAAGCCATAGTATGTCACTCCACTGATGTTACAAGAAGCCCCCGTCAGGATGCTTGTTTATTGCTCTGTCCCTTGCACCACACTGCGCAATTATTCTGTCTTTATTTAAGCACGGCCAACGAGCTCAGCTGTTGTACAAGCTGCAGAACTTGAGGAAAACTTGAAATGTTGCTGAATTCATCAAAATAAGTCAAGGGAAATAAACAGGAAGAAATTAGCTTTTATTGTCATCACGTCTCACATTACTGTACTTTCAAGTAACAAAGCTGGTATACTATAAGCATATGACTAATCTTTGCAGCAGTGAAGGGTAAAGGGTATACAGCAGTGCTGAATAAAGTTGCATCTTGTGGCCATATTTAGTCACTTATTAAAATGTGGCCTCATTTACCAATGTACTAAGCACTATCAGCTCTTACTATCTTCAGGATGACTTGTGGATGCTCTTGTGTGTCTGAAAAAGCAGGCCAATTTTATGCTGTTAATTAACTGCGGACAAGCGTGCAGCTTTAAACACAGAAGCTGGACAACTTCATTCAACTCTGGATTACATCAGTCTTACAGTAGCTTTCCTCCATGGAAACCCAGGCAACTTACCACTCTCAGAAGAGGTTGGTGCAGGTGCTAAAACACAGCCCACATTCCTTGCATGTAAGCTAGATTTTATTCTTCATTTTAAATAGGGAGAGGCATTCCCTTTCAGTTCTCAGAACTCATTTGTGGGAACTGAAATGTACAGTTGGGACAAAAATAACTAGTAATACATGATATTGTAAAATACCCATACTTCACAGCTAGCTGGAGTCTATCTTCTACCAATGTGTACTGGTGCAAACCCATTTCCAGCCCCACATCAGAACCCATCAATGAACTTTTCCTGAATATCTGGAAGGAATATATTGCAAGTCTGGAATTTTACCTGGCCTGTGCCCTAGGGATTAAAGATGGATTTTACCTTCAGCATCCTCACAAGCAATTCAACAAAACTGTTTCTCAAGTATCCCTGCCATTAAACGTCACTTCTGCTGCACAGTATAGGAAAAAGAGACTTCTCAGACTGCTGATGTCCCAAACAATTGATGGATTTACAAGTCAAAATAAACCAGTGAAATCTGCACGGAAGCCCACAGGCAGATGCACTTTTATGAACCTGAGTTTCTAGATGCCAAGAGGAATCATTCATCCAAAGTGTGTCAGAGTATTACGGTAACAAAAAAACCACGTGACAGGGAGTCTATTCCCCCTCAAAAATAGCTGTATCTTGCAAGAAGCAGAGAGTAACAACTGGGCAGCCCACAAAACCCCTGATAATCTGGGGATCTGAATCGTAAACAGTATTTGAGCTGTGTTATTTCAACAAAATCACAGGTCCCTGTTACTGACATTTCAAGTTCATCCAGATACCAGACTGATGGTTCCCATAGTGGTGGCATCTGCGCTGGGGGGATAAGGATGGGCTCCATTAGCATTGCAAAGACGCTGCTTCTGTTTCCTCATAAGCATCCTCAGAAGACTTACATTGTAAACAAAGCATTAATGAAGGAAAAGGAGGCAAGACCCAACCTTTGGCTATATGCTACACCAAAAAAACCCCAGATGTGTTTATTTCCTGGCTGATAGGGTAGTGAAAAGTGGGCACTGGCACACATAAACGAGATTTTTTTCATAAGACGTACAAAACTAATACTGAGACTTCCAAAGATGGGGAGAGAAGAGAAGCCTCTAAAGGTAACTTCAATTTCTACTGAGGACTATAACTATAGCTTTAACACTTCATGTTCAAAAGCAATGGAGGCCATTTGCCAGTTCTAAAAGAGAACAGTCTCCCACTCGCTGGAGAATATCATTAGCCCGTCATCTCCTGACCCAGTGCCAGCATGGATACAGAAGTATTCCAGAGATGTATCTTTAAAATCCTTTTTCTTACACACACACACACAAACACACACTCAAAAACCCCATCATGTATCAGTGCTTAGCAAAATACCAAATCAACCAGTATCTGTCTTAAGTGGGGACATCGCCAGTGGCATTAGCTGAAATCCAAGAAGATGTGTAGGCTGTTTATAAGCCACAACTATCTACAAGAACGGAACCAAACAGGAGAGCTTAAGAAGAACAAAACTTTGATTACTATGGGCAAAGCAAATGTAAAATAAATCACAATGGTGTGGCCTGTCGGAAAACCAAAGTGAGGAAACATTAATGGCTGCCTGGGAAATAAAGCACAAAGACAGGTGAAATAGTATCAGATGCATGAGCACTGAACAGGCTAAATGTGACGATCTGTTTTCTATATATTATGACGAGGTGCATTTGTTTCAAAGTCATCCCACAATAACGTTAAAGAGCAGAGTACATGGATCAGACGCAAAAAATGAATGTCAAAAACTACAGGCCACTGATCTGCAGTGGTGCAGGCCTTTCTCCCACATTTTCCCCTTTACTATTGACACCCCTCAAGTAATTATTAATTAGTATTATTGTTATCATAATTCCCACTTTTTGCACATTCATCATCATTATGCAGCTAAATGTGTAGTTTTCTCCTTAAATCTTTCCCATATGTCAAGTCAATCTCCCCAGACCCTTAATTATTTTAATGCTGGTCTTGGAATTCCTTTCCAATTTGCAACAGATTTGTGATTTAATTTGATTTGAAAAATATGCAGAGCTTCCAGTATTCCAAAAAATTAACATTTCAGGTGTCACTCAACTTGCTACTGCCACGCTTCTTGGCAATTTATGCAGAAACAATTATTAGACTTCAGTTTACTGTGAGAGGCTATTGAAAAAAAAAATTTAAATGCTGCTGAATGCATTGACAGCATTTTGGGAAAAACATTGTTAGAAAAATCTCCGAGACTCATAAAGGCTTAGATATGCTGGCGTGGAGGGGAGGAGGCCTAGCAAGGTCCAGCTGGATATACCCAGTTAAAGCCCAGTGAGTCCAACACATCTTTCATTGCTTTGAGTAGGCCTTCCATATGGTGAAGTTGAAATGCCCAAAGACTAAAGCCATCCATCTATTCCATCCATTCCTTTCATTTCTGAAGAAGTACTTCATCCCTTCCATCTGTTTAGACCCTGCAACCATGCCTCACTGAAAAACAATAAACCCTGCAAATGTTCCCACCACAGTCATGGTATGTTATATAAAAATCCTTCATAATTTTCTTTAGAAGTCAGAACATCAACCCAGGAACACAAGCGTGATGGTACCAGGCTGTAATGCACAATAACAGCCTCACAGACTTGGAATCTCCACCTGTTTTTCCATCTCCTTTGGTTTCTAAGCTATTTCTTCCTAAAAGCAAGCAGCAGCAAAAAAATCAGCATGACTTGGTTTAATTGAAAATGAAAAGGCAAGACAAAATCATCTGGAATGGATTTAGCAAAATGGTTATGAAAAAAAGTTACAAGGTCTGCACGTATTTAAAAAGCAGATATGAGCGCCTAGCTCCGCACGTGGGACCGGTCCCACACAGCTCAGCACTGCTGCGGGAGCGGACATGGCTGCTCATGGGGCCGGACCATGCTTGGAAGAGGTAGGCCATGCTTTGCAACATGCCTGATATGCTTTTAATAATTAATCAGTTAAGAATTCACACGTATTTCCTGCCAAAAGTGCAGCACAATTGTAAAACTTTACTGGTGCCAGGGTACAAAGTTGTAGATCACTCACATCTCTCAAAAAAAAAAAAAAAAAAAAAAAAGAGAGAGAGAAAAAAAGGGGAAAAAAAAGAAACATGTAATAGATAATTTACTAAACTCCACAGGTGACAGCATGTACAAATGTTAATTCCAAGAGTCTGGTTTATATACTAACACAGTCCGTACTTCACACATTCACCTTACATTCAGCCATTTATCATCTTACCCAGACCACACGTACAGGGAGAGTCAACTGAAGATACCATCCTAGGGTACTCATGGAGAGCCCCAACGCCTCCTTCTCCAGTACCGCTAAGTGTGAAACACGAAACAGCCCCCGGGAAGGAATTCTCTGGGAGGGTAACATCAGCTGCGTTACCTTCCCCACATCGCCTCGGGGACTCCGACCCACAGGAGAGGCTGAGCACACCACCAGCACTTCCATCAGAGTCACTTCCCCCTTTTATGCTGACTGGAAAGCAAAAAAAGTAAGAGAAGATGGCGCATGAAACTGCACAGAAACAGAGCCTTAAACATCATCTGGGGCTCAGAAAATCCATGGCTTCTCCAGGCCACAGCATGAATCTTCCCCTGCCTTAATACAATCTAGGGAGGATGCACTAAATCTCACGGAGTCTTCTTTCTTCTGTTCCATTTTTGATGGGTTACGTAGATAGGTGAGTGGTCCCCAGGTAGGAAACTAAAGACATCGTTTCAGACTAAACATGATTAACCATCCACTGTGGCTAGTCAGAACTCCTCACTGTTAGAGCCGAGTGTGAAAAAGAGAGAGCTCTCATCTCTCATTTCCTAACTTCTCCCTTTTCCATTTTAAAAAAAATAAAAGGTGCAGGGAAGGATATGTATCACACTGTTCAGAGCACTGCTACCAGCTGCGGATTACACGGCGGCCTGAAAGACTCGAGGTGACACTGGCTGCATCCTTGTTTCTAGAAGGAAAACTTTCTTTTTTCCAGTCAAGAAAACAGCCCGTGCATTTTTGTAATCCCAGGCAGAGTAAGGATGTAAGTGTTACTATTCCAGAAAAATACTAAGGCGTTCAGATTTAATCATATCTAACAGCGATGGTGGACCATACCACTACACATATAAAACTACCCCAGCAGAGACTTATGCCATTTTTTGCCTTCCTTCCCCCAGCACAACACCATTACATTTCAGGTTCTGGGAAGTCAAGTGGAAGGGGAATGAGATGATACCAAAGTAGGGAAAGCATGGTAACCTAGGGCATATTTTTTATGCCTTTAATTTGCAGTTTGTGCACCTATTTGGCATATGGGTGCAGCTTAGGACTCATCTCCCCTTCTCATAGCTATGATTGATTTCTGAACATAAAATCAGTCACAAACAACGGATTTTATGTAAATACGGTTGTGACTAACTCAATCTAACCCTGCAAATCTTGCTTCCAAGATGAATACAAATAACAAAATCTGAAATTGATGTCTTCATTACATCCTTTGTTGTGAAAATCAAAATGTAATTCAGATCTATTGTAAAACTTGCAATAAACATGCCAGGAAGAAAGAGACTGGAGCTGTTTTGGAAGCAGCTATACGCTGTCTAAATCAGTCTTTTGTGCCCAGGACTCTGACAGAGATAGATAGCACAGATTTCTTTTCAAATGTCTCATACAGGAGAAAAACCCTTCAATGTCACTGATTTTATGTCTCCTTTCTATTTTGATCAATGATTGCTAAATTATATACGTGTGCATAGAATGGAACAATAAGGCATTTTACGTTAGCCTGCCAGCAAGCTGCGTGGACATCAGTCACATCATAACCTGCCTAATCAAGGTTCAGGTATAATTTTTCAACATCTCCTTCCTGTGCTTCAGCTATCCTGTGCAAACAATGACATATTAATGCCAAGCTACAGAACATTTTGTTTCTGCTTAGTAACATTCCTGAGGATGTGCTATCAGAGCTTCTGGTCCAGCTTACAGTAGGTCAGCTATTTTATGCACAGCTATGGTTCCACAACTGGATTCGACTACACAGCATTCCAAGGAACAATGTGACCTGAAATATATTTTTAAAATTTAACATTTATTAACACACAGGGTCAGTTGTCGCTTGTTTGCCCTATTCTTGTTATTCCTGAAGTGGATTAAAAATCTGCCTCCTCTTCAGTTTCATTGATAATTCAGCCAGCAAGTTAAACCCAATGAGGCAAATAAAGACTCGCCAAAAACTTTAAATTCTGCAGAAGACAAAAGAGGGTTGAATGAGTAAATTTAGTTGCAAACATTGGCAAAAACCAAAGTGCAAAGGACTCTCTGTACACGAGTACCGAGAGATTTGAACAGAATTCCATACTATACAACCACACCAATGTAAGTCCTGGAGCCTGGGCCTTTGGTAGTTTTTGTAGTATGCTTGCAGTAGCGAGGTGCCCCTAGGATACTCAGGGTTGCTTTTGTGCACAAGAAATGTCTGTGTGAGGTTTCTGCAGCATGGCTCTCACAAGTAGCTGGCAACAGGCATCTTTATAATACCCTTCTGCAGTAGCTGAGAACTGATGTTATCAAAGCTGATGCTTCCAGCTATCTCAAGGAAAAAAGAAAGGAGCAATGCAGAAATTATGTTGTACTATGCCCACTTTTTGCATGAATTACATCAAACAGAGTCTATACGATGGTATGAATGCAAAGGTATTTTGCATACCAGTGTTTGAATTGATTTTGAAATACCGTTCCTTTTACAGATCTCTTTCCCACTTTTTTGCCAGATGTAAACACCAGGTTTTTGTACAGACTATGGAATACATGAACTATTCTGTCCAGCTTCTGCAATAAATCTGATTATTAGAACAAAAAAGAAATATGGAAAATCCAGAAAATTCTCTTAAGGACAGTGCACAGCCTTACTTTCACAGATACGCCAAGTTAAACAGGGTACTCTTCACAAAACCTTTCAAAAATATCTCCTTAATTTGTAGAGCTCTGTCTCTTTGGTCTATCATGATTGCTTTTCTCCTTACTGTCCTGCTTTTCTGCCAAATAAAAAGGCTTGGTTTATCCCCTTAACTTCAAGAACTAGCAGCGTCATGACAAGAAAATTGAGCTTAACGAAAATAATTCCCAGCTGCAGTGAATGGGCCATGAGCTCATGATGCATAGTGAGGTGTGCTGGGCACGGAGAAGTTAGCATCTGGATTCTCAAAGTGCAAAGATTTCTATTTGCTACTTTCTACAATCATGAAAGGCAGATTAAATTGATGGACTTAAATAGAGCAAATGCAAGGGTGGCTGAGACAGGTTGAGATCCCTAACACACTTTACTGCCTTGATTCTCTAAACAAAACGTATCTGGAAAATACTTTGCCTTCTCAAGTCCTAGATATCATTTGTTTAGCTGGATTGAAGTGAAGCTGAAGGCTTCACTTAAATTAAAAACAAATTAAAAAAAAGACAATAAAGGGAATGAGGTTTTGTTGTAAACTATTTGCTTTAAAATACCGCAGTATGCTGTAAGAGAAAAACATGCTCATGAAAAGTCAGCGACACCCAAGCATAACAGCCTAGACTAAACCTGTTGGTCTGCCTGCAGGACAGCAAAGTACTGTCATTAGCATCATAAACTCCTTCCCACTGTTATATTGCACTGATTTATTAACATACACATCTTCCAGCAATGTCCTGTAAACACAGTCAGTGTTTCTACTACACCGAGCTTTTGCTGGTTCTCAGAACACAGCAAGTTTCTTCAGGAGAGACAATGCTAAGCAATCTAGTAGTTTAAAACTTGCATAGACTCCACATTAAAGCCACAGCAACTTACCCTCCCTACTTGTGTTCTCTTTACCTCTTAGATTTATATCTGGGCAAATGGGTGCACATGAAAGCCTCTGAAATCAGGAGCTTTAAGGGATGGCAAAACCAGCAAAGAATATGCTGAGGGGTGAAAAACCTATAGCAGTCTCATGTACAAATATATATGCTTGCCACCTGCTTTAATACAGTGCTATAATGTAAATGCTCTCAATGTCACTCATATAGACTAAAACAAGCACGAAATGCCATTTACTGATCAAAGCACATGACTTTAAATGTATCCTGTGTTTTCTTCAATTTTTAAAACATAATTAACCTTTCACTCACTAGCTGTTTGGTGGAAATGTCATGCAAGAGTCTCATAAGTCTACATACTTCAGTAACTGACCAGTGCCTCCACCAGAGGTGCTCACACTAGTTGTGGAACCAGAAAAAAATGCAGTTATTTTATGACATATACACTTAATGATATTAGGTTCCCATTCGTGGAAATTCTACCACCCAACAGGCACTGCATCCTTGTGGTTGCCTCTCAGTATCCAAAATTAACTATAATTTAACTCCAGAAAAACTCCAGGCCCCAAATGACAGCAAGTGGCATTGCTCGGACATACAGAAAGTCACTGTGTGACTTACAGTTCATCTGGCCTAGCGAGTCTTAAGATTTGAAATCTTACAAAACTATTTCATCTGCTTCGCTTCCTTTTGCATTAACTTTTCCCAGCTTGATCAACGGAAAGGTGGAAAAGAAATCGTTCATTTTGTCACCCTTCAGGCTGATTTCACAGGAAACTATTATTTAAAAATGTGGAGCCAAACTCAGTTTGGAATGTGAGATCATGGAGCGGCTCATCTTGAGTGCACTCACCGGGCAGGTGCAGGACAACCTGGGGATCAGGCCCAGCCAGCATGGCTTCATGAAAGGCAGATCCTGCCTGACCAACCTGATCGCCTTCTATGACCGGGTGACCCGCCTAGTAGATGAGGGCAAGGCTGTGGATGTTGTCTACCTGGACTTTAGTAAGGCCTTTGACACGGTCTCCCACGGCATTCTCCTGGAGAAGCTGGCAGCTCACGGCTTGGATGGGCATACACTTTGCTGGGTAAGAAACTGGCTGGATGGCCGAGCCCAGAGAGTGGTGGTGAATGGAGTGAAATCCAGTTGGTGGCCGGTCACGAGTGGTGTTCCCCAGGGCTCAGTTCTGGGGCCGGTTTTGTTCAACGTCTTCATCAATGATCTGGATGAGGGGATTGAGTGCACCCTCAGCAAGTTTGCAGATGACACCAAGCTGGGTGGGAGTGTCGATCTGCTCGAGGGAAGGAAGGCCCTGCAGAGGGATCTGGATAGGCTGGATCGATGGGCCGAGGCCAACTGTATGAGGTTTAACAAGGCCAAGTGCCGGGTCCTGCACTTTGGTCACAACAACCCCATGCAACGCTACAGGCTTGGGGAAGAGTGGCTGGAAAGCTGCCCGGCGGAAAAGGACCTGGGGGTGCTGGTCGACAGCCGGCTGAACATGAGCCGGCAGTGTGCCCAGGTGGCCAAGAAGGCCAACGGCATCCTGGCTTGTATCAGGAATAGTGTGACCAGCAGGAGTAGGGAAGTGATCGTGCCCCTGTACTCGGCACTGGTGAGGCCGCACCTCGAGTACTGTGTTCAGTTTTGGGCCCCTCAGTACAAGAAGGACACTGAGGTGCTGGAGCGTGTCCAGAGAAGGGCAACAAAGCTGGTGAAGGGTCTGGAGAACAAGTCTTATGAGGAGCGGCTGAGGGAACTGGGGCTGTTTAGCTTGGAGAAGAGGAGGCTGAGGGGAGACCTTATCGCTCTCTACAACTACCTGAAAGGAGGTTGTAGTGAAGCAGGCCTTGGACTCTTCTCTCAAGAAACTAGCGATAGGACAAGAGGAAATGGCCTCAAGTTGCATCAGGGGAGGTTTAGATTGGACATCAGGAAGAATTTCTTTACCGAAAGAGTGGTTAGGCATTGGAACAGGCTCCCCAGAGAGGTGGTGGAGTCGTCAACCCTGGAGGTGTTCAAAAAAGGTGTAGACGTGGCACTCCAGGGCCTAGTTTAGGAGTCATGGTGGTGTTAGTTGATGGTTGGACTTGATGACCTTAGAGGTCTTTTTCAACCTTAATGGTTCTATGATTCTATGGTTCTATGATCTGTAACGGATTTCCAGTGAGTTTTACAGTGGTTTGACTGTCCAGAGCTCTTGAACTGCACTGAATTTCACAACAGTACATTTCAGCAAATATGAGGAATGCAATGTGCAGAGTACCGAGAAATACCATTATTATATTTACAGGCACCGAATGCCCCTGTGAAGTTGTTTGTGATGGTTTACCATTTGCAGAGTTCAATCAGAACAGCAAGTTAAGGAAAGCAAAGCGGAAAAAGTATCACAGTGATTTAGATAAAGGCAATCCTAAAACAATCCCAACATTCACACTCGGTAGGTAGTGAAACAATTGCTTTACTCAGATGAGAATGTGGAAACATGAGAGAGTTATCAGAAACATACTGCTTGCTTCAGAAAGGACCTGCTGCAAGCAGCCTATAACTTGGTCCTTCAAGCACTGGGCTTACTGCAGTAAAATAGTGCTTGCCAGTGTATGTGAGAGGAATGTCAAGTACAGGTAAGACAGTATGCACAAAAATCCCACGTATGTGGTTTCAAATCCATGTCCCTGAGTGCTCTGCCTGTTTGGGCAAGCAAATTGTGCCAGTTTATGAAGAACCTGTTTCTGTACCATGACATGTCATTGATGCTCAAAAATGCCAAGACATAATGGACAGAATTAAATAAATTTAGAAATTAACTTCACAGTGCTATCTCCACATCCTGAATACTCTCATCCATTTACAGCCAGCTTTACTGTTAGATAATATGAACTCCAAGAAAGTTTTACTGAACAAATATATCCTCTTATAGAAAGAGCTAATGCGTTCCCCTGTGCACACAAAATAGCAGTACTACTTTGTTCACACACGTTTTTCTTCACTGAGATAATGTGCCACATCTTTGAATCATATTTGCTTTATCTGTCTAGTAGGAAAAAACACATTCCTCCCAGGAACACTTACAGTCAGTCTGGCTCTGATACGGAAGGCTGTTTTAAATGTTCATTGTTCATTTCATAACCCTAAAATAACTTGCAATAAAAGAAGACTAGAGGACAGAAAGTCAGTATGAACACAACACCTCCTCTAGAGCATCCACTGGCAGTAGAGCAAAGAGGGAAGATAGAGAGATAAGACCGACCATGTTGTCCAGTGGCTCAAGGCAGGCAGAGCTCCTGCCCTCTGAACTCAGGATTCAGCTGGGGAACCGCCCCGATGCGGGACAATTCAAAATGAGGAAACAGCCACTTCCAATATGCAGCAAATTTAACTCCATCAAAAGTTTGCAGAAGAGTCATTATACTCCAAGTGAAGATGTACTGGTACGCCACATGGAAACCGAGTAACCCATAGCACTATTTTTGCTCTCTTATTTTTCCCTTCAGCCTCCTCCCTTCACCTCTCTATCACCACCCAAAGCCATGCAGACCTATAAGACAATCCAGACTGCCTTACAATTTCAGGCAAATGATACAACATTCACACAATCTGTAAAATGCACTAGCTTTTCTGCACTCTATCCTTGTAATTATTTTGGTGTTTATTCTGTTTAACGTTTCATGTAGACATTTTGTGACTCAAAGATTAAGATTAACAAACAAAGATTAACTTTAGAAGAATCATATCAGTGCTCCTAAATACCATCATCCTGTTACTTCCTTTCATGAATACACAGCTCTTACCTGTACATGAATAATCATCAATGCGTATATATCCTGTTTTGCAGATGCACATAAAGGATCCTGGTGTATTTACGCACATGGTATTCTCACGACAGTAGTGCCGTCCTTCAGCACACTCATCAATATCTGTGAATAAGGCAAAGAGGAACATGAGTCAAATTTAGCAGTGTTCTTTGCAATCTCTCGATACACCACTATTCACTTCCATCAGTAGTGGGTTAGACTAAAAAGTTACTTGAGCAGCAATGCACTTTGGAAAGATTTTTGGCTTTCTCCTTTAAAACAACTGCTTTAAGCGTTCAAACAAGAGAAGTAGCATGAGCTTTCTGTGAACAGCTGTTAGTAGAGTTACAAAGAAGACTACGTTGGCTCACACCTTTCTTTTTGAAGCGCCTATGATGTTATTCCTATGATTTATATAAAAGCGAAAGAAATAACTGGGGTCCCATACAGCAGACCAACTGCCTCAGCACTGCAATGTCATCCATCACTGTACCTGTATAGTCACTGCAGTCATCACTATATAAACACACTACTTTATGCATACTATATATGCCTTTGATCTAACAGGTGGTGTTGTTTGGGAAGAAACTGTAAGGAAATGGTAAGATCTGAAAAGACACCGGAACTTATTATAAGTTTCTCTTAGAACTATGAAGTAGCTAATCGGTAATTTTAATATATATAAACACATGTATCTATATCTATACATATCTACATACATATGTATATAGATACATACACACACACCATATCTGAAAGGAACCTGAAAGAATCTGATTTACATAAAGATCTTCTCTGACAGACAAAATTGCAACTTGATAAAGTACTTGTTGGGGTGGAATACCTGCTGCAGTATTACGTCCTAGAGCAAACTCCAGACATAAATCACTGTAGGCATGGACTTCAAAACCTGATTGGTTTTGGTACTCCCTTGGGCTGCAAAATTAGATGTATTTCTTGTAGCAGATTATACTACAGTGGTAAGACTGGGAAAGCGCCACAAATAACAAAAAAAACTTCTGCGCACTATTATTATGCTGCAAAGAAGAAAAGCTATATTAATTTGGAAGTGATTAGTAGCACGTTGTTCCTGTAATACTAATGATAAAGACAGCATTACTGAGATGCTCTGTATGTCCAGTTATATTGTCATGCAATGTGCCACTGAACCTTGCTACAAAATTATGTTAAAAATCAAAGGGGTGGATTGTTGGCTTGGGTTTTTTCCTGCTCATCAGTTTTGATTTCCTCCCTGTTTTCAATGATGTTTACAGCTTTCAGAGTTGAAAATAAAATCTCTGGATGGAAAACAGTGCTGTGTTCCAGAGTCTGATGATAGTTCAAAACAACAGACTGGATATATAAACTCAAATCAGGGATGCCTTCTTAATGCTGTGATGCTAAATGTCAACAGTGTTAACTCCTGTACTTTACTCCTGTTTAGGTCGTATGCTTATCTCCCAGTTCTTCCTCCTCTTCCCAGTGTCTTTAAATCAATAGCTACTTACCAACTGCACTCATTGCCTGCTTTTTTTTTTTCCCCCTTTCCATTCCCAGAAGAAAATTTGCCTTCCAGTACAAAACAATGCAACACACTGAATATTAGCAATTCTGTAGTCATTTCCTAGTTTCATTCAGTTTTGAAAAAAATTTTCCCCAGTTTCTCCACCCAGTGCAACTGTTCTGCTGGATTCTGCTGGAGAAGCTGGGGGCAGTTGGCTACAAACCATGAAGGTGTCAACTGCGAATGCTCAGGGTGATGAGCCCAGCCTGCTTTGCACAAATTCAGTTCCTAAGAGTTTCACAGCCAATACACTTCAGCTGGTTTCCTTCCCTTCCTTTCCCTGTAAGATCTGCAGGCATGGAAGTATCACACCTCTATTAGCTGGAAAAGCTAATTTTGTAATTTTCATGGACATACATACATACAGAAATAAATGGGTATTTACAGTGAGCACAGTGAGCTCAAAACACGTTTTGTGAAAGTCACCTAAGCAAGCAAAAAAAAAAAAGTGAAGCTATCACAAGACAACCACAGAGGCAGCTGGTTTTGCATGGAAAGTGGAAAATGGCACAGATCTCCGGACGTGCAGATGTTCTGCAGAAACATAAACGTGCAGTTCACAAAACTAGCCAACACTTACAACATACGCCTCAGCTACTACCACAAATGACGCAACTTGTGTCTTTCATAGTTCCAGTTCACAACTCCGTATTAAATTAATGGTGTTGATTTGTATTTAAGGAACAACATCAGTCTTCGAGTAATTAGAGGCCTTATGCTCTTGGCCTTAACAGACTGCCTAGGAGCTGGCTTTGGCACCCTCAGAAAATTCTAAAGGTCCAAAGCCTCAAAAATATTAAATAGAACTTTCAGAAAACTATATTAATGATTGCTTTGGCAGGTAAATAGCCACAGGAGACCCAAAACACTAATGGTTTTCATTTTGCAGTGAAAAACTTAAAGCCAGAGCTACTTTGATTCAAACCTCCTAATTTAGAAGTGTTCTCAATAAAAGCTTTCATTTTGCCAACATACCACATACTGAGGTTTTGCAAAATGTTTTATTTATAGTTGCCTTTATTTCAAAACCTTGCTTGTTCAATTGTTACAAAAAAAAAAAAAAAACAAAAAAAACCAACCCACAACTGCTCAGGTTACCTTTGGATTGAAGTGTTTCATTTGAACAAATCTGATTTTTTTTTTTAAAACTGATTTACCAAGATACTATCCACATTTTTTTAAACGCTCACTGGAAAACAAAACTGTTTCCCACCCAGCTCACTAGAGAGCCTATACAGAATGCAAAGGAAATAAAGTCATTATTATTGCTACTATCACATTATTATATTACATTGGCACCTAAAGACCCCAATCAAGTATCAAAACTCCATTGCACTACACCATGGATGCAGAGCTGATAAGAAGCTGCTTTTACAAACAGTTTGCAACTCTAGCACTAAATTACATCACCACTGAACACAAGAGATAATTAATACAAAAAGGATAAAGTAACATTCGAATGACAAGTAGTCACACAGAGATAGACCACACTAAAAACATGCGATTCCATTCCCCCTTTAGCACTGCATATGCAAGCTTTGTATACATTAGGCTAAGGTATTACGGATCAAGGAAGACTGAACTAGGGCAGGGAAAGAACCCAACATCTGTTCTCTTTCAAAGCTACCAAAATAAAAGCCTTTTCATCCTGCTTACTGGTTGAAACACTGGTGTAGCCTTTTATTCACCTTTAGACACAACAGAAAACCTGATGCATTTCAATATCTAAGGAAGCCTACAACATTTATCTTAATTTTCCCCTGCCAAAAAGCCTAGTTAGCATATTAATGCACATTAATGTCTTACTGTTTAGCCAGTAAGATGCTGAAGTCAGCCAGTTCAATAGGATGAATGCACCACTCCAATGGCTCTACACATTCAACAATAAAGCCTTGTGTGCTTGAAGTCTGTGATGTGATACTGAGCCACCAGCTGTGACGTACTGACAACAATGTAGTCATGGAGATCATCAACCTGCTCTGTTCCCAGTGGAACAGATAAAAGAGGCCTCTCTGAGAAAATTGGTTAGAGCAAAAGTGTTTGGAATCTGCACTTCAATGATTTATTTATACTTGCAAAAACATCAAAACAAAAAAAATGCCTTTCTTTATCCCCCCAAGCACTCAAACAAAATTTATGCAAAATATATAGCCCAGGAAAAGTTTCCCTGTATCCCTTCCTCCTGTACCCTAATGAGTTTGCTTCCCCAGAGTGAAATTCCCAGTTATGTTTTACAATCCCATTAATAAGAAGAGAACTTGACCTGCAAACTATAAATCATTGTTGACCAAAGCCTCACGCTACCAAACAAAGCCTCTCCTTAGGCCTCGCTATCCATCATTGCCTTTATCCGCCACAAAGGCCTGCCAGAACAAATGAGTCTGGTACTAAGTCAGTAAATCTGAGCTGTAAAGAGAAGAGGCTACTTCCAGAACTGAGGATCCTTTATGGATAGTGTCCTGCCTCCAGCCATTTCCTTTAAAACTCAATGGTGTCTATCACCAGTGATCTCCCTAGTGACACTTACAGAGGCATATGGTGGGCAGGGAGATGCTCTTGCAGGATTTTTGCGACAAATAATATTAAGTACCCAGGAAGAGAGCAAACAGGAGCATAAAAAGCTTTATTTATAAGAATTTATTTCATAAGTGCATCAAAAATTACCCTGAACACAAGAACAGAGTAGATTAGACCTACAATTTAAAAACTAAACAAGCAAAAAACCCACATTTTTTGTGTTAATGAAAGGTTCTGTCTTCACAGCCCATAAATATGAAGCCCCACATTTACCTGCTGAAGAGGGTCATGCTTTTTCATCTCTCCCACACAACTTCATCAGCAAACCTCCATCCTGACCTGAAGGCTCCACTGCTAAGAACAATGGCATCATTTACCCAGCATTCCTGTGAACCGTGGGCCTCTCTGTTGAGAATCCCAAGGATGGATGCCAGTAACGACAGTCACCATAAAAGGCCTTCAGGCCCTTATGTTTATCACTACTGACCTGACTCATACAGAAATAGACAAGCTGGGAAAGGTTGAGACTTTCTCACCTGGTCCCTGACCTAGAAAAAGGGCATCACAAGATCAGCAGATGTTACTAGCCGATTAAGGGACTACGAAAGAGGAGAATGAAGAGCGACCGATCACAGCAACCAATACCACTGAACAAGGTAAACACGGATTTAAAACCAACACAACCTGTCCCGCATCCTGGACAGGTCACAAAGGAAAAGAAGTTCTGTCCTTTTTCTTTCTCTTTGTCTTCCCTCTACTGACAACAGCCCTTCTTTTCTCACCTTCTACCTCTGACATCAAGCTTCTCTGCTGTCTTCCTCCCTCACACACTTTCTACCTGAGCAAGTTCAGTCCTGTCTCCAGATCTTGCTTACCTTGTCTCTCCTCCTGTCTTCAACCCATCCCCTCACCAGCTCCTCCTCCTTAAACAAAAAAGGATAGACCATAACTTCCTTAACTTTGAAGCAAGCTCCCACCAGCTTACCCATCTGTGAAAGTACTGGTTTTTTTTCCTTTCACCACCAAGCACACTAACTCATCCTCAAACTCTTCCTTCCAACTTGCTCAAGTGTTTAGTACATTAAAACTTCCCAGTCCGTTGCTCCAATAAAAATGCTCTTAGTAGGGTCTCTCTCACTTCCCCCAACCATATTTCCAAGCTCCTGTTCTCTCCAGGCTCCCTTCACTTTCAGCTACAGTCTGGTTTCAGTATCTCACATGCTTTGGTTTTCACAACACTATGCTCCTATGTGTCTCTTCTTGCATATACCTTTTCTCATCTGCTAAGAGGACAAAATATCCCAGGGCTCTGGCACAGCCCTTGCTCCTTCTCCTCCCACTACTCTTTCTAGGCTCTTCATCACCAGGCAAGCCAATGGTTTAACTACTACTGTTATCCCAGTCAGTCACAAACAGATCACTGCACTTTTGTTTGCTTTGGTCTATCAAACCCAGTGCAGCAGTTTTCCACAAAGGATGTTAACGTCAACTTCAATCAAAATTGTGTATTTTCTCACAATATCTCCCACGTTATTTATCCCAGCTGACTGCACCACCATAGCTGTCATCACTCTTACCCTCTGTAGATAATCTTTGACTTTTTCCTCTCCTTATGTATATAGCCCCGTGCCTTTGGTGTTACCAACAGGCAGTAAAAGGCCTAGCTCTAACAGCAAAATTACCAAGTGGTCACACATATGTGATCTACCTCCGAAATTTTGTTGTTGTTGTTGGAGTTTTTTATTACTTTTAATTTTGCCTACCTTTCTGCAGTTGTGCGTCTCTCCTCCCCCAAAAGAAAAAAAGCACTAAAACCTAAGGAAGCACAATATAACTAACCTCGTGAACCAACTATAAGAACATACCCCATGTATTGAGTTAAAACATACAAAAATAACCTCAAGCATACACAAAAAGCAAGGATAAAAATAAAACAACCTTCCACCACCCCCAGCATGCTGCTCCCAGCAAAGAACCTGGGCCACTGACAACTCACTGCAGCGATGCATAGGGAGGGTAAGAGGAAATGGGCAGCTACTTGTGTCTATTGATTTTTATTGAATTATTAATGGACCTTAAGAGAAACTGGGTGAGTTGGATTATAAGTGTTAGCACTGTTATAATTGAACTAATAAGAGGTTGTTATAACTTGACTAGGCTGCTAAAGCATCAGTTAGACTAAAAATAAATTCTAATTATTGGATTCTCACACAAGGTGTGTTCTTTCCTCACCCATAATTAAACTACATAGATAACATACACATTGTACACATCTCGGTGCTTTTTCCCCTCCACGTTATTTTAAATCTCTGATCTTTGCTTAAGTTCATGATTTCTCTGTCCATCTCCTGCAGCCTGAGAGGGGGCTATTAGGACAGAAAATACTTTTAAAATAGAGGCAAAGTCACTCAAGGTCTACATTCCTTGACAGAAGCTCTATGCAGCTTTGAAAGGACACAATACAACATTACAGCATTTCAGAAATATCATTTTTAACAGTACAAAGAGTTGTTTTTATTTCAACTTGCCCCAGTTTTTGGAAAGGAAGACAGACTGTTGAGATAAAACTGTCCTTGTTAAACATGCAGTAGGAGATATTGTTCAACAGCTACCCATGCAAGTGAGACTCTTGGAAGAAAATGAAATCTTCCTCTCAGTCTCATGAAGACATCACTGGACTCCACATACATTATGTAGTTTAAAAAATATATATCACACAGGAAATTTTTGAAAACAAATATTGTCTGCCACCATGTAATGTTTTACTTAGCAAACTGCATCTTCTTACTATTTAATATCTTATAATTAATTCATATGGTAGTGTATACATGATAAAACAAGTAATTATATATAGTTATCTGTCAGACATGAAAGCATCCCTGGGGGTCTTTCCTTGGGCACCAAATAACTAGTCTGATGTAGCTGCATACTGAGAATAAAAAGGATGTTGTATATGATTAATTAGTGAATTCCAAATATCAGAACAACTTACTGAGACTCCAGTTCACGGTCCATCCCCCTTCAGCACTGCACTCAGTCAGAAATAGGTCTTTAAATTTGAATTGCAAAATAATCTTTCTTTTTTTCCTAAAGTATGACAGCTTCTCATCATTTTGAACTGTGAATGTCAAGAATTTAGAAATACTTGCCACTGTTGGTGGTTTTGTTTTCCCCTATTTTAAAAGGGGAATAAGAAGCATTAATATTTTTATACAGAAACTACAAATATATATCGGATTCTTCTCAGGAAGAGACTGCACAGATTGCACTGCACGTGTGTATTTTAAAACTCCTTGTTGGAAGACAGATGCACACGTAACAGGATAGTACCTGCAAGCTGTGGTAAGGCCCTTGTGGGTGGCTTAGACTGTATTCGGGAGTCTGAGGAAAAGATAGACGTGTGGAACCATGCTCTGCCCTCCCTGAGACAGAAACAGGAACAGCCGCCAGAAAAAACCCAAGATCAAGGGGATCCTGTATCCTCCCCCTGCCAGGCTGAAGGCAGTAGCTTAAAGGAAAGGAGTGAATGGAAGCAAGTCCACGCTCGGGGCAGCAGGCGAACCCCCTCCTTGCCCACCTCGCCTTCCCAGGTGCCTCTGTACAACAGTTATGAGGCTCTGGAGGTGGAAGGCCAGGCAATGGATGATGAGGATGATGGTCCATCTACACCGGAGGTGTTGCCAAGCCAGAAAGGCCTACCCCCCGTATCATGACCACCTCCATGAGGAAGAAAAGATGGATTATAGTTGTAGATGATGACCTTCTGAGGGGAACAGAGGGTCCAATATGCCGGACGGACCCTCCTCTTAAGGAAGGCTGCTGCCTCCCTGGGGCCTGGGTTAAGGACATCACTAGGAAACTTCCTAGCCTGCTGTGGCCCTCAGACTATTACCCATTACTGCTCTTCCACATGGGTGGTGATGGAGCCGCAACACATAGTCCAAGGGTGATCAAAAGAGACTTCAGGGCCTTGGGACAGTTGGTAAGGGAATCTGGAGCACAGGTTATTTTCTCCTTTCTCCTTCCAGTTGCAGGCAGCGACATTGGCAGAAACAGACAGACCCAGCCTATTAATACATGGTTCCGTGGCTGGTGTCACCACAACAATTCCGGGTTTTTCAATAATGGGATAGCCTAGACAGCACCAGGCCTGCTGGTGTTGGATGAGATCCACCTTTCTCAAAGCGGGAAGAAGGTCTTTGCTCACAAGCTAGCAGGGCTCATTGACAGAGCTTTAAACTAGGCTTGAAAGGGGAGGGAGATAATATCAGGCTTACCCATAACAAGCTGCAGGACGACACACCAAGGTTAGAGGGACGGGGTGCTAGCGAGGGCCCTCAGCCTGTTGCTCTGAGACGTGCTGGGTACTCTGCAGCACACTTGAAGTCTTACAGAGATGAGCCAGGGGCTCCTGAGGTAATAGGAGCCAAGAGGGAAACATCAGTGAAATACCCCAAAGGAATTAAGGGGTGTTCCTCTAAGGAGACAACCAACAGCCCAGCTGAAGTGCCTCTACACCAATGCACGCAGCATGGGCAACAAACAGGAGGAGCTGGAAGCCACCATGCTGCTAGAAAGCTACGACCTGGTTGCCATTACTGAAACTTGGTGAGACGAATCCCATGACTGGAGTGTGGCTATCGAAGGCTACAGGCTGTTCAGAAGGGACAGGCGTGGAAGGAGGGGTGGAGGGGTTGCCCTCTACATCAAGGAATGGATATATTGTGAAGAGCTGTCTCTGAAGAATAGCCATGAGCAGGTTGAAAGCTTATGGGTAAGAATTAGAGACTGAGGCAACAAAGGGAACCTTGTAGCTGGTGTCTACTACAGGTCACCTGATCAAGGGGAGCCTATTGATGAAGCCTTCTTACTCCAGCTACAGGAGGCATCGCACTCACAGGCTCTCATCCTGCTGGAGGACTTCAGCCACCCCAACATCTGCTGGAAAAGTAGCATGGCGAGCTGTAGGCAATCCAGGAGACTCCTAGAATGCACTGAGGATAACTTCTTAAGCCAGGCAATAGACAGCCCTACCAGAGGGGATGTGATACTGGACCTGCTGGTTACCAATGCAAGTGAGCTAATTGGTGACATCAAGATTGGAGGCAGCTTGGGCTGCCACCTGTGATCATGCACTGGTGGAGTTCGCAGTCCTGAGGGCTATGGGTCAGGCAAAGAGTAAAGTCAGGACCTTGAATTTTAGGAACGCTTCCGGCTGTTCAAGGAGTTATTCAGTAGGACCCCTGGGAAACTGCCCTCAGGGACAAGGGAGCAGAACAGAGCTGGCAGATCTTTAAGGATGCTTTCCATAGAGCGCAAGACCTCTGGATACCCAGGTATAAGACATCAGGAAAGGACAGCAAGAGACCAGCATGGCTGAGTTGAGACCTGCTGGTCAAACTAAAGGGCAAGAAGGAAATGCACAAGCAGTGGAAGCAGGGATAGGTATCCTGAGAAGAATATAGGGACGCTGCCCGGTTGTGTAGGGACAGGGTCAGGAGGGCCACGGTGCAGCTGGAGCCGAACTTGGCAAGGGATGCAAAGAATAATAAGAAGGGCTTCTACAGGTATGTCAGCCAAAAAAGGAAGGTCAAAGAAACCATACCCCCTGATGAACAAGACTGGCAAACTGGTAACAATGGATGAGGAGAAGAAAGAACAACTTTTTTGCCTCAGTCTTCACCGGCAACCTCTCTTCCTACACCTCTCAAGCGGACGGAGCCCAAGACAGGGACTGGGGCAGCAAAGTCCCTCCCATTGTAAGAGAAGATCAGGTTCGTGACCACCTGAGGAACCTGAATATACATAAGTCTATGGGACCTGACGAGATAGATCCCAGAGCCCTGAGGGAATTGGCTGATGTAGTTGCCAAGCCACTCTCCATGATATTTGAAAAGTCCTGGCAGTCAGGTGAAGTCCCTGGGGACTGGAAGAAGGGAAACATTGTGCCCATTTTTAAAAAGGGTAGAAAGGAGGACCCTGGGAACTACTGACCTGTCAGCCTCACCTCTGTGCCTGGGAAGATCATGGAACAGATCCTCCTAGAAGCTATGCTAAGGCACATAGAAGACAGGGAGGTGATTCGAGACAGCCAGCATGGCTTCACCAAGGGCAAGTCCTGCCTGACCAACGTAGTGGCCTTCTATGATGGAATGACTACATCAGTGGACAAGGGACAAGCTACGGATGTCGCCTACCTGGACTTCTGTAAGGCCTTTGACATGGTCCCCTACAACATCCTTCTCTCTAAATTGGAGAGATATGGATTTGATGGGTGGACTGTTTGGTGGATGAGGAATTGGTTGGATGGTTACATTCAGAGGGTAGTGGTCAACAACTCAATGTCCAGATGGAGATCGATGATGAGTGGTGTCCCTCAGGGGTCCATATTGGGACCAGTACTGTTTAATATCTTCATCAATGACACAGACAGTGGGATTGAGTGCACCCTCATCAAGTTTGCAGTAACACCAAGCTGAGTGGTGCAGTTGATATGCCTGAGGGATGGGGTGCCATCCATAGGGGCCCTGGACAAGCTTGAGAAGTGGGCCCATGTGAACCTCATGAGGTTCAACAAGGCCAAGGGCAAGGTCCTGCACATGGGTCAGGGCAACGCCTGGTATCAATACAAGCTAGGGGCTGAAGGGATTGAGAGCAGCCCTGCAGAAGAGGACTTGGGGGTACTAGTGGATGAAAAGCTGGACTTGAGCCGGCAACGTGCACTTGCAGACCAGAAAGCCAACCGTATCCTGGGCTGCATCAAAAGAAGCGTGGCCAGCAGGTCAAGGGAGGTGATTCTGCCCCTCTGCTCTGCTCTGGTGAGACCCCACCTGGAGTATTCTGTCCAGCTCTGGAGCCCTCAACACAAGAAGGATATGGAACTGTTGGAGCGGGTCCAGAGGAGGGCCACAAAAACGATCAGAGGGATGGAACACCTCTCCTATGAGGAAAGGCTGAGAGAGTTGGGGTTGTTCAGCCTGGAGAAGAGAAGGCTGCGGGGGGACCTTATTGCAGCCTTTCAGTACTTAAAGGGGGCTTATAAGAAAGATGAGGACAAACTTTTTAGTAGGGCCTGTTGCGATAGGACAAGGGATAATGGTTTTAAACTAGAAGAGGGTGGATTCAGCCTAGATAAAAGGAAGAAATTTTTTACGATGAGGGTGGTGAAACACTGGAACAGGTTGCCCAGAGAGGTGGTAGATGCCCCATCCCTGGAAACATTCAAGGTCAGGTTGGACGGGGTTCTGAGCAACCTGATCTAGTTGAAGATGTCCCTGCTTATTGCAGGAAGGTTGGACTAGATGACCTTTAAAGGTCCCTTCCAACCCAAACTATTCTATGATTCTATGATTCTGTTCAGGGTTTGGATAGGGTCTAAAGCATGCAGCACATTCCTGCAAGCTATCCAGTAGATTACTGCCTGTTCTACAGAAACAAGTGGCGATATCACAACTCAGCTGTCTCTCAAACTATGCCACACTAGTTAGCGTACCATAACAGATACAATCACTGTGGCTGCCATTGCTCTGCACTCTTCATAAAAGAATACTTATTTTAAATTCAGTTTGGTTTAATGCCAGGCATTTGTGTGTCTTTGTTACAGCTCTTGGGGATCCAGCCTCTATGTATCGTTAAGACGTGACGCACTTCTAGACTGAGGTTTTAAAAGTTACGTAAGAAAACCAACCAGCTGGCTGTGGGTACTTTTCCGCACAGTGACAGCATCTAATTCTTTCAGTAGTCACCTCTCAGCTACTAGTGAAAACTGGAAAGAAAGGAAAACAAGAACAACATGAAGGCTTTAGTTTCTTTCCTCTTTTGCTTTGAGGTTAGAGATTCAAGCAATTTGTATGAAAATTTACACCTTAATTTCTCATTTAAAACCAAAATGCAACGTATGCTTTTATTGCTGGTGGAAAAGGGCTGCTCTCAGTTCAATAAAGCACCTCCTTACCAGACACTGCTAACACAGAAGACTTCAGAAGAGGTTCCAAGAGGCTCCCTTTACATGATTAGTTTCAGCTTTTTTTTAATCTTAATAACACCACTGTCAGTCCTGGCTATGGGTGGATGACAGAATCAGTCTGAACATCCTCCCTGTAGAAGTAATTAAAATCAAATAACACTGAATCACACCCTGCAATTTGCACATGTACAAACCATTCCACTGCTACAGGCGGTGGGACTACCTGTACCCCAGTATGCACCATACTTTATGAACCAGTGTCAGGGATACTACCTGTACACTTTAAGTTAGGAATTTGCTTTATTATCTTCCTGAGTAAGAGCCATGGCAGACAAGAAGGATTTGGCCCACTCAGACACACTGACACATTAGAACTGGCCGGATAATTCTTCATATTCAGATTTCTCAGTAACATAATGATACAAATAAGATGACACTGCCTTTCCTGAGAAAAAATATTAATAATTGATAATAAATTAATACTGTTTAATATTAATGTTTAATGTTTAATATTAATAATGTTTAATTACTTTTTAATACAGATTTGGAAATAATATTCTGCCCTCCTGGAGTGAAAGTTTTTCCTTCTGCTTGATTAGTTTTCCAACCCAACCCAAAATGACAAGGTAATGACTCAAACACTGCCAGTTGATGGAGATGGAAATCTTTATTTCTTAGCTATATGTGATACTATTGCCACGTCTCTCTCACTTACAAAAAAAAAAAAAATTACGTATGAAGAGAGAAGCTTGGGTAACCTCCCCAGTTCCATAAAACTGACAGTACTGCAGAGCTCCTAAGTAAAACTCTCACCCAAAGAAGACAGTGCATACTGTGAAGACAGCAAAGCTAGCAAATAGCCCAATATTGGTTATGAAAGACCCAAAGGACTTAATAGAATGTATTTTAATATGCTGGGGTTTATCTCCATTACAGAGGTCTCTATCTTACTTACGCTCTTCTCAATATTACACTCGCCAAAAGAAAAAATGTGTTGTTGATTACTGCACTTGGCCAATATGATGCAACGCGTATCCTACTGCAATTATTACTTTTTATCTTTTGTAAGATTTCTTCTCTTCACTGCAATCTGTAGAGACCAGGCTCATTCTGAAAATGTACTTTGTTTTTGTAGTCCAGTAGTTAAAAACAACAAGACTAACAGTAAGATTAACAACAGATTGTACTAATTACGTGAGTAAAGAAGTGTAATGTTTTTGTTGTTGGTTGAATAATGCATTTGTATATTTACCCAAACACAGGGATAAATTAGTAAATCTTTCCAAGCAGAATGAGAACATACAACTCTGAGCTAAAGGAAACCTGATGAGGTCCAGCCAAGTGGCGCTTCCGACATGCTTCAGACATCTACTCTGGAAAGAGACAAATCGTCCTCTAAGACTGCTTACTTCCCTCCACTCATGATGACTCAAATCAAGTCAGCTTATTCAAAAGCAGATTTCTAAACTGAAGACCTTCTCCCCTCGAGGGACAATCATCAGTGAAGCTGATGCAATTCTTAAATGTAGACAAAGTCACTCAGTCTCTGGTCTCATTTCAGCTCCTGCACTCGAAACTGGGACAAACATGGCAACAGCAGAGAAACTAGGAGAGTTACTGAGGAAAAAGGATAAATTAGAATAAAAATGGAAAATCATTTCACAAAAAATTGTTTAACAATACTAAATGATCCCAAATGGTTAAGATAAGTTAGCTACATTGTGTACTGTGCAACTAGTACAACTAAATTCCCAAATATCAGAAAATAAACATTATGGTCCATACACCCATAAGGTAAATTTGTGATGTGTGGAGGGTTGACCCTGGTCAGCAATTCAGCACCCACCAGCCGCTCGCTCGCTCCCCCCTCCAGTGGGATGGGAAGAGAATCAAAAGAGCAAAAGTACGAAAAAACTCATGGGTTAAGATAAAGACCGTTTAATAGGTGAAGGGGAAAAAGGGGGGGAAAAAAAGTGATTCAAAGGCAATAACTCTCCAGCTCCCACCAGCAGACTGATGCTCAGCCAGTCTTTGAGCAACAGCCACCTTAGAAAGAGTACCCCCATTTTTACTGCTGAGCACGATGTCATATGGTCTGGGATATCCCTTTGGTCAGTTGGGCTCAGCTGTCCTGGCTGTGTCCCCTCCCAATCTCTTGCCCATCCCCAGCCTACTGGCTGTGGGGAAAGTGAGAAAGAGAGACGGCCTTGACACTGTGCAAGCACTGTTCAGCAACAGCTAAAACATCCCTGTGTTATCAACACTGTTCTAGTCACAAATCTAAAACACAGCACCATACAGACCCCTATGAAGAAAATTAACTCTGTCCCGGCCAAAATCAGTACATGACGTAAAACGGCCTCTGCATCAGGGAAAATCCTCTTGATAAAGAAACAAATAACCTGTTTTTCTCAGATCATGTTCAGTCCTGTTGCTTACAAAAGACTACTGCATTCTCCTGTCTTCTTTCTTGAGCCTACTCTCCTCTCTACTTAATCACCAATCCTTGGCATCACTTCTGAAGTGAAATCAGATTTTGCACAGAGATAGTTGAGCGCTACTATTAAATCAGAAAATTGGACTTCAAGCAATCCTTCCAAGTGCAGTCTCCAAAGGCTGCAGGTAACACCTCCTCCCCAAACACATCTTTTGAGGACTGCCAAAAGTGCATGACACAGTGCATGAAAACAGCTTAGGTTCAAGGATCTGAGAAAAACACCTAAAGCTGCCACCAGCAGACTATTTGCAAACCCATCTTATTTGAAATATGGGTATATTTCACTCCTCTAGGTGCATCAGAATATCTTGATAGCCAAGAGACACAAACTTTATCCTTAAAAACTTTTTCAGCGTAACTCCACCACCACAAATGTAGTGGGCATTGAACACTACTTGAAATATATCCCGGAAGGCGATCATCAGTTTGTGAGCACTGCAGGTGTTGCCTTGGGAAAAACTAATTACACCTCATCAGAACATCTGGTTTTGTAAAATGTTGATGTTAAGTAGGCTATATACCAAGGGAAGCTATATTCAAAAGCACCTACACCTGGGCAGCACAGCATAATCCATAGCCAACCTGCCCACAAGGTATCTCAAACTGCATAATAACCTGAGGCAGAAAATAGATTTCAGAGTACTTGGAATAAGGCTTACAGCATGTAAATGAAGAAATCTCAACTCTTTAAGTATTGCTTTAAACAGTCCTCCAAGGGAAAGCTAAATGTGGCATAAATATTAACAAATATTATTATTATAAAACAGAAAGGTATCCGCCATAACAGTATCTAGAGACATCACACAGCTTTGGAAAAGCACCAGTTCTTTCTAGGACAGAAGCCAAACTCTTCCATCATTCAGATGAAATTTATGCAGCTTTTCCAGACCCACACTGAAACCAGCTTTGAATATTTTTATTTTTGTTCTTCTACCTTAAGGAGAAGTCCTGCCAATGTGAGCATCATTACTTCTGTTTATTCTTTGAATTTTAACAGTGCTGAGGCACAAATCAGCATCGTATTTAGTGAAGTTTGGCTCTAACACAGATTCAACGACATCCAATTTTGCAGTATATCTGAAGTTTGTGAAGTGCGAACATAGAAACAGCTATCATACCCATGGGCTCCAGCCATTACAAAAAGCCTTCTCTGAAAGGCTTTGTGTTAACTCAACATTTCTACACTTGGCATTGCTCGTAATTAAAGACACAATAATGCCACAGTGAAGAAAGGGTATGTGCTGAGAAAGGAAGGTTGGGACCATTTCAGCCTTTCAAGATGAGGACAGGACTCCGAAAAGACTTGGTGTTACACTATTGCTATTGTGCCCTTTGCTATTACATTGTTGAATATTAAGGTAAGAGTCTCTTTTCAGAAATAAAAAACCCAGTGCTCAAAGAGACATTTGGGGTGGAAAAAGGGATGCAATACTAAAAGCACAACTCTGAAGAAATATGGGTATTTCAGTCCCCTGCCCCTCTTCCACAAAAACAATCCTAAAGTTTCAATCTGTAACCTTATTTCCCCTCCTTCTAGCATACGACCTGCAGACTCAGTGAGGGATGGCCAGCCAAGGCCCGTTCTGGACTCATGTACCAAGTGTGCATAGTTCAAGTGTGGTGCCTACACTGCAGCTGCGGTACATAACTAGCAGCAAAGCTGGGCTGTTTTGCCTGCTGAGTTAGCTTCGCCCTTGGCTGGGAGAACCTCATCTGGCAGACACCCAATCTCATGAGCTTTGCTCACGTGGGCACATCTTCCTAATGGGACGTACTCCCGCCGTCTTCAATGTGAGCAAGTGTTCCTGGATCAGGCCCTAACTCATACACATTTTTAAGAGAGAATTTAATGCATCCAAACATAGTAATACAATTATTATTTTTATGTAAATAATGTGTCCTAGCCTTTTATTCACTTATGCAAGTTTTTTGAAAGCACTTAAGCAGATTGATAATTACCACCCAGAAACAATGTCATTTGCCCATACAGAAGCAATCGGGCCAAGAAATCCCAAAAAATCATCATACTGAATTCAGGTACTGCACAAACTGCTAAATCCACTTATAATACGAATGCATCAGTCTCACATATGATAATCTACTGCGTCTTCATCTAAACATTTCACCACCAATGCTGATCAAAAAGATGCTTTTGCTTTTGCTTATGGCATGCCTGGCAAGTTCCACACGTAGCATCAAACTCTAATTTGAGTGATGTGGAGATCACTAAGAGAGCGTAACTTGGTTTTCTGCTTTCATTCAGCAGAGTAACAATAGAGACGCAGAAAAAACCTTCTTAAAGCACCTGATTTCACCATAACTCCAGTGCTCCAGTGACCCCCTCGAAAAGGAAGTGGCTGATGATTTCCCAGAAATGCAGATCCGCAGCCTAAGCCTCGGCGTAGTCTCCAGGGACTTTGTGATAAAAAGTGGCTGATGCTGCAACACAGAACAAGCTATACAGCAGGTCCTGATGCCAGGTGCCTGCTGGGACATGATGAGGGGCAAGGGATTTATTTCTGCATGATTTTTAGTTCTACTTCTCAAAACAGGCTTCCATCAGAGGGCTTACCATAAACATTAAGCAGAGGTATGCGAAGCTGAATTAATTATGTGCTCCTTTCCTGAAAACAGTCACGAATTCTCAAACCTAAATCTACAGATGGGCATTCGCACTGATGTTAATGCAGCTACTAACTCAAGTAAGCTGCAGGCATTAACTTTTGCAGAGAAGGCATAGTCTTAAAAAGGCCTTGATTTATCCCATTTAATTGTGCATCGCCAGAGAACAATCCAGGTATTAGGTGGGACTGCAGAGTACCTTAGACTCTACTCACAGATGCTTAACTTTCAATTTAGCAGGCTAAATCTGAACTGAACCGCTTATTAGTCAAAGGCCATCCAACACTTAAGCTTTACGGTAAGAATGGCCTGATAGTACGCCAGTATTATGTGTTCGCAGAATCTGGGTTTTCATGAGGAAGAGCAACAGTTAGCACAAACGCTAAGAGATCGTGCAGAGGACTTTGGCTCTCGCTGCTGGAGTGGGGATGGTTTTTTTTTCACAGCATTACGCTAGATTGTAAAGACACAAATTATAGAGGCTTCTCTGCTGATTAAGTAGCTTGTTGCTCCCTGATACCAAAAGAGCAGCTCAACTAATAAATCATTACTCAGTATGATTAATACTAGTATCTCATCTATAGTATTTACTTACTTCCTGGGGAGAGAGAATGGGAACAGGCAGCAGTGAAAAGAGAAACTAAATGTTATACTAATACGCTACTCAAACGGTTGACTTTCAGACTGCCTGAATATCTGAATACCATGAAAAAAAAGGAAAACTTTCCTATGGAATCATGTTTCTAATTCAAGACCTCAGCCATACTAACTTGCAACTTTGACATAGATCAGAATTTTTTTTTTTTTTAAAGAACTTAATTGGAGAGATAATTATTTTAGTTGATTAATATGCTGCATATCTAATTCATTGCATTTAATAGGCCTATCCCTTTGACAACTCATGAATCAATACGTTCCTCCCACAGTAATTTATACAGCGGAGCTATGCATCTTTACAAGGTATTACCTTCACAGTAGGCATTGTCCTCCCGAAGGGCTCGGAAGCCATCTCGGCAGCTACAGACAGCTCTGTCATCTAGGTTTTGGCAGACAGAATGCTCCATACAGTTATGTCCTTCAGTGCAAAAGTCATGGCCTGTACAGAAACAAATATGATTGAGGGTTAAAAAGAATCCAGGGATTATAAAAAATCCCTGTCAAAGAGAGTCCTATCTTTTTTTCAGTTAGGTCAAAGAATACCTTTCTATTGTCCATGAGATATAGAAAAATAAATTGTACCAAGCACGAAACAGATGAAAAGAGTAGTAAAGGCCACAAGAACAGACTGCCTCTAGGTCTTCAATTCAATTTCAGGTTGTGGCATTGGTCTAAGGCAGCTGGATAGGAGGCGTGCTTAAATCCCCTTACTGTCTCCTTGTCATCGTTAAGTACTTTTACAGCACACTTCTTAATTATATATTTTTCTTAATTTTCTTTTTTTTTTGTTTGGACATTTATGAAAGAGCTCAATAGCTTAGACACTCAGTAGCTCATTTACTAGTGGTATTACTTTTTTCCTAGCACTTTTTGTTCCCAGGTGTATTTATATAATCCTTCCACATTTAACTGAAAATCTTTGATTAACATTGACTTATTTTGCTTTTCTCTTCCCCTTATCTCTTCCTCTCAAGCGCCACTGACTGAATACTCTTCCCCTAGCCTTTCCATTTCAGAGAAATTTATTTTTTAAATCTCACCTTTCAGCCACCCCTATTTCCTGTTTTCCTATTTTTTCCCTTCCATTTTTCCTGAGTGTGACTGTTTTCCATTGCACCTTAATTATAATTTTTAAGATTCTGAAGTTCTTTTCCAGGCTGGAAAATTTAGATTGAACCTTTCAACTCTAGTTTTTTTTAAATCCCTTCTGTCTGGTCTCATGAAATCTAATGCTGCTATGTTGCCGAACACCCTTAAATAATCCTTTAGCATGCTGAATTCAAGCTGATTGTAGTAACAGACTTGAAGCTTCCACAATTTCCACGTCTGTCTCTAAAGGTGTGGAGCTTGTCTCCTTCATTGCTTTCTCAATAATTTCATTTGTTTCAAGTTTTCTTCTTTAACTGAAGCATTAGAATTGATCAAGCAGCAGTACTTCACAGCTGTTTTCCAATGACTATTTTCTTGTCTCAAAATCTTCCACAGGAGAACTGGGAGACGTGGATCAGAAGAATGTGGGTCAGGCTCAGGTGACTAGGACTGGTGTAACAGCAACAGCTCAGAATGCAAGCTGGAATCAGGCTGCAACACAGGCCTCTTACAAAATAAAAAACAAATATTTGTTGGCAGTAAAGACTATTATTTTTATCACTCCACCTGGATTCTGCTTCATAATTTCCTATGAAAGAACTTCTACCCCTAACTTCACAGAAGCTGAGTTAAATGAGCACTTCGAGCAGGACAATGGCAGAGTCTGCTTGGAGGTCAGGTCAGCGAGGTGTTTTGCACCTGGGCAGCTCATGAACAGTGTGAAGCAACACAAAGCAAGTAAAACAAGATGAGAGAAACAGAAGAGCCTGTAAAGGCAGAATGTTTTAGTACTGAGACCCAGTGACATGGTCATGATGCAAACATCACAGTCCTACTATGATATGAGGCAGATGTTTTTCTTTCTCCCTTTCTTTCCTGCTGTGGATTGTCTCCCTGTAACCTAGAGATATGTTTAGGTAATGTTACATAAATACTATAATTCACCGTAGCTACCACAGTGCTGTTATCTAACATAGGACATTAAGAAGCAAAAAGCTCTACACTTTTACTAGCGTTAGACGGTCTTCAATACTCATTGATGACAACAGAAGTGTGTCATGGTGACATCTACTCTTTGCCTTTTTGTTGTCTTCCTCATTGAAGCCTGAGTTAATGACAAAGCAATAGTCTTATTTTTGGATTTCCTGGCCTGGATTGGCCGTATCAGGCTTTGGCATTAAATAACTAAGAATGTACATGTTATCCAGAAAGGGTGACGGCTTTTATACTGATTTTTTGTTTTTCTTAAGATTCTTAACACTTACGTATCAGCTGTATTAATAAACAAAATACATGCTGCTAAATAATAGCATACAGCAGCTTCTTGTTTAAAGAATAAGCTCCAAAGCTCATGAGGGACCAAGCTAGCGTGATTCAGGTAGGATTTAATATGTTCAGAAAGCACTCATCTGACATATATTAAAATTTTCTAGCTATACCAGGCACAAGAAACACAGAATTCTTTTCTCTAAGTCACTGAAGATTTTATAGAAAATTATCATTAAAAAATCCTTTCTGACTGTGATAGACTTCAAGACCTATCAACTTTTCTTAAGTTCTTTTCTTCTACTTTCTTTTCTCTCTGCTTGATGTCATTAATCATATCCTTCGTGTTTGCGTCAAGTAGCATAGAAACAAGTACAGCTGCACTCTTCTTTTCACTGAATTATACCTAAAATCAGCCCAAGAGTCTAACATCTTTCATGCCTGGTATCAATTTATCATTATTTAGCTATAGAAGAAACATGTAGCCACTTGAAGATGCAATTTCTCATAGCTTTGAAGATACCGGTATTAGTCCAGATCAAAAGAGTGGGCTCAAGACACAGAGCACTTCGTGCACCTGTCCTCTTTGGTAAGAATCAGTCTGGGTGTAACACACAAAGGTACATAGCGTACAAAAATATTCCCCAAAGCTTCTGCTTCTAGATGCAGACTACAACTCCAAACAGTTAAACAAGTTACTCCAGTCTTCGAACGACTGCATAGCACGAACAGTTCTCTAAAAGAGACATCTCACAGCATCTCAGAAAGAGGCTGGGGAACACGGACATTTCTCCAATCTCATTTTGTTTGGACATAGGAGTGGGGGAAAGGTAGAAAATCACTAATTATGTGTATGATTTGTTTGCGTTTTCACCCACTTTTGGCTAGAATGAAAAACACAAGTGCCAGTAAACGTTTCACAGAATTTACACCGTTAGACATTTTACAAACAATTTTCAGATGTCACGATGCAGATGTTCCCAAGATGTGTAGTGATTAACATGCGTAGGAGTGTCCTATTCAAAATTATAAGAAAAAAGTCTATATAACCTATAAGAATGGAAAATTACACTGAGCTTATATATATCCAGCTACTACCTTACCTTTACAGATTTTGCAGCAACTGTGAGATAAGGGGATCTGTTGAGATTCTGGGCAGTTCAAAGCCATACAACTGTCTTTTGGAATACGCTGCATTTTGTGGTCCTGTTAAATTGAGGTAATTGATTAATACTGTGAGACAAGAAATAAAGATAAATTATAACTTTAGTGGAGTTTTCGCATTATAATGTACAAACAAAAAACTGCCTATGCCAAACTCCAGGTACCTTCAAAAACCATTTGAAAGGACAACGTAGCGCAATAAAAGCATCAGGCACTCCCCTATACTCAAACCTCTTCAAGCAAGCAAAAGTGTGGCAACAGCTCTCATTCTTCTCTTGTCTCAGCTGTCAAGCAACTTGCCTTAGAAGTTTCTCTTAAAATTATGTCTGAAAGAGTAACAATTATTTCTCAAAAACTGAGGCAGCAGATTCCAGATTCCAGAGTCCTCATAAAGAATACTCTAAAGCAGCTTGTTATTTATACAGCAAGTAAAATCAAACCTGAACATCTCTGCTCTCAACGCTCTGGTAGTAACACTGAAGGAAACTGGCACTGATTGCCTATTAGGAAAGAGAGGGTTTCTCACCTAGTTTGGATCAGGCATCTGGAAATGTCCAATGCCAAGATGGTATCTGAGTATCTTCAGGCACTTAGTGCGGGTCACACACAATCATTCCAGTATGACCACATGAAATGCCTGCCTTAGCAATCCGGCTACTGCAGATGTACCACCTTTAGGCTCCCTCAGGCCCTAATTAATGTCTTGCAGTGTTCTAGTCATGATATGGCAAAGACAGAAAACAAGGCAAACAACAACATGTTCCTCAGAGGCATCTGCCTTAAAATCAGCAATCTGGTTAAAATATGAGCTCACTGAACTCAGGACCCTGTATTTCTGCATGCAAGAAAAGCGCCTAAAATCATGCATATGCCATTGCATGTATTATTATGGGTCTAGCGTTTAATTTTAAATCCTCTTTAAGCATGAAATATAAAGATGAAACATGATCACAACGGCCAATATCAAAATTACTGCTCAAACTTTACCTTAAACAATCTTGACAGAGAAACCAACCCTAACCTGATAATACAGTAAAGCAAACCAGCCACAGATGTGTTGTACGCCAGGACAAACAAAACCCAGCAATCCCCCAGGAAAAAAAAAAAAACCCTTTGACAGAAATAATATCAGAGTAGTCTGGATTGCATTTCATTCTTTTACAAATTCTAATTTGGAAGAGAATTTTTCATTCACTGGATTTATAATATTCAAACAGACAAGTGCATGCCTATAGCAGGCACAACTGCAGCAGCCAAACAAAACAAAAAATGTTTTGTTTTGTTTACAACAACAAAAAACATGATGTTTAGAATTACATGCAGACAAAAAGAAGAAATTCCCTACATTGCCTTGATAACATCATTATAGGCCTTCAAGCATGAAATCAGTACTTGTGACATTCCTATTAAGTCTCTCTTGAGCTGGAGTCATTAGTTATATCCTTTTATGAGAACTCTGGTAGTAATAAAATAGTGCCCACCTATGACTTCCTAACTGACCAACATGGTTTACACTATGTGGATTTTCTGCTCTGAATTATCACTCACAAGGCTGTTCAGCAGAAACTGTATGTACTTCGGTCCCTGAAAAAGCAGCATTTGAATCAGCCAAAGTTGCTGCTTAATATTTCTACCAGGACAGTCAGGCAGCCCATCAGCAAACAAGTATAATCAACAAAATACAGACTAGCACGGCCAACAGAGGCATTTTGTTCATACAGTATCGCACTTGCCAGCTGCAAGAAACACGAGTCAACATCACATAACTTTCGGTGGTTGTTAATTACATCCATTGACTAATCACAGAATTCATGTCCCAGGTGTCACGTTGAAAATATGAGCTCACAGTCCTGAAAAGCGTACGACTGAATCCAAAATTATTTCTGGTCAGCTTCTCCTTTCCTTTCTCAAAAGGGTTTCAAAGCACCTACTCCAGGAATTAAGCTCACAAAGATTAAAATCAACAGCAGTAAGACAACGGTCCCCAGTTCTACTTTGTAAAACACACTTTTTCACAACTGTATGAAAATGTTTTGAGATTTCCAGAAACTGGTCCGATAGATAGCTGCAGCGTGGCCAGAGGAGTTGCTCCCCTCTCTTTCTCTGCCCTAGAAATTTACTAAAATTAAAATTATTAAAAAATAGGTTTTCAACTCCATGCCACAGCATGCAGCACTCTAACCAGAGGGAATTCCTCCCCATCCCTCCCCTGGAGAGGCAACGCGGGACCCACTGCAGCAGTTTGTGCAATTCTCAACCCGCAGCTGTCCCTGGCTTATATTTTGCTCTTAAAGTGCATTTGTGCCCTGAGGACCAACTCTGTTCATGCAGCAGGACAAGACTGACTCAGCATCAGGTGTGTTCTGTTTATAAATAAAACAATGACCCCACCCCATTTCCATCACTAGAAATACCAGACATCTGGTGTGCCAGCTCTTTTCCTTCTTTTTCATCTAGCTTTTCCTCTAAGAATTATCCTGAATTCCAAATTATGCCCCCATCACATTCGTGCATCTCTTGTACCTGAAAAGATAATTTTGAACAATAACATTGCACATGTGTCAATGGAAACATATGATAGTCTGCTGGTTTTTTATTACTGATGATGGAGACGAGACCTAAGGAGGAAAGAATGCAGTTCGATTGTCAAGCTGCGTAATCAAAGCTTGCAGCTATGCAAAGTAAACTTATTTGCAAAATTTGATGTGGAACTCAGTTAAGACAAAATAAACACAGGAGCCCTGAGACGCCTTTTCTGTTGCCACTTCCTAAGGTAGACCTGTCTGTATTTCAACCGTTTCTTTCAGTAGGACTTTGATATTTCTAACGTGCAAGAATTTTTTTTTCCGTCAACCGTACGCTTACCTTGCACTCAAACAGAACACAGTCCCCTGAGCTTGAATACACGGTTTCTCTTTGTCCTTCAAAGTAAGTTCTGCCTTCAAATATGCACACCGCTTCAGGAGAAAATAATAAAAAAAAGAAAAGAACACAATGATTTTGTAAAAAAGTGTTAGTACTCTGCTTACAGAACTGATACATTTTCTTAAAGACAACTGCATTTTAAAATGAAAAGATTGAATCAGCTGCAAGAATATTCTAAACCCACCTGTAGGAGTCTGGATATCACAAGAAAAAAAAATCAGAGGAGAAATAAAAACATGAAAGAACCAGGAAAGCACACATAAGTAGAAGGTGAAGGATGTTGAAGCAATATGGAGTACTGATGGCTACTGAGAGGGCAGAAGAGACATGTCTCATGTCCTGCCAAGGGAGCTATGACTGCCTGCAACACAGCTCAGGGGCGAAAAGGAAAACGGAGCTGTGAGAGTAGTGCGAGTGGCATTAATAGACAATCAGTTTCTTGAAGAGGAATGTTGTATGACAGAGGGTGATCGCTGAAGCCACATATTTGTTATCACAACCCTCTGATGTTTCATCACCCCACACAGGTGTTTATGTATTTGTATCTTGATTATCCAGTTATTTACCACTACTGCTGAAGTATGTTAGAGTATATGAACTTTATTGTACAGGAACTGACCTTCAGTGACTGGTTTTTTTTCCCCAACAGAAGTAGGATCAAGTCTCTGATGATCAAATGACACACATTCCCCCGCCTCCCCAGGCTTGGTGTTTGTTATACCACTACCTGGCCCAGTGCCACTCCTGCACCCTGGCAGTACCGGCTTTTACAGCAGCATGCTGACACAGCTCATACTGGATTGCTCACTAAGGTTCTTATTCAGTATTTAAGGGTTACATAAAATATCTTCACAGCAAATTGTCTTCCTTTTTTTTTTAAGCGGGTCCATTACTGCAATTACATTATGCAAAGTATAAAGGCTAAGTAAGGTAACTGCTAGGTATAGAAAATCGGACGTCTGTCTCTGTTGCTTAGGACACAGTCAAGGCTCATCAAGTAAGCATAATCATGAAATAACAGGAGTAGGTTACCACTTTCAAGTTCCAGATTACATGTTAGATGCCTAATTTGCTAATCATTGATTTGGAGCTGTAAATCAATTATACTACAAATTCAGTCACAGAGAGATTTATCTATTCTGTTTAAATAGACTACAGTTTGTAGACAATTTTAAAATACCTAAAAGTACAAGAGTTTTTATTGCGTGACCTATATTAATTACTATTACTGCTGTTATTTTCAATTCTCCTTTACTTTTTTTTTTTTCTAACATGCAGCTCCTTGACTTTACAAACTTATTACTTTGTCAGCATGTAAAAAGTCAAATCTTGGAACTGATGTTGAAAAAGAAGTGATGGGAAAAGTGACAAAAAAGGTTTTTTTCAAGTTCCAAAATATGAGTTATAATATCTTACAAAATATACAGTATCTTGTGTGATATACACCTGCACAGCACTTTCAAGAAGTAATATCACAGCAGATTGCAACACCCCATGCATGGCAGAGTTTGCAGTCAGACTTAATAAAAGAAGTACAGAAAAGAGCCACAGGAGAGAGTCCAGGGGAGAGTCCTGGGGCTAACAGAAGGAGAAAGTTTGTACAACATCCACAAAGAAAGGTCACAAAGAGTCAAAAAAGCTCAATACATGCCTCTTTCCTCTCCCAGAAAACAAGCTCTTCCAGAAGGAAGTATGTGAAAAAAAATCTATGTATATCTTTACTAGGGACTAGCAGATCTTGAATCCAGACAGGACAAGGCAATCATCCAGTCATACATATCACCTCCTATATATTACAGGCCATGACACTAAACTGAAATACTCATGTATTAAGCCCTTTCCCTTGCCCCACACATTTCAAGCTTCAAAGAACTACATGTGACAGGAAAAGACAAAGTATAGCAATGCCTGCAGACCACACAATGGCAATGGACTGATAACACATCCTCATGTTTCCAACAGGCAGACTATGCCTGTTCACAGGAAAGGCAAAAGACATCAAGATCACTGTCATTCTGTCTTGGAAGAAAACACTCTCCTGAAGCCAAAATACTCTTAACATATTGTGGTGGCTTGACCCAGGCTGGATGCCAGGTGCCCACCAAAGTCGCTCTATCACTCCCCTCCTCAGCTGCACAGGGGAGAGAAAATATAATGAAAGGCTCGTGGGTTGAGATAAGGACAGGGAGAGATCACTCAGCGGTTACCATCACAGGCAAAACAGGCTCAACTTGGGGAAATTAGCTTAATTTATTAACAATCCAATCAGAGTAGGATAATGAGAAATAAAACCTAAATCTTAAAAACACCTTCCCCCCACCCCTCCCTTCTTCCCAGGCTTAACTTCACTCCTGATTATTCTCTACCTCCTCCCCTCCAGCGGCACAGGGGGACAGGGAATAGGGATTATGGTCAGTTCATCCTCAGGGGAGGACTCCTCACACTCTTCCCCTGCTCCAGCATGGGGTCCCTCCCATGGGAGACAGTCCTCCACGAACTTCTCCAACATGAGCCCTTCCCACAGGCTGCAGTTCTTCACAAACTGCTCCAGCGTGGGTCCCTTCCATGGGGTGCAGTCCTTCAGGAACAGACTGCTCCAGCGTGGG